>CM039720.1:25283641-25883641 GCA_022539455.1 Dendrobium nobile
CAGAGATCCTTTCTGCCAACTACACACCCCACCGTATGCTGGTGCCCCTCCTACTTATCTATTTCCACCATATGCTCCACCATACTATCCCCCACCACCCCATCAGCCCGCTACAGCTGGTCCTTCGACAGCAACTGGACCTTCGACAGCAGCTGGACCTTCGACAGCAGCTGGACCTTCGACAGCAGCTGGACCTTCGACAGCAGCGGGACCTTCGACAGCAGCTGCATAAAGCAGGAGACAAATGGTAGAATGTTGATAGCACCTGAGGGTGACACGTACGTACATTCTCTTTTATTTTTTAAACTAACAAATATTTTATTTTATATTTTATATTTGTTTTATATAACTTTATTTTTGTAGGTTCTACCCACAAAAAACAACCGACACATAAAATACGGGACATCATACGGAGCAGGTTTGACGCTCTTATATTTCTTGGAAGAAAGTCCCGAAAGAAGTTGGGAGATGTGGTTCAGAGAGTTTGAGGTATTTTTGGGTTTAATTTTTTATGTTAAATGATTTATTCTTTTTTACTTAAGCTATATCTCTTATATATTATATATCATATGTATTGGATTGCAGAAAGAGTTTTGTTGGCTTGCCCCAACACAATGACAGGATTAGAAAGAATTTTGAGAAGCGTGGGTCTACTCGGATGCGCGACATGTTCACTGATATTAGAAAGTCTGGGAAGCAACCACTGTGGATTAGAGAGGTAATATGGGCTGAGTTAAATGCAGCTTGGGGCAGTGAAGAGTACAGTAGGAAGAGGGATCAGAATCGACAGAATAGAGCTTCTGATGTTGGTGGGTTGGGAAGTTCACTTCATACAGGCGGCTCTGTTCCACATACTAAGCACAGGCGTCGTTCGGTAATGAATTTTAAATTTTTTAAAATTGTTCTTTATTTATTAATAAAATTCTCTTAATTCAAACAGAAAGCGATGCTTTGTAGAGAACCAACTCTGTTGAATTGCATAGTCGCACTCATAAGCGACAGGAGGATCAACGTGATTGATGAGAGATCAAGAAAAGCCTATGTAAGTATATTTTTATATATATTTAAATAGTTTCTAAATTTTAGTTTACTATATATATTTATATTATACTTTTACAGGAGGATATACACACGGCTTCGATAGATCATCCCGCATCAGGTGAGTCTTCTGCGGCTCGTGGAGTATTCTGAGTATCGCATCTGGTCGCAGGCCGTCAAAGGAATGAAGCATGGTAGGTATATGGCTTAGGTGCGCAAGCTCAGGCATACGAGGGGATGACATCCTCTACTGCATCCAGCTTCGCATCCAGTTCGCATGAATCCTTACAAGCTCAACAAATATGTGTCCTTCAAGCTAGCTAGAACAAGAAGGAAATCACAAGCTGATTGGCAGGCTCGCTGCAAGCATAGGTTCAAGCTCAGCTGCAAGCGCAGGTTCAACAAGTATTCAGCAACACAATCAGTTATTGGATGAAATGCGCAAGATGGGGAGCAGCTGGTGGAAAAGATGTAGCTCCACCTGAGAGCAGTCACAGAGTCAGAGTAGTTTAATTTAGTTTATATGAACTTGTTTATTTTTTGAATTGTTTTATGAACAGTTTCTTTTAATGTGATGTGTTTAGTTGATTGTTAGTACTGAACTGTTTCTTTTATGTTATAAACTGTTGTGAAACTGTGGTGAAATTGTTGACATGTTGTAAAGTTACAATTGAATTGTTGTGGAATTGTTATTTGTATTGGTTTGCAGGTGTGGAAATTTGATTGTTGGCTGGGAAGGAAATTTTTTTTTGTCAATGCTACAGGTTTTCGGCGGAATTTGCGCCGGCCGCGCGCCGGGAACGACGATACAACGAATCGTATCGTGTGTACCGTCGCCTTTGTTCTGACGGAACCTACCTGCATTAATTACGGCGCACCGGTCCGTCGGTTAATTAACGGGTATTACTTTCCGTCGCAAGCTAGTTTGTGTGGTTTCCTACATGCTCTTTGCGGCGTTAAATCCGTCGGTAATGGCCGGGCATAATGCGACGATAATTACCGAGTGGGATTTGGCCACCCGGAATTAAGACGTTTTTCAACGTCGAAAAGACCCGTTTTTTCGCCGGTTAGTTCGTCGGAACATGCGCCGGAGAAATTTCCGATGCAATTTTGGCCCCGGAAATAATTTATCAACGCGGCCAAAACCGGCGTATGAATTTTCGCCGAAACGTGCGACGAAAACTTATGGTTCCGTCGGAATATCTATGTTTTCCGGCTGATTTCGTCCGCTGGTAATAAGGGGTTTTCCTATAGTGTTATATATATTATATATATATATATATATATATAGATTATATATATATATATATATATATATATATATTCTCGTCTAGCACGCAGAGTGCTCACCGAATTAATGCCAAAGTGCTCTACTTCATAATTTATATTTTTAAAATAAATTTATTTCACATATTTGAGTTATTATGTAGCGCACACCCATTTGTCCATTTTTTTCTCTATTTTCCCAATAGCTCAATTTCAGGGCGCTGCCAATCTTATCGCTTTTTTAACTTGGATTTTCACTTCTCTAATTCACTTCTTAACTTATTAAAAACTTCCGTAAATACTCTATGACTTATACTTATTAATCAAATTAAAATTAATAACCATTAATGAAAGGTTACTTAAATTTTTTGCATTGAATATTACATAGATAATCCCATCCTATTAATATCTGACTATAAGCACATATACTCATCTTGTAAAAGATATCTATTAGAAATACATTTTCCTTTAAAAAATAATCAATATTAGGATTGTAATATTTTTGTATTGATATAAATGTGCTATAATTAACGCTTACGCATTGTTGATTCTCTTGTCATTCTTAGGTGTGCTCATGCTCCTCTTCCATTGTGGGTTCTCTTTCCAACATATCTTTCTATAAAAAGTTACCATAAATATTAAGAGTATATGTCATGAATATAATAAAAACATGGCATTTTTTTTTTCTGAATTTAATTCCATAACATATAAGGAGCATCAAATTTACTCCTTATTATATCTCTAATTGTATGCGTAGTGTGCTTAGAGAAGTTAGAGCTATAAAAAAAAAACATATTAGTAGAACAAAAGTGTATGTTAGAATTTTGAAATAAAAATAATATCAATTACTTACTTTTCCTTTTCAATCTCAATGTATACATGACGCTCATAATGAGGTGTTGGCTGATTAGGATGGTGGCATAGGTTTAAATTTAATGTGTATTCATCAAGTATTATTAGGGATTGCACCCATTCAGACATCCCTCTTCTCTGATTTATTGTGAGTTGATATTGAGTTGTTGCTTCTAAATTCTTTCCATTGGCTGATTTTAATAGCTGCAAAACTCTTCTTCTACAATTCTCCTTGCATATTCATTCTTATTTTTAAGTCATTAGATATTCTTATTTTAATAGCTGCAAAACTCTTCTTTCCATTGCAAATTAAGAATTTAGAAGCAAGGAGAATGTAGATCCTAACTCCTCTTGGTCCTTTTATGATTAACACCATAATTTAGGAGCCTGCTATCTACTAATATTGGTAAATTATGCTAATTCGTTGTAATATTTGTCCTCCACTCAATCTTATTTAGGGGATCCAGTTGTACTCTTTAATAATTCAACTCAGTTTCTTCTAAACAAATTATCAACATGTAAGAATGTCTAATGACAATCAAATTATATATTTTTACCATCACATTTCAATGAGAATACTTTTTATAACTCCATTTAACAAGTGCAAGCTAGCTTTCTTGTTGTGCTTTAATGTGATAACATGTCATATGTTAATTAAAAATTCATCAATTATCCACAAAACTACTGCTTTCATACAAAATTTTACTTTCTTAAGATATGATATATGAGCATGCGTTCTTTGAAAGAGTTTCAACTAATTGATCAATGACTACAAATATACATCAAGCTTTTCATTGGATTATGCTGACCAGGAGCAGGGGCAGATCCTACCATTTTTTATGTGGGGGGCAAACTCAATATATAAAAAAGTAAATATCAAAAATTATATATATATATATATATATATATATATATATATATATATATATATATAGCACTAGACAGTTATTGAGCCACACATTTCCCATTTTGTGCACAGCTGATGCTTAATAATCTTCATTGTAGAAAATGCTTTCTCAACCATAGCAGTAGCAACTAATAAAGTTAATGCTAAAATAATAAGTCTATAAACTAGGAGATACACAATTTTTTTTTTCTTTACAATCTGATTTGCAAGAACAATAATATTAGTCAAAGATGTAAACTCAACACTAGTATGCATATCAATAATATAAGTAGATAACTGATGTTCAAGAGATCGACACAAGTTTAATCATGGAGAAATTTATCGGATATAACTCTACAAGACGAATTAATTCTCTTATCATAAGCATATAATATATTACTCGGATTTAGACATGTCACACAAACAAGTAACTAAGTACTAGTTTTAGATAATTGATTATTAAGTTCTAAAAGTTGCATATCATCAACAATGTAGAATAAATCAACTCGATAATGATGAAAGATTATTATTTTTACACCTTTTTTTACTGACCGTCCATGAGCCTTAAATTTAGAATCCATATTTGGAACTTCAATTTCAAAAATATTATAAAAATGTAACACTTTTTCAAGTAAAAGTTCTCATCCATTTTCCCTCAACATATGTAATCGTTATTAGCCTCTTGTACTAATTTTATTGCATTTATAATATCTTGGTCTTTTCCTTGTAAGGCTTATAAAAATTTATTTATAATTCCTAAAACATCAATCACTAAATACATTATTAAGATAAAGCCAAATGATTTTATAGCATATATTAAAACACCTACTTTAATTGAATGTTGATCATGAATCCCCTCTTCCTTAATAATTTTTATATTACTTCAGTCATGAAGCATACTTCCCAGGATCTGGTGAAGGAAATCGGGGGTCTGGTGAGTAAAACTGTGGGCTACCGCTTCCATGAGTGGGTAAAGGCTGTGTATCAGGATGAGGCTGTGTAGTAGGTTGAGGCTCTGTAGCAGGCTGAGCCGAGGTGGTCCCCTCAGTACGTACTGGCCTAGGTGGTCCAGCTGCAGTGGTCTTCTTCGTGCGCCTGTTAAAAATATTTTTTATCAATCCTCTACCAGGCTCCTCACCTGAAGCCATCTGCACATAAATAAAAAAAATATTAGAAATATGAGTTATAACAAAAATTTAATCAAAAATAACGCAGTGCAGTAGCTAAAAAAAATACAGTCAAGTAAAATGCAGGGGAGTAAAAAAAAAAGCAGTGCAGTAGCTAAAAAAAATGCAGTAAAGTAAACGCAGGGAAGTAAAATAAAATGCAGTGCAGTAGCTAAAAAAATTTAAGTTACCTTATGTTGTTAACTCATCATTTGTTGATTCACTTGCATAAGATGATACACTCCCATTACTATCAGATTCATCATTACTTTCCTCTATGGTTAGATCTACCTCCTCTAACTGCAACTCGCTCTCATTAATTCTGATTTGGTCATCTACATTGATTGGGAGATTTTTTAAATTAGACATAAACTCTTCTTGATGTGCTGATGGTATTGAGGTGGTTTTCTCAATTACTCCCCTTGGTTTTGTCTTCATAACTACCAGCCAATCTTGTTTGCCTCGTATTCCCTTGATAGTTAGCATAATAGACTTGAGTTGCCTGACTAGCAATGATGAAAGGATCAAACTTTGCATATCTCTACCCCCGCTTTACTTCTGTTATACCGTAAATTGGATGAACTTTCGTGCCTCTATTTGGTACTGGATCAAACCATTCACAATTGAAGAGATACACAGTGTTCCTCTGACCGGGATATTAAACCTCTAATATTTCTTGTAATACCCCGTAGTATTCAGAATCATCCCCTGTATGGGTGTTCCCTCTTACACATACGCCTGAATTTTCTATCTTCCTTCCTTCACACCAATTTTTTGTCTGGAATTTATAACCATTGACCTCAAATATTTGATAACATTTTACTAATCTATTTGGTCCCCAAGCTAACTCAGATAACCTTGAATATTGTGAACTATCTTCAGTGTGTACCTTCAAATGTACAAGATGTTATTAATTGAAATAATTAACTCATTAAGTAAGAATAATTATTCAAAACATATCGTATTTTTAAACCAAGCAGTGAATTCTTTTTCCACTATCTTCTGGACTTCTCCTTCTTCTGATGTACTAAGACCATCAATGAACCTCCTACAAATTTTTGTCTTGAGTTTAGAACAAAGTCTAAAAGAAAATCAAAAATATAAATAACTTAACTCATACTTACTCGAGATATGGCTCCACTTCATCACAGTTAAGCAAGATGTACAATGTGATAACTGCATCATCCTTATCGGTCAAATAGCGCACAGTGCTAGCGCCTAAAGGTTCCCCAATTCCGCTGAATACAGATATATTAGAGGATTTACCAAATTTGAGATGCTGAACTTTCACCTGATTGAGATATTGTTTCAAAATAATACGAGCAAAACTGAGTTGTCTCGTATGTTAAATATGCTTCACAGATAGAGCCTTCGGGTCGTGATTTGTTCTTAGCGGTCTTCTTAAGTTTATTTAAATATCTCTCAAAAGGATACATCCACCTATACTGAACGGGTCCACCAACCATAGCCTCATATGATAAATGAACAGGTAGATGCTCCATAGAGTCAAAAAAGCTTGGAGGAAATATTTTCTCAAGTTGACATAAAATGAATGGAATTTGCTGCTCCATAAGAATCAAATTCTCCACATTTAATTTAGAAGAGCATAAATCTTTGAAGAAGACACTTAGCTCGATCAGGGGCTTTAAAATCTGATCTGGAAGATAACTAAAAGCAGTTGATAGTAGACATTACATGAAGATATGACAATCATGACTTTTCAATCCGAATAATCTCCCTGATCTTATGTCAACACACCTGCTTAGATTGGAAGAATATCCATCAGGTACACGTAGAGTCTTCACCCATTCACAAATTGCTCATTTTTGCTCTAAAGTTAATGTGAATGGAGCTTTGGGTTTGAGAAATTTTCCGGCTCCACCATCCTTCAATTTCAAAGCCTTCATTCTACAAATCTCTTTTAAGTCCATCATTGCTTTTATATTATCTTTTGATTTCTCTTTGATGTCCATAACTGTATAGAAAATATTATCAAAAACATTTTTCTCTATATACATAACATCCAAGTTATGTCTAATCAAGTTTGTTCTCCAATATGGCAACGACCAAAAAATATTTTTCTTGGTCCAATTATGGTTGACACCATATTTTGGTAATCTGATCTCAGCTAATGTTGGAGATTCCATTATGGTGGGCAAGAACTCTACTCTTTCAAAAATTTCTTCACTACTGAATCTTGGAGGAGGTTGAAACATCACCATTTTATTTTTAGTAAACGCTTCTTTATTTCGCCTGAAAGGATGACTTTGAGGAAAAAAGATTCGATGACAATCTAACCAAGTGTTCTTCCTACCATACTTTAAAGTGAACGATTTTGTATTTTCCATACAATATGGACAAGCTAACTTGCCTGAAGTGTTCCAACATGAGAGCATACTATATGCAGGAAAGTCACCAATTGTCCAAAGTAATGCTGCTCTTAGTGTAAAATTCTGTTTGGTGGAGATATCATATGTACTTACTCCCTCTTCCCATAATAAACTTAAATCATCAATCAGAGGTTGTAAGAATACGTCAATCTTCAATTTTGGATTATGTTGCCCTGGAATTATAAGTGATAGAAACATATAAGGAGTAGTTATACATAACTCTGGAGAAAGATTGTAAGGAGTGAGTATCACAGGCCAACATGAGTACGATGTAGCCGACTGACTGAATGGAGTAAAACCATCTGCACATAAACCTAATCTGACATTTCTTGGTTCTGCCGTGAATGTGGGATGTGTACGATCAAAGTGCTTCCAAGCCTCTGCTTCAGATGGATGTGTGATAACACCTTCTTGTGGAATGTGATCATTATGCCATCTCATATGTGCAGCAGATCTTATGGATGCATATAGCCGTTGTAGTCTCGGAATTATTGGAAAGTAGAACATCCTGCTAACAGGCACATCCTTTTGCTTCCTTATATTTCTAGATTTGGGTTTAAATCTTGGTGCATTGCAATGACGGCATACAATTTCTGCGATATCTTCTTTAAAGTATAACATGCATCCATTCATACAATAATCTATCTTTATGTATGTCAAACTAAGTTTGGAAACTAACTTCTTTGTCCGATATAGATCTGTAGGAATTAAATTATCTATCAGATTGGTTTCTTTAAGCAGCCCAATGAATTGATTAAAACATTCACGAGCAACGTTATATTCAGCCTTGATGCTTAACATCTTCACAGCAACAGATAATTCTGAGTGAGTCGTGCACCCTTTCCAGATTAGTTGCTGGGCAGCATACAATAAATCATAAAAGTTTTGTGCCTCCGTATTTGGTAACTCTTCTGTATTTTGTTCAGTTTGAATTCTAGTTGCATCATGAACTAATTCCTCAAGATTTGGACGGATGTTTTCAGCCTCAGCAACATTACTACTTGTAAAAGGACCGCATTGATAATCAAATAGTGGCTCATACTCACCATGAGAAGTCCAATACCAATACCGTGGCATGAATCCTCTGCGATACAGATCAACAGTTACATCATCTGGTTCTAGGTGCACTAGATTTTTGTGTTTAGAACATGGACATTAAAACTTTCCTTCTGATATAAAGCTGGGCAGCTGTTTCGCTTGCTGAATGAAAAAGTTCACCCCATTGATGAATTCATCTGTTAATGTCTTCCGACCTTGAGATAATCGGTTATACATCCAACTTCTTTGATTTCTAATATCCATAACCTATATATAAGAGTAAAAAATTAATGAATTTATATATATATATATATATCTAATTAGTAGATTCAAGATATCAACGCCACTTAAACCAAAGAGGCAAACCATAACCAATGACTCAAACATGAACACTCACAAACTCAAACATGAACACTCACAAACTCCAAGATATCAAACACGAACCAAAATTGAACAAGCTAATACTAAACAAACTCAACATGAACACTCACAAACTCGACTCGGTCGATTCATTTGCAGCCCTATCCATGACTAAAGAAAAAAAGATATTAACTAAAAACAGATCATTGATTTAATCCAACTAAAATAGAAAAATATTTGGTTAAACCACCTTGAATTTGAACACAAGTAAAAACTACTTCTACATAAACCTTAAAAACTTAAATATAGGTATTATTAACGCTTCTCTTTCCTAAAACTCTCAAGAGAACTTCTCTAGAACTTTATCACATGTTTTCTCATCAAACCTCACAAAATATATGTCGCTTCCATAGGTAGTCCTACTTAGCATGAATCCAAATTGATTTTCAGAAACAATAGTATCATGCCGTAATCTATGCTCAATTACTCTCTCCAATAATTTAAATGTATGACACATCAACTTAATTTCTATATAATTCATGCAATGTTGTACATCACCTTAATTCTTGAAAATAGTAAACATCACACTTCTTCACTTATTAATTGGCATCTTTTTAATTTCTCTATAATTCATGTCTAGTGATAACAATCATGACTATAGCAAAAAGATATGAACTTAATGCTAGTCGTATATGTAATCCAACCGAAATAGCAAAAAAAATTGAAAACAAAAACCATCAAATCCCTCTCTAGTCTTATCAACAAGAACAATATCATAAACAAAAAGCATGCACCAAACTACATCCTCTACCAAATGTCTAGTGATAACAACCATGACTATAGCAAAAAGATATGGACTTAAGGCTAATCTATGTTGAAATTGCAAAAAAAATTGAAAACAAAAACCTTCGGTTATCCTCGGCGGCGCGCGACTACGAAGGAGAGAGGCGGCACGCGACTAGGAAGGAGCCTCGGCGGCGTCCGGTGACCGTCGGCGACGTCTAACCACGGCAAGCGACGAACGGCGATGGAGGGCGACGGGTGAAGCAGTCGAAGTGAGAGATGGGAAGGAAAAGAATGACGGCCAGAGGGGTTCGGGTTCACGAAATAGGTCTTTTACTGGCGGACATTCCGCCGGTAATGGCACTAGTGACGTCGGTATAATTTCCGACGTCTAATCCGTCGGATCTATTTCGTTGAGTTTAAATATGCCGGCGCAATGTCCACCGGTAACATACGCCGGAATAGTTCCGCCGTAACGTGCGACGGAAATGGTTCAGGCATCCCTATACCGTTGGCACTTCCGGCGGAACCTGCGTCGGTGAATTTATGACGTATGTTGCGCCGGAAACGTTGACGCAAACTTTACGTCGATCAATTCCGCCGGTAACTGCGCCGTTTATTACCGTCCAAAATTTTCCGCCGGAAAATCCAACGGTATTCGCGTGTTTTCCCGTAGTGATATATATATATATATATATAGGGTTTAGGGTTTAGGGATAGGAGAGAGAAAGGTCTTTGGATCATATTTGTTAGTCATTCATGTTGCTTTATTCTATTCGTTATAAGTGACTAACCTTTTACTTCTATTTTTAATTATTTTGATTTTTTAAAATTTTTATCTCTCCCAAAACTACAAAAAATACATAATCTCCTGATTTTATAAACTTTCACTGTACAAGTTAGGATATGTTATATATTTGATCATTTTAAATAATTTGATATGATTTTTTTTGTATTTTAAATGAAGTAATAAATGATATCAGATACATGGCATGATAATTCCACGTGATACTCCACATATCCATATGATTCATTGATTAACAGTCATAAGGAGCTAGAGATTAATTAGGAGTTATAAGGAGTCGGGGTGACTGATTCACATGATTCAAGGAGAGTTATAATGAGTACATTAATTGAGAGTTATAAGGAGTGATTGATTGGGAACCATATGTGTCAGATTAAGATACCCTTACTCATTGAATATCTCAATATTATATGGATACATCTATGAACATTGTAATGATATTGTGGCTAATACTAATATTATTTATTGTCATTAACACTATTTAATATTATTGATCATGATATTAATATTGTTAATGGTATTAGTATAATTGACTATTATTGATATTGTAATTGATGATGTATTTGATTGAGATGTGATAAACTATAAAAAGATATATTTTTTTAAAGAATAAATTGATATAAATAATCAGAATAAACATTGATGTAAAATTTTAGTTATTTGTTTGGCTATGTGCTCATTATGAGGTTTTACATGTTTTTAGAAAAGTATAAGGTTCCTATGATATGAGGCTTCGGATAAGACAAAAATGCAATCATATTTCTTTATGTTATTCATTGGTAAACTCTAATTAAATGGTTAAAATAAAAGACATGTAATTCTTTTAATATAAATCCAGGATTGTTATAGTTATAATGTTAGGTAGCACCTAGTCTCAAGTGAAGAGATTTTAGGAGAATCTGAAAATTTTTTTGGAGCACAACAATGGTTTGAAGTTGGGGCACCGTGGCAGTAGGTTAAGTTAGTGATTTTTAAATGATAAAATATCTAAAATCACCTACATAATTCATTCCCAATCCAAGCTTGCCAGAGAAGAAAGGGTGAGGAGGAGAAGTGAGAAAAGAGAAGGAAGGAGAGAGAATTCAGAGGCCAAATCTAACAATTGTTTATCAGGCCTATTTAGGATATTGTAGAGCACCAGGTAGACTCCTAAACCACTGTCTTAGGTTTTAATTCCAGGAAGTTTATAAAAAAATTATGGAAGAAATATGTTATTCTTTAGTTTTGCAAAATTTTCACCGTATAGTTTTAATATATTATTGTAGTCTATTATGAGCATTTTGGCTATATAAATTTGTGATTTTATTGGTTGGTTTTTTCTATATGAATTTTTGAGTTTATTATTAAATTGAGGATTTTCTAGCAAAGATAATAGTTATATAAATGTCTTAAAATATTCATGTGAATATTCTTTTGAAATTAAAAATTGAAAGGGTGAAGTTTAAAGAGTATTATATTTTATAAATAATGTGGTTTTTATCAGCAAATCAATCATTAGCTAGGTATTGCATTCGATTTTTAATTTAATTACTATTGCATTATACATAGCATGACATTAAAGATATTTTGATATGTGAATAAATGCACTATTTAATATGTTATAATGGCCTAATATGATAATCTAATTTTTTTAAAATGAAAAATCTAAATTTCAGCGCCTTACCTTATCAAAGAAGAGAGATAAGGTTATTAGGGGCTTTTTCATCTATCAATTTTGTTTAGAGATTTTTTATTTATTTATTGTAAGTAACTCAAATCTCATTTTAGATTCATTGTAATGATTCCATATTTTTATTATTGATTATTTTTAGTTTTATTGATAATATTTGGTTATTAACTACTTTGATTGTTATTGATTATATTAGACTGAACATATCATATTGATTCTTTAGTCATTGTATTAAAAGTTTTTAGAAAGTTTTGGATTACTACTCAGCTTTTGACCTCATTATATGGATTTTTAATGATTTCAGTTTATGGAATGGGTCATGATCAATTGGAGTTAGATTGTCAGAGATCCTCAGATTTTTCTTAAAATTTATTTTGTATTTTCATTTATTCTTTTATATTATGGAGCTTGTAATAAATTAGTGATAGTGTAATCTCCTAGCTAGTATAAATGATATTTTGGGTGTTAAATAATAAAATACTTTTTGATATATATGATTTTAGTTGCTTTTGTTGGTTATTATTTATATTGATGATTTATAAAGCTCTAATATATTTTTAAAAAGATAAATAGATAATTCTTCCAAATTTGATTATGGGGTGTTACACCTTATATATTTTATTTTGGCCCACTTATTAAAAGGTGTAGGAGATTATGTGGCACAATTCTATTCCGATTTTTGCTCCACTTGTTAGATGCAGGTGTGGGAGGTAAAATGATGTATAAGTGAAAGTTGAGTTAACCAGGGATTAGAATGTGTATTATAATCATTACATTTCATATCTTAATATTCTCATGAATTAGAGTTTAAGAAATGTTCTGAATTAAGCATCAATAAACTCTGAACATCTATATGAATTTTGATAAAAAGTGACAGTAAAGTGTAAGTGACATCTGATAATAAGTGCTCTGTATTGTATTTGAGAAACTTCATTAAATGTCTATATAGGTACAAATGATAACAATTGGATTAAGTGTGCACTGAAACTTTGGGAGTTCAAGTTTTGTTTATAATTTTAATTTCTCTTTGCAAGTCTTTATATTTTGTTGTTATTTAATATTTTGTATTATATATTAATATCTGTGATAGGTAAGGGAGGGAGTCTACTGAGCTTGTGATGTTCATTCTATGCTTTCAGATATTTCAGGAAAATGTAAAGGACCAACATAATAGATAAAGTGTAGGAGCAGGATCTTCCAAGTTTAAGGTATTAATTTTTGTAATCCAATTTTATTTATTTTGATGTATAGACAATTAATTGGAAGTTGATTGGATTATTATATTTATGTTTTGGATGGAATGAATTATATAAAATTGCTTTTTAGATTTTAGATTTTAGTAGCTCTAGTGGTGTTTGGTTAATGCATGGATGAGTAAATTAATTATAGGTTTAAGTGATCCAATCCTTTTATTAGATCTAGGGCATCACAGTCTAATAGATCATACCAATAATCTTATTTTGGAACACAGAGATCAGAAATTGGAGAAGAGAAGAAATTAAGGATTTATGACTTGTTTTCCCAGGGCATAGCTTATAATGTTCAATCCTACCATACATCTTTACATCGCTAGATAGAACATACGATAGAGGAGTTAGTGAGACAGAGTAGCTGCAACGGCACAAGATTTGAATATTTGCATTAAGGTAGTGCAAATAAATATGTAAACTATGCATCATTAACAATAACATTGGATTCTACAAAAAGCATTAAAAGAATAAGAGGAAGAGACAATATAAGAAGAAGAGTGAGATTTAGGGGGAGTTATAGTGAGGGATGATTCATAAAAAATTCATAATTAAGTTGACGGGAAGCTAATTGAGTTTTCGATGGATTATTCATAAAAAATCCATCAATAATATTTTTGAGAGATTACATTTGTGATCGAAAATTCATAAAAAATTCAACAATTTAATAAGGGGTTCTCATAACAACGGCCATTTTGTCAAATTTTTAAAATTTTTAACAACCATCATCAATGGATTACCTTGTTAGAAATTTATTAATGAATTTTGGGCTTTCGAAAAGTGTTCTCAACAACACTTTTACTAACAGATAAAAATTAGTTGGAAAATATTTTTCTTATGCTAAAACTATTTTTGGTGGATTTTTATTCTAACAATGTTTTTTTTATTTATTTAATGCATGATGATCCCTTGACTTAATATAAAAGAGAAGGTCAAATATTTTGGAGTTAGTGGGTTTGAAGGAAACCAAGACTTCTTCATAGTCTCTCTCTTAGGAGGGGGAGTGAGGCTATTTGGAGACAATGGGAGGCTAGAGGTAAGGTACGGAAGAGGAACCATACAACTTAAGGTTGACAGGCAACATGAGTAATCAATGTAATTCTTTTACTAAAAGGAGGAGGAATTGTGCAACCCAATATATTTCGGTAGCTAAAGGTGTTCAAGGGAAAATCCTCTTAAAGGAGTAGGGGGCTAAGCAACCTATGAGTAGCTTATGATGAATTCAAGAACATAAAAGATGATGAATTGGTACATCAAATGGCGATCAAAGCTCTAGAATTATCTACAAATTGGGCTATTTTGATTCTGCATTAACTATTCATAGTGTGAAGACATATGGCTCATATATAGATTCTAAGAAAGGAATTTCAAACAATTTTTTATCTAATTTGATATCAAATAATCCATATTATGCTCTCCTCTAATATGAAAAGTGATCATATGATCTTGCCCCCCTTGATATCCTAATGAACTCACTTTAATATCAATTGATAAAGATGATGGATCTTACATATAACAACAAGAATAATAATAATAATAAATATATTTGTTTTTAAAGAAGAATAATAAAATAAAAGAGATATTGATATTATTTATATAAAAAATTCACCAAAACCTCCATGAAAGAGAAAAGGCTACTATGCTACACCATATATTGCCACCAACAACACTAATATATTGAATAACATTAATATAATTTTACAATGAATTCAAATACATATTACATTAATAATTAATTATATAATTTCATGGAGGGAAGAGGAGGGTAAGCAGGAAGCACATCATGCAACATTAAAAGCTTCATGATTTGATTCAATAAATGATAGTAACATTACTTAGTGGAGGAGACTCTTAATTATAAATCATCTTCATTATTTCCTTTCAACCATTGGAGCTTTCTTGGAAGTTGGAGAGGAGGTTGGTGAAAGTATTAGTGGCACACAAGGGGGGTGTGGCGGCTAAATTGGTGCCTTTAAAAAGTTGAAATATTATTATTAGTGGAAGACTTCAGAATTTTTAGAGCATAAAAGCTAGATTGATTCCTCCTTGTTTTTAAAAATCAATTTATCGCAATTAAAATAAAAGAGGTGATTATATATATATATATATATATATATATATATATATATATATATATATATATATATATATATATATAATATATATATACACCAAATTTTTTACGTCGAAACCCCTAAAAAATGAGGAAAAACACGGGGCTTGACCCAGTTTGAATGAGTTCACTATTATTTGTAGTTGATTACAAATGAGGCCCTTCCTTAGGAGAAGGCCTTGGCTTGATGGTACAAATGTACATCATATAGCTAGAGCACATTACATGGTGGGAGTTACAATATGAACATGCTTGTTTAGTCGGCACGACCATAGTCGATAGGATAGAGGTTAGAAGGACCGTTGTCTGGTGATGGAGGTCGGAAGGACTGTAATAGGTAGGAGATAGGAGTCTGAAAGATCGTAGTTGATAGGAGACCGGGGTTTGAAAGACCGTTGTCTGGTGATGGAGGTTGGAATGACCATTGTAGTCAACAAAGGCCGGAAGGACCGTAGTGTCATGCCCCAAGATCTAACTTGGAAAGAATGTCGATCAATAGCCAAACAATTTACCAGAGTTATCTAAAACCTTCAATAAGCGATCTAACAAACATCTATAACATTTAAAACATCAATATAATAGTCGATTCATATCTCAAAACATCATGTACAATACTCAGGAACTATACTATCAATACAAGTAGAGAAATCTATCCTGTCCTGAGTACAAAAGAATCATCTATCGATCAAAAGACGAAAACCTGAAGATCTGGGTCAATTCCTATCTCCTGCTCCCGAGCCCTGACCTGAAAATATCAACCACATATAATGAGCTTTACAAAGCCCAGCAGGTCACCTAATACCTATAACTGAAATCAAAGCACGGCTATGCTATCAATATGCATGTCAGTCAATCACAGTCAATCAATCTATATCAGTCAATGGTCAATGAGTCTATGCAATCCGGAAATCAAATCAGTAATCGATGCAATCCGAAAATCAATAGTCAATAAAACCAGTCAATGTAGCGGTAGGCAATTCAATCATTTCAATTCAATCAATCAATCAATATCCGTCAAATCAATACGATCTATTTAATGAAATCAATCGAGGAAAGCAATACGATAAATTTCAATCCATTCTGACAAGAAATCTATACAACAGTCAATACGGTGTAGAACAGTAGGCAGTAGCGAGTCTATAAAATCTATAGGCAGCAATATCAATGAATCTATACGATGTCCATGTCCATGCTATCAATACAGTATCTATATCAATCAATGTCTATAACAATGCTCATTAGTATCAATGTTCAGTGGTCAATCGATGAAATCAGTGAAATCGTACGATACAGTAAACTCGATCAAATCCGTAAAATCCGTAAATCAATACATTAAACATGCAATCAATACGATAATACTGAACAATGTATAATCAATGGTCATGTTGCTGTTGTAGATTTCAATACATTGGTTCTATGAAAAGAGTCGTCACTCTATTGCCCGTCGGCCGCCCGTCGGCATATAATCTCCTTATGACTCCCATCGTTATATCCATGATCCATGATCTATGATTTAAAGGAAAGCCCGTCGGCCCACCATCCTGTACAGGTATCATCTCCAACCAATGTTCAACCAGGTTATACGTGTTTCAGTATCAATAAGCAATCAATAATCAATATTAGAACAATCATATCAATAATCATAGGCATATCGATTCAATCTATCAATTTCAGTCAAATCAGGAATCATACAAAAAATCGGGCAGAGTAACGGCAGTCGGTCAAATTTACACAAAAATCCTGCAAAAAGACACGATTTCCAAATTCTACCAAATTACAATAGAATATCTATAACATCAATGCAAGACTTTTATTCTATAGAAACCAAGTCAGAAAACATCCTGATAATTTTCTATTCGATAAAAACCGCGTAGAACCAATTCCGACCGAAGAAAATTCGTAGAATACAGTCAAATCGTGTAGAATAATCATATCTATAACACTCTAAAAGTTGTGCGGTGAAAGTCGTGTCAATCTCAAATCGGGTCAATTATTCGACTACAAAAATATAAATCCGGACATATCTCGATAAAAATACAACATCTTTGAAAACAGAAACAGGATTCGGAGTCCTTACCACGAGATCTTCACTTTTCCCAACAGCAGCGTCGGACGAAAAGCGCTCCGCGGTCTCCGAAAACCAGCTTTTCTCTTTTTCCTTTTCTCTTTCTCTCTCCTCAGATATTTCTCTCTCTTCAAAATATCTCATTTCTATATATATCCAGACTGATCGTCCTGGACGATCGAGCTTCGTCCCGACGATCCATGAAGAGAAGAATTTCGTCCAGACGAAAAATTACATATCGTCCCTGGCGAAGGGTTCACTGACTTATTTTCGTCCAGACGATCCTGATTTCGTCCAGACGAACCAGACAGCCAAACAGGATTTTTCTACACAACCTGTACCGATCGTCCCGGACGATCCAACTTCGTCCTGGACGATTCTGGGAGGAAAATCCAATTCAGAGAGGAACAGTAAGGGAACGAGATATTACAATCTCCCCACCTTAGAAAAATGTCGTCCCGACATTTCCCTAAAGGTACGAAGCAAAACACGAAGCAAACCAAATCGATCGAAATCCAATCCAAAACAAAACTCGTCGAAATCCATACAGAACACACAATGCAATCAATCAAATGTCAATATGCAATGTTCATATGTCAATATCATTCGTTAGTCAAATCAATCTTACCAGTAGAACCTTCTGGTCGTTGCTGATCCTCACGATACTGTAAACTCTGTAGACTGTAGATGCGTGGCACCACTGGAGGAAGTGTAGGAGGTCGTGGTGCAACTGTCTCCCTCTGATCCCTGACAGCTCTATCATCATCCTGTTTGCTGATCTCTCACTGTAGGCCCTCGAGCTAACAGTCCTCTGCTGTCCTGTACCCGTGCCAGAATCAGTCCTTCCACCCAGTCCTTTTTGAGGACAATCTACTGCTCTCGGTGCCCTTGCTGTCCACAGTAAAAACACTGTCCCGTCAATAGGTAGCACCGACCCGCATGTCGTTTACCACAGTGACTGCACTCGCCAGAACCACCAGACGATACTACCGATGCAGACCGGGATGCAGATCCCGATGCAGATCCCTTCGAACCCTCATACCTGCTTCTCTTCTCTCTATCTCTGTATCTATAAGAATCATCTCGTCGTACCTCATCTCTCCTCCTTCTGGTATCCTCGTACCTCGGTACCCGTGTTTGCCAAATCAATCTCTATCAATCGAGCTCGCTCCACTAGCTCAGAAAACTCATGGATCCGAAAAGGTACTAGTGGTTGCCTCAGCTCTCTGTTCAATCCGTGCAGAAATCTATAACACTTATCTTCAGGAGTAGGAATCAAGTGAGCAGCGTACCTCGCAAGTGCAGTAAACTCGGCCTCGTACTGCATCACTGACTTGCGGCCTTGCTCCAATCTCATGAAAGCTTCCTGCATCTGTCGCTGAGCTGACGGTGGTACAAACCACATCCTGAACACTGCAGTGAACTCATCCCAGGTGATCTCAGCATTGGTCTTCCCCTGGAATTTCTCTCTCTGCTGTCCGATCCACCATCTCTCTGCCTCACTCTCCAACATGAATACTGCCAATGGTACTTTTCTATTCCCCGGACACTGCATGCTATCAAAAATCTTTTCCACCCTCATGATCCAATCCTCAGCAGCCTGTGGTCCTACAGCCCCTTTGAACAACGGAGGCTTCAGCTTGTGGAACATCTGCAAATGTCTATCTACCTCTTCTTCCTTGCTTCCACTCATCTTGCTCTGGGCATCCCCCATAACATGTGCAATCGCAGTAGCCAACTGCATCATACTCTCTGAAGGCATTGGAGCTGCGCTGTGTTGCTCATTTGGTACACTGGATTCTACTGGAGGATCCATATCTTTTTCACCTGCACAATTCAAAACAAATGATACACACACATGCAACGATGTATGCCAATGAAGCTCTTAAAGCTACCCAATCTACCCAATCTCTCAATCCAAACCTACAACTCTGGTAACAATCCATTCTTCCAATAACACTGCTCTGATACCAAAAACTTGTCATGCCCCAAGATCTAACTTGGAAAGAATGTCGATCAATAGCCAAACAATTTACCAGAGTTATCTAAAACCTTCAATAAGCGATCTAACAAACATCTATAACATTTAAAACATCAATATAATAGTCGATTCATATCTCAAAACATCATGTACAATACTCAGGAACTATACTATCAATACAAGTAGAGAAATCTATCCTGTCCTGAGTACAAAAGAATCATCTATCGATCAAAAGACGAAAACCTGAAGATCTGGGTCAATTCCTATCTCCTGCTCCCGAGCCCTGACCTGAAAATATCAACCACATATAATGAGCTTTACAAAGCCCAGCAGGTCACCTAATACCTATAACTGAAATCAAAGCACGGCTATGCTATCAATATGCATGTCAGTCAATCACAGTCAATCAATCTATATCAGTCAATGGTCAATGAGTCTATGCAATCCGGAAATCAAATCAGTAATCGATGCAATCCGAAAATCAATAGTCAATAAAACCAGTCAATGCAGCGGTAGGCAATTCAATCATTTCAATTCAATCAATCAATCAATATCCGTCAAATCAATACGATCTATTTAATGAAATCAATCGAGGAAAGCAATACGATAAATTTCAATCCATTCTGACAAGAAATCTATACAACAGTCAATACGGTGTAGAACAGTAGGCAGTAGCGAGTCTATAAAATCTATAGGCAGCAATATCAATGAATCTATACGATGTCCATGTCCATGCTATCAATACAGTATCTATATCAATCAATGTCTATAACAATGCTCATTAGTATCAATGTTCAGTGGTCAATCGATGAAATCAGTGAAATCGTACGATACAGTAAACTCGATCAAATCCGTAAAATCCTTAAATCAATACATTAAACATGCAATCAATACGATAATACTGAACAATGTATAATCAATGGTCATGTTGCTGTTGTAGATTTCAATACATTGGTTCTATGAAAAGAGTCGTCACTCTATTGCCCGTCGGCCGCCCGTCGGCATATAATCTCCTTATGACTCCCATCGTTATATCCATGATCCATGATCTATGATTTAAAGGAAAGCCCGTCGGCCCACCATCCTGTACAGGTATCATCTCCAACCAATGTTCAACCAGGTTATACGTGTTTCAGTATCAATAAGCAATCAATAATCAATATTAGAACAATCATATCAATAATCATAGGCATATCGATTCAATCTATCAATTTCAGTCAAATCAGGAATCATACAAAAAATCGGGCAGAGTAACGGCAGTCGGTCAAATTTACACAAAAATCCTGCAAAAAGACACGATTTCCAAATTCTACCAAATTACAATAGAATATCTATAACATCAATGCAAGACTTTTATTCTATAGAAACCAAGTCAGAAAACATCCTGATAATTTTCTATTCGATAAAAACCGTGTAGAACCAATTCCGACCGGAAGAAAATTCGTAGAATACAGTCAAATCGTGTAGAATAATCATATCTATAACACTCTAAAAGTTGTGCGGTGAAAGTCGTGTCAATCTCAAATCGGGTCAATTATTCGACTACAAAAATATAAATCCGGACATATCTCGATAAAAATACAACATCTTTGAAAACAGAAACAGGATTCGGAGTCCTTACCACGAGATCTTCACTTTTCCCAACAGCAGCGTCGGACGAAAAGCGCTCCGCGGTCTCCGAAAACTAGCTTTTCTCTTTTTCCTTTTCTCTTTCTCTCTCCTCAGATATTTCTCTCTCTTCAAAATATCTCATTTCTATATATATCCAGACTGATCGTCCTGGACGATCGAGCTTCGTCCCGGACGATCCATGAAGAGAAGAATTTCGTCCAGACGAAAAATTACATATCGTCCCTGGCGAAGGGTTTCACTGACTTATTTTCGTCCAGACGATCCTGATTTCGTCCAGACGAACCAGACAGCCAAACAGGATTTTTCTACACAACCTGTACCGATCGTCCCGGACGATCCAACTTCGTCCTGGACGATTCTGGGAGGAAAATCCAATTCAGAGAGGAACAGTAAGGGAACGAGATATTACACGTAGTCGGCAGGATACCATGGTCTAGCGGAAGTCCGAGCCTCAGGTGGTGGTCCGGCAGAGCAACGACGTCAGGCGGTGGTCTGGCGGAGCTCAAGGCCTCAAGTGGTGGTTCGGTGGAGCAACGATGTCAGGCGGTGGTCCGGTGGAGGCGAGGGCCTCAAATTGTAGTCCGATAGAAGTCCGGGATTTAAGTGGTTGTCTGATAGAGCAACGATGTCAGGCCATGGTCCGGCGGAGGTAAGGGTCTCAAGTGGTGGTCCTGCAAAATTTTGGGCCTTAGGTGGTGGTCCGGCAGAGCAACAATGTCAAGCGGTGGTCCGGTGGAGGTGAGGGCCTCAAGTGGTGGTCCGGCGGAGCAACGCCGTCAGGCGGTAGTCCGGCGGAGCAACGACGTCAGGCGGTGGTCCGGCGGAGGTGAGGGCCTCAAGTGGTGGTCCGGCAGAAGTCCGGGCCTTAAGTGGTGGTCCGATGGAGCAACGACGTCAGGCAGTGGTCCGGCGGAGGTGAGGGCCTAAAGTGGTGGTCCGGCGGAAGTCCGACGGTGGTTGAGGAGGAGCTTCTTCCTTGTCTTCCTTCTCTTCATCCTTCTTCTCTTCTTGCTTAGGTCCCCCTTTCAAGAGAAATGAGGGGTCTATTTATAGATTTCTGGAGTGACATGGCTCGTAAATAGGTGAGAGATCAAGGGTAAATGGGGAGTGGTTGGATGGACGGCTCATATTGAATCCCTTGATTGTGGACCATTCGTCAGGCATTTGAAAGTTTTAATGATGTTGGAATTCAGCAATCTTGGGCTCGTTGGATTCACATAGTCAAGCCGCTCGACTCGATTATAAGCAAGTCATGTTTGCAAATCGTTTGGTAATATAAATTGTGGTTCGAACCTTCTAACAGTGCTTTAGACCCTTAATTTGGACCCATTTGGGCTCAGATTGAGTCGAATTTGGTGTCATTGGGTTGTATTTCCGAGACGTTCAATTCGACTGTAAGTTTGCTGAAATTGGAGTTCGGATAGTCCCAATTTTAATTTCGGAAGTTTTCAACTTGATTTTGCATTGAGATTTGTGCCCGTCACCAAGATCAACCCAATCCGAGCCCAAATGAGTCTGAATCAAGGACCCGAAGCGCTGTTGGAAGATTAAAACCACAATTTGAGTTACCAAACGGTATCTGATTTTGTCAAGATTATACTCGAATCGAACGGCTCGACGAGACGAATCCAACGAGCCCAAGATCGCTGAATTCCGACATCATTAAGGTCTCCAAATGTCCAACAAACGGTGCACTATCAAAGAGTTCAATATCTGCCGTCCATTCGCACCACTCCCTATTCGCCCATGATCTCACACCTATTTATGAGCCACGCCACTCCAGAAAAACTATAAATAGGGCCCTCATTCTACAGCTAGGGGTGTCAATATTTGACACGACCCGAACCCGACCCGAAAATTTCGGGTTAGGGTCAACCCGAACCCAAAACGGGTCGGGTCCGGGTTCAGCATTTCGACACGTTTCAAAAATTGGGTCGGGTTCGGGTTAACCCTTTGACCCAAAATTGACCCGAAAGTGACCCGATTTTGACCCGAAAACCCAATTTTGACCCGGCAACCCGAGATTGACCCGTTTTTTACCCGAAAAGAGGAGTTTGACCCGTTTTTGACCCAAAAATTAGCCATTTAATTTCTTGTTGGAAACGGGTCATTCGGGTCGGGTCGGGTTGACCAGGACCCAAAGCGGGTTGGGTTCGGGTCAGGAAAATTGACCCGTTTTTAAAAACGGGTCGGGTCCGGGTTGACCCGAATAGTGCCGGGTCAGTTTCGGGTTCGACCCGAACCCGACCCGTGACCCGAAATTGACACCCCTACCCACAGCCCCACACTGAAAAATTATAATTTGCAATAAAAAGATTTTTTAATTGACCAGTTAAGAAAAAAACTTTGTCATGCAGAATGCATTACTAATAGCATTGTCAAATAATTATACGAAATTATTATTATAATTTTAGATTAATTTTGTTGAAAGAATAAACACATTCAAAAATATTTATTTGATAAATGAAAATAGATAAATTAGTTACCAGTTAAAAAAAAAAAAAAAAAAAGCGAGTCAGAAAATCTTTAAATTTCATAATAAAAAAACGCATCAATTAATAAATAATTTTATCAAAATCAATACAGTATCTTTATTTATTAATATTGAATAATACAATTTGGGATTATTATGTGGCAAATTTCTTTTTTTTATTAGATTTATAAGAGTTTTTGACTCTTAAAAAGATTTATGTAGCTGATCCCATGTAATGGGATTAAGACTTGATGTTGTTGTTGATTTGTTGTATTATAATTTAATATATTTTTTTTTATAAAAAAATATTTTTCACAGCATGAAATTTTAAGACAATATAAAGTAATAGTTAAATAGAAATAGTAAAATATATAGTTTGAAATCATGAACTTCAAGTTCTTCAAATCATAATTTTCTAGTTCTTCTAATCATAATTTTTTATAATAAACATTATAATAAAATAAAAATATAATTATCATTTTAAAATAAATTAAAAAAAAAAAAATTGAGTCCAAACAAACTTGGATAACCAAAGTAAAGTATATAGTTTGAAATCATGAACTTCAAGTTCTTCTAATCATAATTTTTTATAATAAACTTTATAATCAAATAAAAATATAATAATCATTTTAAAATAATGTTTTTAAAAAAATTGAGTCCAAATGAACTTGGATAACCTAAGAGTGAGGTGTCAAAATGACTTTTTCAGTTGGGTTCTGGTCAAACCTGAAATTGACCCGCCTTCTATTAATCCAGCTCTAACACGACTCAATTAAAAAAAAAAACGGATTAGAAACTCAGACTCGGAGTCAACCCCCACCAGATTACCGGGTTGACCTGATCTTACATGCTAATTCGCAGGTGCAAGTAATAGGCGAGCGTTGAGTGAGGGCGGGACTATGAAACTGTGGGTGAGGGTAGGACCATGCGATGCGGGACAAGGCATGCGCGTGAGGAAGCGAGCAGTGTGATTGCGGGAGCACATGTGCGACTTGCAAGCGCAACGCGAGCACGGGTGCGAGCTTGTGAGGATGCCAGCTAGAGCGCGGGCTGTACTGCAGAATTGCGGAACAGGGATGAGGATGCAGGGGCGGGGCGGGGCGGGGCAAGGCAGGCGAGTCGGAGCGCGTGTTAAATTCGGGTCATTTTAGGTTAGCAATTAGTTAGCCCGAACATGATTAGATTTCTCAAATGCGGCTAGAATTAAGACCCGAACGCAACCCATTACTTAAACGGGTCAATTCGAACGTGAATTTTTTGTGTCGGGTTCGGTTCAGATTTTCGTATCGTGCCATTAATTGACACCCTACCCAAGAGTGAGAACCAAAATTTCTACCTGTATAGATCCACTTTTGATCGAAGCCTTTTACCTAAGAAAAAGTTTAGATGTCCGTTACAATGTCAAACAAAAACTGATCATTCTTACTACAAGAAAGAAAGTAATTAAAAAACCAGTAATCCTAATTCAATTTCAAAACTAGTTTTAACTTAGATGATTATACCGTAAATTACCTTTAAATTTTACTGAAGTTCTTCCCAATTGATCTTGCACGTCTAAAAATGAGCATAATTAGGCTTCATTTGAGTTGGTTTTTTTATTGCTTATTAAAACAGAGTTTTAGTACAAAAGCTTTAATTTTTTACTTAAACTCTATTTTAAAAAGCAATAAAAAAACCGTCCCAAATAAGGCCTTAATCTCTATTAATGACTTCCAGGCGTAACCACTCTCTTTTGAGCATGAACAAAATAAAATTATAAAATACATGATCTAATATATGAAATTAAAAAAAGAATTTCTTCCTTAGTAGAACAAAGTTTTATGAGCTTAATAGTAAAGATTCAAACTCTCAACCATCGAGTTATTATCCATTTTAGCTTAATAGCCTCAAAATTTTATCCCACTTGTATAACTTCTCAGTAAGTCACATATTCTAAGAGCACTCTTATACGAGCACATTTAACTTTAAAGTTTCTAATAAAATTTAGTCCTTATATTAAAAAAACTTCTCAATGTTTTAAGAATTTATCTTATTTTCTTAAAGAGTTTTTCCATATTGTCTTTGATTATGCTTTTTATACAGTAAAAAAGGTGCTTAAATCGAGAGATTATTACGTGCGGAGTCCGAACACAGAGAACCGTTCGGTTTTGTAACTGTGAATAGTAAAAGCATTATTACCGTTCATCACTGTGCTTTTACTTTTTACCCATGCATTTTTTACTATTAACAGTCACAAAATTGAACGATTCTCTGTATCTAGACTCTGCCCATAATAATCTCTCCTTTGACATATTTATTCAGGCCGTACCATACGTAACATCCTGCAATTATTTAATTTTTTGTTTTTTTTTTCTACTACAAAAGTGAAGCGAGGCTGTGGAGTCGGTGGAGATATGTTTTTATGATAGTACTAATAGTGTAATTTATTGTTTTTTAACTGTGTTTGTTGAGCAGTTGTGAATGATAGGCTGCAATGTGCTTTAGCTGTAGGTGTGCAAACTTTAATATTTAGTACTTTTTATTGTCGGTTTGTTTCTGAAGATTTTGTGAGTGATTTATGACGATTGATTGCTTTAGTAGAATCTGTAATAGCTTTGTGATGAAGGGTTTGTTTTGGATAGTTTTTGTATCGTTTTTTTTAAACGATTTTTTAGTAAAAGTTTTTAAATTCAATAAATTGTTGTATTAGAAAGCTGTTTTAGAAAGCAAGAAGAAAGTTGTTCCAAACGAAGTCGAAATTGTGGTAGATATATAGGGTTGTGAGCATTTTAAAGGCAAATGATTGGTTTTCACTAGTTGATGTAAGAAGCCATGCATGAATCAAAGGCTTGATTCAAGCTTGAGTTGATCATGACACATTTAATAAGCTCAAGTCAAATCCAACCAAGCTTAATTGAGACAATAGGCAGCTCAACAAGCATATATTTTTGGACGAGTTAGCTTGATTGACTTAGTAGGCTAAATAAAATGGGCTAGGTCGATTAGATATGTGAACTAGAATGTATAGGTTTGTTTAAGACTAACTCCAAAGGTTTGTTGGCTTTAGATGTGTCCTAACTAGGATAGGGTCTCTTAATTCCAAATTGTATAACTTAGGTTCAACTCTATTTATGCTAGTGCCAAGTTGTAATAACCTAAAATATCATGAAATACATTTATTTGAAAATATGAAAATTCTGGGCATCAGCACTACAATGCTGTATTTATGAGTGTAGCGGTGCTAGGAAAGCGCCGGTGCGGTGTTGAAGCCTCTATTATATAGTAACCCTGGATTTAACATGCGGTACAACGATAATGTAGTTCATGGTGCCGCAGTAATAGGCATTAAAATAAGAGTTTTAATATATTTAAAATAAATATCACTCACCACCTTAGCCATCTCTCCCTCATTTGTTGCCTTTCCGAAGAATGAAAAGAAAGGAGAAGTAGATAGGAAGAGAGGGGAGGAGAGGAGAGAAAGAAGAGGTAGAAGATCTTTCAGGGCATTTTCGTCCGCCGCTTCTGCTACAATAACTATTCTAATCATTGTAAGTGACTTCTATTTTCAATGATTTTAAGTTTAATTCATTTTCTCTCTCCTGTAATTAAAAAAAATACGATATCTCCCATTTTAGTGAACTTTCATTATTTAACTTTTGGTGTGTGTGTGTGTCTATATATATATATATATATATATATATATATTATTCTGAACATTTTGATTGATTTATATTAAAATTTTACTAGGTTGTTTGACTTATATAACATCTTAAATGAAATAAGTAGATAAATATCAAGTGTAAAATAATCAGGTGCAAATGTACTAAATCCGGATATGAAATATGACAAGCATATGGTTATTATTCATTTAACATAAACTATATTTTTGACATACTGCATGCATATCAATGAGTTTATTGATAATTGCATCAAGTGAATATGATGTTTGCTATTATGATTAATATGATATGAAATGTATGTATAAGTAAGAAAGACTAGTTATAAGTGATTGAGTGAAGGGCTAAAGACATGTTACCTAGTATAGGAGGCGGGTCAACATGCTTTCCTTAAAATAAAAGGTTTTTTTTTATGTAATCCTTGATGTTGGTATGTAATTGATTGAAAAAAATATCGCCGGGTAGAGTGTGATGATTTTTTTTTGATGTATTAAAAACATGATGTGACTGATAAGATGGATGATAGATATACATATGACAAATAAAATAGGTGATAGATAATACATAAGATAGATGATAAATGACATATAAGATAGAGTATATATGGTAGATAAGATAGATAATATGTAATATTTGTATTTAAAGCCAGGTAATTCTCTATTACTAATCATCAATTATAAGATAATTAGTAATTACGAGTTTTAGAATATGAATGAGGTAGAAGTGACAAAGGTTTGGGGTTAAAAATGGTGAAAGTTCAAATATTGATAATTTCTCAGCAAATGATGTTTGCACTTGATGAATTATTTCTCTAAATGGGTGAAAGTCATTAAGCTTTGTAAGCTAAAATATGAAGAATTGATAAGATTTTACGATATGATGTTTTTGTAAGATTTTGAATACCTTTGGTGATGATCATTTGTAATAGGTAATACTCTCAAGAAAGAAATTATGATTTTTTTTTTTGCGTAAGGATTGACGTAACTTGAAAATTTCTTGATATGATCATATTCAAACTAATAGGCAAGAAAAACAACAAATAAGATAACAATAAAACCCTTGTATCAAGTGCATATTGAAAATTAGGTGTGAGTGAGTTCGTTGATGAGGGTAGATGTAATACTCACTTAAACCATGTACAATAACTCTTGTTCAAACCCAATCTAGTAAATATAATGTAATGAAAATTTTGTATTATCATCTCTTGTGTAGTATTCTGTGTGTATGAGAGTGTTTAAACCTAATTTGAAGTAGGTCCCAAGGATTTGTATGTATGAATGAAAAATATGAAAAAATTTTCTAGGAGCGTTGCAACACTAGGTAGGAGCTCTATGGCATTGAGCTCTCTGTCTTTGGGAAAAATAAATTAAAAGTTGTGGCACTGTGATGCAAGATCAAAATTTTTATAAAAAATATTAATTTTCACTTCATTTTTATTTTATAACAAAAACCGTACTTTGGCAACCAACTAGAGAGAGAAAAAGAGAAATCTTAGAGAGAGAAAATAAATTTTAGGGGACTCCAATCTATTTTCTGCTATACGCTTAGTTCAAAAAGTTATTCGGATCAAGTTAGGTTACAATATGCTTATCTAAGTTTTCAAAAATTCAAAAAATTTGAGAATTTTTTATTAAAATTATAAATTTATAGCATAAAAATGTGGATAACTTTTTACATGCTAAACTTTTATCATGTAACGTTCTCTATATTGAATTACGAAATTTTACTCTATTGTTGAATTTGATAAAATTATAAAATTTTACTCTGTTGTTTAATTTATTTCCTACAGATAAAGCAATTTGTGAATTTCTAAAATTAGTTTATTTATATTACTTTGATTGCAATGCAATGATATATGTGTTTATATGCTTGAATTATGACATTATGTGGAGATCTGATATTAAAGGAAGTTCTATTATGATGAATGTATTAGGAGTCTTAAGGGCCTATTCTAAATATTTGATATGTGCTAAATATATGAGAGTTATAAGAAACTATTTTCTAATATGATAGCATAGAGAGTTATAAGGGTTTGAATTCTAAAATTTATTTTTTATGAAAGATATAAAGGCCTAAGAAAAATATGTTATTCTCTACTATGATTTAGTGTTCTTGTTTATTTATTTTCTCTGCATGGTTTATTAAATTTTTGATACATACAACTACTATTCTGCCTAGAATCGTGAATCATTATTAACTAATTTTAATTTTAATTAATTATGTCATGCATTAATTATTGAAAATTAAGATTGATAGATGTGAACTATTGGGCTGTGTTTGCTCTCTCCTTTTATGCATTTTGTTTTAGGTTAGGGGAAAGGTAAAGAGCTTGTTGAGTAGTTGAAGTTACATGTTTTGATCTGTATGAGTTGGTATAGGTATGTTCTATATAGATTTCATACAATCATGACTATTTTTTTTTTTTCATGTTTTGGTTTGTAGCCATATACTTTAGTGTATATATTTTGTTGTATATTTATTTTGATAACGAAGGAGAAGAAATTTATGGATGATTTTACTTTTTAACCAGTTGGAAGTTAATTAGTAGCTTTGTAGTCTGTTTTAAATTTAAGAAAAAATTGAGAAATCTCAAGAACTAGAACTTGGGTTTGCTCTATCACCATTCAATATGATATGACATGTTCTATCTGTGGGTCATATTAGGTTGGATTGTGATAGTAAAACTAAGAGGACTAAGGCTGACGAGTGCTTCAAAGTCGTTGGCAATCTTTTGATGGAGCCATGAATTGCTTCAATGTGAGAATTGAGTGTGTCCAAGTCACCATGATCGTAGACTCAATGATCAGCTGATTGTGATGAGGTGAGCAAGAATCCTATTAGAAAGATCCTTTCTTACAGCTTGGATGATGATCATAGATGATGAAATTCTACCCTAGATAGCTGCTAGTGGCTTTGAATGGTGCTCTCGCTGGTGTGATTCTTGATCTAAGCGATCCATGTGTACCCTTGGCTCTTTTGGGATATATGTCACGACCCGACCCGATCCGGGACGGACCCCGCTCGCACCGGGTCGCGACACGGAAACGAAAACGGACAGACTGACCAGGATCTAGTTTTGGAATTGGCTTCGGAACTGAATCTTCCAAATTATTTTAATCAAACAAACACAAAACACAGAAACACAGAGCTACTATAAATCACCAAACACAGCAGAACAAAACATCTATCTTTCTTTTCCTCAAAACAATCATCTACAGATACAGTACATGGCTTTTGAACAGAAAGAAAGACAGAACAGAAAAGCCATGACTGTACAAAAATCAAAAGATACAAACAATACCTATACTGATCAGAACTCAGAAATCTACTCCTGGACTTCCTTCCCTTTCCCAGAACCTGAAAACCACCAGAAAACAAGAGTGAGCTCAACAGCTCAGCAAAACAACAAACCTCCAATCAAAACTCTCAGAATCCAAAACCAAACTCATCATACAGAAATCCGATCAGAAATCGAAACAAAATCGTATCTCGAATCAGAACAGAATCAAAATCAGAACTTATACGGACATATATCAAATCGGAATCAGAATCGTACAGATCAGATCACATCGGAATACAAATCAGAACAGATTAAATCAGAAATTCAGATCATATCAGAACAGAACAGAATCGTACAGAAATCAGCATTGCAGATCATATCGTATCAGAATCATAATTGCTTACAGAACAGATACGGAAAGCAGAATCAGACTTACTTACAGAACAGATACTGAATTCAAAATCATATCAAATCAGATATCAGACAGATCAGATCAAATCATATCGTACGGAAATCAAAAATATTAATTTAGCACATAACAGAACAGATTCCCTGACACTGACAGAATCGCTACGGATTCTGACCCCTTATGCCTCCCTTCCCAGACACTGACAGAATCTCTCGGATTCTGGCCCCTTATGCCTCCCTTTGTGCTCACGGCACCAGAACAGATGTGCTTATAGCACAAGAACAGAATTCATCGGATCCGGAACAGAACAGATATCAGATTTTCAGATTTGAGCTCATTTCAGATTTCCCAGACACTGACTGAATCACTTAGGATCCAGGCCCCTTATAACTCCCTTTTTATAGCACATACAGATATCATATCAATTCAGAAGAAATCCGGGCAAATCAGAAATCAGACAAAAATCGGGCAACACAACTGCAGTATACAGAATTTACACAATTTTTTCTGAAAATCAAAATTCACCAAATTCGTACAGAATGTAGATAATCACATTTCAGAACATTTATTCTACTGCACCGATAATTTTCAATTTCACAGAAAAATGCAGTCGACTAAAAACACCGCCGAATCAAAAATACCCGGACAAAAATCTTCGGAAAATAACCAAAATGTGCACACTCGGCACGTCAATAATATACAGAAAGTTACGCGGTAAAAACTGAGCCAATCAACAGATACGGACGAAAATCATTAACGGAAACGAAATTCGGACAGAAAATACCGCCAAACACGACGGTTCTGAAAATTGAGAAAGGCGGAATGTGCCTTACCTTGCGTACAACAATATCTCGAACAGTCTCCTCGGACGAAAACGGCTCCGCGTCGTCCGAAAATCAACTTTTCCACAAAAGTCCACGACTTTCTCTCTCCTCGGCTGATATTTTCATTTTTAATGATTTTCTCTCTCCTCAAAATGACTTGAAATCAGCTTTATAATCTTCAGATCGGCCCGGCGGATCGTCAGATCGTCCCAGGACGATCAGACCATTTTGGATCGTCCTGGACGGTTCCCAGAACTATTCTCAGGCCGACATTTTCTACAGTGCCAATCGGCCTGGACAATGTCCTCAATCGGCCTGGACGATATGTACAGAAAATCACCTGGAGCAAAACTGGGCACATTCTGGAGCAGATTCTCAACTGATCGTCCCAGGACGATCCAGATCGTCCTGGACGATCCTGGAGCAGATTTTTGATATTACAATCTCCCCAACTTCAGAAAAATGTCGTCCTCGACATTATCCAATCCAAACTCAGTCAAAACAAGTACGGGTACGACCGTCTCATGTCAGACTCCTTCTCCCAAGTCGCTTCTCGTGCAGTCCGGTGCTTCCACTGGACTTTAACCATCGGAATCTCTTTATTTCTTAACTTTCGGATGTCGTATGACAAAATTAACTCTGGCTCTTCCTTGTAAGCCAGATTTTCTTGAATCTCAACCTCATCAGCTGATATATTCTTCCCAGAGTCTGAAACCCACTTCCTCAGAGTGGAGACGTGAAACACATTGTGCACGTCAGGCATCGAATCAGAAAGCAACAGTCGGTAAGCAGATTTTCCAATTCTTTCCAAAATCTCAAACGGTCCAATATACCTTGGACTCAGCTTACTCACCTGACCAAATCTGCTCACACCCTTCATCGGACTGACTTTGACATACACAAAGTCACCAACTTGAAACTCAACAAACCTGTGCTTCTGATTATAATACTTCTGCTGTCGATCCTGAGCCGCTTTCAATCTTTCTTTTATCAAATTGATCTTCTTAACAGTTTCCCCAACAAAAGTGGCACCCAGTTCCTATCTATCTCCGATCTCAGTCAGAGTCAAAGGAGTCCGGCACTTCCTGCCATACAGAGCCTCGTACGGTGCCATACCAATACTGGACTGAAAACTGTTGTTATAAGCAAATTCAATCAGCGGAATATGATCTTCCCAGCTTCCGCCAAAGTCCAGAACACAAAGTCTCAACAGATCTTCCAGCACCTGAATGGTCCTCTCAGACTGTCCATCGGTCTGAGGATGAAAGGCTGTACTGAAATGCAGTTTCGTACCCAAGCCTTGCTGAATACCTTTCCAAAGTCTGGAAGTAAACCGTCCATCTCGATCTGAAACAATCACTCAAGGCACACCGTACAATCTGACTATTTCCTTCACATAAATCTGTGCCAAACGATCCACCGGATCGGTCTGTCTGATCGGAAGAAAATGGGCTGACTTCGTCAATCGATCTACAATCACCCAAATGGCGTCGTGCCCTTGTCTAGATCGAGGAAAACCCATCGCAAAGTCCATCTTTACCTCCTCCCACTTCCACTCAGGGATAGGCAACGACTGCAACAGTCCACCTGGTCGCTGATGCTCTGCCTTCACCAACTGACAGGCTTCGCATCTCGACACAAACTCTGCCACATCCTTCTTCATTCCAGGCCACCAGAACAAAAGCTTCATATCAGCATACATCTTACCACTGCCTGGATGAACAGTGTAGCCTGAATGATGAGATTCATGCAGAATCTCCTGCCTCAAATCCCCAAACACAGGTACCCACAACCTGTTCTTACAGAAAATAGCACCAGAAGCAGAAATTCGAAGTTCAGGAGTCTTACCAGATCCAATCTGAGCAATCAACGTCGAATAATCAAAATCTGACTTCTGGGCTTCTTGAATCCGTGCTTCCAAAGAAGACTGAATGTTCATCTGAGCCAAATCCACATCACTGGAGGAAACCACCTCCAACTGCAATCGCTCCATGTCTCGAATCAGGAAATCATCAAAAGTAAGCTGCAAACCTGATAATCCAGAAGATTTCCTGCTCAGAACATCCGCTACCACATTAGCCTTCCCAGGCTGATACTGAATAGTCAAATCATAATCCTTGATCAACTCGAGCCATCTTCTCTGTCTCAAATTCAGATCCTTCTGAGTGAAAATATACTTCAATCTCTTATGATCAGTGAAAATCTCACATCTGACGCCATATAGGTAATGACGCCAAATCTTCAAAGCAAAGACAACAGCAGCTAACTCCAAATCATGCGTCGGGTAATTCTTCTCATGTGGTTTCAATTGTCTAGAAGCATAAGCAATTACCTGACCATGCTGCATCAGTACACAACCCAAACCTTTCAGTGAAGCATCACTGAACACCTGAAATCCTTCCGTACCTGACGGAAGTGCTAGCACTGGAGCTGAAGTCAAACAATCCTTCAATCTCTGGAAACTAGCTTCACACTCCGGTGTCCAAATAAAAGGTACTGACTTCTGAGTCAGTCTCGTCAGAGGCGTCGAAATCTGTGAAAATCCTTTCACAAATTTCCTATAATACCCGGCCATGCCCAAGAAACTACGTACCTCAAATACCGTAGTCGGCCTTGGCCAATCAGCAACCGCCTGAATCTTCTGGGGATCTACAGAAATACCTTCTCCGCTTACCACATGCCCCAGAAAAGAAATACTCTTCAGCCAGAATTCACACTTGGAGAACTTGGCATACAGCTGATGCTGCCTCAGAGTCTCCAACACAATCCTCAAGTGTCTGGCATGATCATCCTCAGAAGCAAAATATACTAGAATATCGTCAATAAAGACGATCACAAACTGATCCAAAAATTCTCTGAATACTCGGTTCATCAGATCCATGAAAATAGCAGGCGCATTGGTTACCCCAAAAGGCATAACCAAAAACTCATAGTGCCCATACCGAGTACTGAAAGCAGTCTTCACCACATTAGCTTCCTTCACTTTTACCTGATAGTATCCGGATCGCAAGTCAATCTTCGAAAACACAGAAGATCCAGAAAGCTGATCAAACAAGTCATCAATCCGAGGCAAAGGATACTTGTCTTGATCGTGACCTTGTTCAAGTCTCTGTAATCCACACACATACGGAGTGTCCCGTCCTTCTTCTTCACAAACAAAACAGGTGCTCCCCAGGGCAAAACACTAGGACGAACAAAACCTCTGTCAACCAACTCCTGTAGCTGAACTTTCAACTCAGAAAGTTCTTTCGGTGCCATCCTGTACGGAGCTTTTGATATAGGAGCTGTACCCGGAAAAACATCGATAGAGAACTCCACCTCTCTATCCGGAGGTAAACCAACCAACTCCTCAGGAAAAACATCAGCAAACTCCCGTACCACTAGGATCTCAAAAGCAGAACCAACCTCCAGGTTCAGATCCCGCACCGAAGCCAAAAACACTGGGCATCCTTTCTTCCACATTCTGCTCACCTCCAAAACAGAAATCAGACTGGAGAGAATACCTCGTAATCCCTGGAATACAACTCTCTCTCAAGCCACAAACAAACTCACTTGCTTCTTCAGACAGTCAATCTGAGCCTCATACCGACTCAGCCAATCCATGCCCAAAATCACGTCATACGAAGAAATCGGCAACAAAATCAAACTAGATTTTCACTTCTTGCCAGCAATATCAATCTCACACAAACAAAACTTCCGAGCAATCAAATGATTTCCAGCCGGTAAAATCACAGACAAAGAAATCGGCAACAAAAATGAAGGCATTTGGACTCGGTCAAAACAATGCTCGGAAAGAAACGAGTGACTAGCTCCAGAGTCAAATAAAACACGACAGGGCTGATCAGAAATGTAAATCGTACCTGTCACAATATCCGGAGCATCACGAGCCTCCTGCTGACTCAGGCTGTAAACTCGTGGCTGAACTGGAGCAGGAGCTGAAGCAACAGAACTACTCTGTTCCCTCTGAACCGTAGGTGGTCTCCGTGGTCCAGAACTAGTACCACCACCTCTACCAGAAAATCCCTCAGGGCGAGGAGGAACAGTTCTCGGTCTTCCTGCTGAACTGACAGGTCTGACAGAACCCTTAGATCGGAACTCAGAACGCCGGTCAGATCCAGCCTGTGGACACTCTGCAATCCTATGTCCCGGCTGACCACATCTGAAACAAAGACCAGCCATCCTGTAGCACTGGCCATGGTGTCGCCATCCACAACTCTGGCACACAGGTGCCCCACTGACAGATCCAGAACTCGTCGTGCTGGTAGCAGTACCAGACGACCCTCCACTCCTCCTGGATTCACCAGATCCAGAACCAGCTACAAATCTCCTCTTTCCAGAGGAACCACTGCCAGAAGTCTCACCTCCAAATCTCTTCCTACTTGCAGTCCACCGCTGCTGAGTAGCCATCAGATCATTCTCAATCAAACGAGCCCGCTCCACAAGTTCAGAGAAATCAGAAATGTGAAAAGGTACCAGGGGCTGTCTCAAACTATCTCGTAGTCCTCTCAGAAATCTGTAGCACCTCTCAGCAGAAGTGCTAACCAGCTGCGGGGCGTACCTGGCTAATGCAGTAAACTTAGCCTCGTACTGCATCACCATCTTGCTCCCCTGAACAAGTCTCAGAAAACTCTCCTGCATCTGCTGTCGTGCAGAAGGGGGAACAAACCAATCTCGAAATACCTCAGTGAACTCTTCCCAGGTAATCAAAGAGTTCAGCCTACCCTGAAATCTGGCTGCCTGCTGGCCTTCCCACCAGTGCTCAGCCTCTCCATCTAACAGAAAAATAGCCAACGGAACCTTCCTATCAGACGGACACTGCATTCCGTCAAAGGTCTTCTCCAATCTCCTCAGCCACTCCTCGGCTGCTCTGGGCTCAACAGCGCCCTCAAATCTCGGAGGTTTCAACCTCAAAAACATATGCAGATGTCTATCAATATCATCAGATCTGACAGTAACAGCTCTGCTCTGAGTCTCGCTCATCATCTGAGCAACAAGCGTAGCAAATTGAGACAATGTATCTGCACCGGCCACTGGGGCTGTACTCCCCACTGGTGCTGCTTGACTGGCACTCTGCCCGTCTGTCATGTCTGGGTCTGGCTGATCCATACAGAAAATCTAAAATCTGGAAAACTATCACAAAAATAACACAAAAACAACACAATAAAAAGCCAAACGACCCAAAACTACCCCCAGACAAACTCACTGATCACTTCCTATAGCTCTGTCTGACAATCCAACCAATTTTCAAAACCAGTGCTCTGATACCACTAAAAGCTTGTCACGACCCGACCCGATCCGGGACGGACCCCGCTCGCACCGGGTCGCGACACGGAAACGAAAACGGACAGACTGACTAGGATCTAGTTTTGGAATTGGCTTCGGAACTGAATCTTCCAAATTATTTTTATCAAACAAACACAAAACACAGAAACACAGAGCTACTATAAATCACCAAACACAGCGGAACAAAACATCTATCTTTCTTTTCCTCAAAACAATCATCTACAGATACAGTACATGGCTTTTGAACAGAAAGAAAGACAACAGAAAAACTATTACTGTACAAAAATCAAAAGGTACAAATAATATCTATACTGATCAGAACTCAGAAATCTACTCCTGGACTTCCTTCCCTTTCCTAGAACCTGAAAACCACCAGAAAACAAGAGTGAGCTCAACAGCTCAGCAAAACAACAAACCTCCAATCAAAACTCTCAGAATCCAAAACCAAACTCATCATACAGAAATTCGATCAGAAATCGAAACAAAATCGTATCTCGAATCAGAACAGAATCAAAATCAGAACTTATACGGACATATATCAAATCGGAATCAGAATCGTACAGATCAGATCACATCGGAATACAAATCAGAACAGATTAAATCAGAAATTCAGATCATATCAGAACAGAACAGAATCGTACAGAAATCAGCATTACAGATCATATCATATCAGAATCATAATTGCTTACAGAACAGATACGGAAAGCAGAATCAGACTTACTTACAGAACAGATACTGAATTCAAAATCATATCAAATCAGATATCAGACAGATCAGATCAAATCATATCGTACGGAAATCAGAAATATTAATTTAGCACATAACAGAACAGATTCCCTGACACTGACAGAATCACTACGGATTCTGGCCCCTTATGCCTCCCTTCCCAGACACTGACAGAATCTCTCGGATTCTGGCCCCTTATGCCTCCCTTTGTGCTCACGGCACCAGAACAGATGTGCTTATAGCACCAGAACAAAATTCATCGGATCCGGAACAGAACAGATATCAGATTTTCAGATTTGAGCTCATTTCATATTTCCCAGACACTGACTGAATCACTTAGGATCCAGGCCCCTTATAACTCCCTTTTTATATCACATACAGATATCATATCAATTCAGAAGAAATCCGGGCAAATCAGAAATCAGACAAAAATCGGGCAACACAACTGCAGTATACAGAATTTACACAATTTTTCCTGAAAATCAAAATTCACCAAATTCGCACAGAATGTAGATAATCACATTTCAGAACATTTATTCTACTGCACCGATAATTTTCAATTTCACAGAAAAATGCAGTCGACTAAAAATACCGCCGAATCAAAAATACCCGGACAAAAATCTTCGGAAAATAACCAAAATGTGCACACTCGGCACGTCAACAATATACAGAAAGTTACGCGGTAAAAACTGAGCCAATCAACAGATACGGAAGAAAATCATTAACGGAAACGAAATCCGGACAGAAAATACCGCCAAACACGACGGTTCTGAAAATTGAGAAAGGCGGAATGTGCCTTACCTTGCGTACAGCAATATCTCGAACAGTCTCCTCGGACGAAAACGGCTCCGCGTCGTCCGAAAATCAACTTTTCCACAAAAGTCCACGACTTTCTCTCTCCTCGGCTGATATTTTCATTTTTAATGATTTTCTCTCTCCTCAAAATGACTTGAAATCAGCTTTATAATCTTCAGATCGGCCCGGCCGATCGTCAGATCGTCCCAGGACGATCAGACCATTTTGGATCGTCCTGGACGGTTCCCAGAACTATTCTCAGGCCGACATTTTCTACAGTGCCAATCGGCCTGGACAATGTCCTCAATCGGCCTGGACGATATGTACAGAAAATCACCTGGAGCAAAACTGGGCACATTCTGGAGCAGATTCTCAACTGATCGTCCCAGGACGATCCAATTCGTCCTGGACGATCCTGGAGCAGATTTTTGATATTACAATATAACTCCTCTCTGCATATTTTGCCATGATGGGGAACAATGATTGTTAGAGAAATCTTCATTGTTGATGTTCACGAGGTACGAGTTTGCCTATTATGCTTGCTGGCTACTTGCTAGATATTAAAAAAGGTATATACTAGTGTACAATATATATGATGGAACAAGATGGTCGTTCAAACATTAATGATCATGATATTTAAACCTCAATAAATATAAGTTCTCTCAAGGTAATATGAAATGTCAGTTATAAACATATATTTGAATACACAAGCACATTGAAAATTCATTGAAGGAAGATATTACACTTAGAAGAATATGACAGATGCTACAAATGATGCTTGAAATCCAATTATTCATGTAGGATGATTATTCATTTTAGATCTATGTCTATTTTTAATCAATCTTTCATTCATTTTTCACAATGAACATTAGTATAAAGGACATCAATCAAGACTTTCGAAGACGACGTTAGAGATTTCATAAGATCATTATAGTAGATACTCGTTAACTAGCCAATCTTGTCAGATTCTACTCTTGAAATAAAAAAGAGAGAGAGAATTTATGCACTCTTATTCTTCTCTTGACTCTATAGCTAACGTAGGTCTCCTGATCAAATTATTTTAACCTTTATGTTATTTATTTTATCTCATTTTCAGGTTTAATGTCACTCTACCTCTCTACCCTCATACAAAATATTACGTATATATTCATTTCTCATCTTACAAATCCTTTGAATCTCAAAAAATCAAAATTCCTCTCATCATGTTGACAGCTAATTTTCACATTTCACACCCCTCTTTATTGCAATTATTTACTCCAAATTTGAATTAATCTATTTTGGATTAGTGGGATCTCACAATCTTTTATTTATTTATTTGAAGAAAAAACATAATTAATTTGACTTTTCTTAACTCAAATAGTAATCCCTCTATATATTATATTCAGAGGAAGCCTTGTATCTCACGCTGAAGAATCTGGCCTTCCACTGATTCTTCCACTGATTTTGGATTAAGCGCGATCAACTGGCATTCCATTCCTCCTTTGGAAATGGCCTGATGCCCTGATCGGAATTCTCATTAAAATTAAAAATTAGGCCATATTATGCCAACATCTGTCCCTTCCACCACATCCTTCCAATAAATCGAAATCCACTCGGTGTCCTCTTCCTCCATTTACTTTTTCCTGAAGCAGAAACCACTCCAAGACAGAGAAAGGGGACAGAGAGCTCGAGAGTAGCTGAGAACGCGTCGTCAAAAACAAAGGTTTTACCTTTCTTCCATCAACGAATCCTCTCCTTTTTTCTACAAAACCCATGCCCCCAAATCCATACTTTTTATTGGAATCTCTTGTTCTCCATTAGCTCTGAAACCCATCTTCCTTGAATGGCTCTTGATTTCCTTTACAAAGCCCATTATTTCTTCATAAACCTCTCTGTCATCTTCTTGCTCGGGTTCTTTTTCGTCTTCCTCTCGTTCTCCTCTCCGAAACAATCCAGTCTTCTTTCCTTCCCTCCGCTTTCCACAAACCCAGACGGTTGCAGATCAGTAGAGTCGCTCAGCGACGCCAAAACAAAATGCTTTTACATCGAAACACACCATCCATGCGACACTAGCGGCTACATAGATTACCTCAATTTGTTCTACTGCGGCTTCGGCTTCTCCCCTCTTCTCGGCCACATCGTCCTTGTTCTATGGCTTCTGATACTCCTCTACTTGCTTGGAAACACTGCTTCGCAGTACTTCTGCCCTTCCCTTGAGGGCCTATCCCGTGTGCTTAAACTTTCCCCGACCATCGCCGGCGTCACCCTGCTCTCCCTCGGCAACGGTGCGCCAGATGTCTTCTCCACCATCGTCTCCTTTGACGGCGCGGCCGCCGTGGGCCTTAGCAGCGTTCTCGGCGGAGCCTTTTTCGTCTCCACCGTTGTTGTTGGCGTAATCAGCATCTGCTGCTCCTCGCATTGCCGTGTGGTCGCCATCGACCGCGTCGGATTCATCAGAGACCTCTGTTTCTTCCTCTTCACCCTCTTCTTCCTTCTCCTAATTCTTTCTGTCGGGAAAGTTCACATCTTGTTATCGATGATCTTCGTTTCGATTTACATTCTCTATGTCATCGTCGTCTCCACTAGCCATTGTTACAGGAAGGAGCATGCAGAGCTGGGATCCCCATTGTTGGAGTCCATTGAGGTGGAGCAACCCGCTGTTCAATCTCAAGAGAGCAAACAAATTGTAAAGTTCTCTCCTTTATTAGATTGGGTACTTTTCTTATTGGAGCTTCCACTCTATCTACCAAGAAGATTAACAATCCCAGTCGTGACAGAAGAAAATTGGTCAAAACCATTTGCAGTAGCTTCCATGATTCTATCACCAAATCTTCTTGCAATCTTATGGAACTCTCGCAAAGGAGAGATGGACTCACAAGAAAGCATCACAATCTTCCTCTTTGCAGCCTTAATCGGAATAGCTCTTGGAATCATTGCCATCGAACGCACTGAATCCTCCCAACCACCAAAGTTTATTCTCCCATGGCTTGCAGCTGGCTTTCTGATGAGTGTAGTATGGACTTACTTAATAGCAGGAGAACTTGTTTCTATTCTGGTATCCATAGGTCATATACTTGGAATACGTCCCTCAGTGCTAGGAGTGACTGTTTTAGCTTGGGGGAATTCACTTGGAGACCTTATAGCTAATGTCGCCATGGCTGTCAATGGAGGAGAGAATGGAGCTCAGATTGCTATTGCCGGTTGCTATGCTGGTCCAATCTTCAACATATTGATTGGGTTAGGAATGTCTCTTCTTTTCTCTTCTTGGGCTTCTCTTCCTAAACCTTTTCAGATTCCCAAAGACCCTTCTCAGTTTGTGATTATAGGATTTCTTATTGGTGGCTTGCTGTGGGCTTTGGTGTTTTTGTCGAGGAAACAGATGAAGCTGAATAGGAGTCTGGGTGGTGGACTGATAGCTATTTACTCTTGTTTTCTTTGTCTCAGACTTCTTGAGAGCCTGGAGGTGGTTTATTTTGGAGCTTCTGAACATGTTTAGAACTCAGAAATTAGTAGGGGAGCTTAGCTCATGATGTTTTATATGATCATTTATGCTTTTTTAGTCTGAATTGTCATCCTGGAAGCAGTTTTCGATGAAAAATCTGCATATTTTTGCATAGAATCATTCAGGAGAAGTTACTGAAACTCGAGATCTGTTAGAGCTGTTTGATTTGTTGTAAATAGGTGCAAAGTTCAGTTGAGTACTTGTGAATAGTTTGTGTGTTTGATTTTGTGTAAATTTTCTGTATTTCTTAGCGATTTCTAAAATGATTTAGTTATTTAGTATACTGTGGATATTTAACTACCAATTGAATGTCTTCATATAGAAGGAATTGGTGAAGAAGTGTGAACAGTTCGAAAATGAAAGTGCAGAAACTAATAATTCTGCTTAGTTATGAAAACTAATGTTGTCATGGTCAGAAAATTACAAGGAAGATTGATCTGTTTGGTGGAGTGATAATGTAGCTTTCTTAATAAGGACATAATTATGACCCTTCATTGATTAACAAAGGTATCTTTTCTTATATTTCTTTTTAAAGTTATTGTATTTCAGTAGGTGTGTTGGTGCGTTTCACCCATAGAGGGGATGGAGAGGCGAGGGAGAGCCTGTCAGTTGCCTTACCTTTGGAGATGTTAATCTTAGACTGTAATAGAAGAGAATTAGTTGGTGAATGCATCTGTAAGTAGATTTATAAAGCAACTTTTTAGTACAAAATTTTTTTATACTAAAAAGTTGTTTTAGAAAGTAGTAAGAAAGCTATTCCAGATGAAGCTTAAGTTTTTGTTTCGGACGGTTTTTTTTCTGCTTCTTAAAGTAGCTTTTTAAATTTTTTTTTTATTAAAAAAAAATACTTTTAAGCAGAAAGAAAGCCATCTCAAACGAAGCCTTAGTGTTAAATGTTTCATTCATCATGTTGGCGTTCAGGTGAAATCAATGTGCTAATAAATTATTGCTGTATATAATGAGCATTAAGGCAAGTTTGCAAAATAGAGACGTGTCAAATGAAACAGAGTAGTACTCAGATTTAGTAGATAATCGAGCAACAATTTGAAAGAAGGTCAAAGATGTATCATTTTTAAGTATGGAAAAAATATATTGAGAGTAGGAATCACCTTGGACTCTTAGGAAGAAGTACAATTGTCTAAGATCCTTGAGGGTAAATCATTTTGATAAGAAGTTAATGAATTAGTAGATAAATTATGGATTATCATCTTTGATAACAAGATCATCAATATACACAAAAAAGTAGGTAGTGTGATCATTGTTGATGAAGATAAAGACATAGGTGCGGACAAGAGAGTTTGTGAAGCTAGTTGCAAGTAGAAATTGATGAAGTTCATCGTACCACACCCTTGATGATTGTTTAAGTTCATAAAAAGCCTTCTTGAGTTTTTGAGAAGATGTGGGTTGTTTTTATCAAAAAACTCGAGAGGCTGGGCCATAAAGACTTCATCGTTGAATGTGTCTTAGAGGAAAGTATTGTGACATCTTGTTGGTGAATGGGTTGGTTTTGACTAACAATAATGTTGAGAGTAAGTCTTACTATAACATGTTTCATGATAGGGATTAATTTGTCATAGTAGTCTATACTACTGTGTTGATGGAAACCCTTAGCAAAGAGGCATGCTTTGTATATGTGAATAAAGCCATCATAAAGGTATATAGTACAAAATATTCATTTGCACCCAACAAGATTTTGCTATGGGTCCATTGGAATTAGGTCTCATTTTTTTATTGCTAATAACAACATCAAACTATTTGGACATTGTGTGATGTTATTTCGAATCTTATATGGCTTTGGTCACCAAGGTGGGATCAAGGTCCCCTGCGGTTTGATTTTGAGCATGGAGAGATATTTTATTAAGGAAATTAAAATCTTATTTTAAGCTTATTTTTACATCATTTAGTTATTAGAGGGAGTGGAAGAAGGTAGACTTAGGATTGATGGTATAAGCAGCTATTGTGAGGGGCCAAACTAGTCGGAACATTATGAATGTGATGACTAAAAAAGGAACTCGAGTGAATAGGCCTGAGTTGGTATGAACCTTAGACTGATGGAGGGGTTCTGTCTGGTGGTGAGTGGTGGTCAATAAGTTGAGTTAATGGATTTGAGTATGAATGATCTATTTAGTAGATTTGGTCCATCAGTGGGTTGTAGAAGTGTTAACTTCCATTATGTTGGGTTTGGTTGAGAAGGAAATATAAGAGGATCCACACATGTGTGATGGTGAAGGGGGTATCATCAACATATAGATGCATAACACAATTGGATTGTGAGCAGTCAAAGATAGTCAACACAGATGTAGGATGAGCACTTTTAGTTTGATGTTATTTTAAATAAATAATGGAGTTCATAAACAAAATATTGTAAGATATTTAGATTTTGTATGTGATCATATTATGACAAATATATGCACTATGTATGATATTTAGAATATCCTAAGAAGTATGGAGTGTGGCTTGTGAGATTTGTATGATCATAGGAGTGTGAAACTTTGATACATTACATGACTCATGAAGACGTTGAATTATTTGATTGGTAACTTTGTTCACAAGAATACTATATAGATATAAGGGATATAAAATATATTTGCAAGAAATACAAGAGGTGTGTCTATTTGCAATGGTTCTCAATGAAAAGGACTGAGGTAGCACAAAAAATTTCAACAAAATAGAAAAAAAAAAGTACGTGAAAATATTTAAACATAATAAGGATTCAAAAAGTAACAAATCAAAGTGCACCTTGGCATAAAATTACTAGATCTAGAAATCAAACATTAGATAATCATCCATTGCATAAACTAGAAGTAAGATGTGTACAAAAGGCCAAACAAAGAAAAGCAGTGAAATATTGAAAAGTTAGTAAACATTTAGCGATTAAATCTCATTACTTGGACATTACCCCCCCCCCCCCCCTCCTGGAGTCTAGCCAATTCATTACGACATGAAAAAGAATTTATTTTGAACTTTCACAAGAAATAAGTAAATTAATATATATATAAGTATATATATATATATATATATATATATATATATATATATATATATATATATATATATATATATATATATATGTGTGTGTGTGTGTGTGTGTGTGTGTGTGTGTGTGTGTGTATGTAATCATTCCTTAAATGGATGGCATTGGATGCCAATGAAAAAAAAAAAAAAGAATGCACGATATTCGACTAAGGTTTTCTTATAAACATACAAAATTGGTATGTATGTCCATCTCAAAAGATTAGAAGATACATTTGATATGGCCTAATGTGTGAACTAGAGGTTCATAGAACTTTTTTCTTATCTTTTTAACAATTCTAAGATCACATAAAATGAATTATTGAGCTAATCAATATGGTCAAAACACTAAAGCTGTCCAAATGAGTATAAACTTAGAAAACTTATTGAATTGAGACTTGATGAAGACTAAAGAGTTGCCATTAAAATCATAAAGATTAAATAATATAAGAATTATTCCCTAAGATAGGAGTAATATGAGTTGTCACTTATGTTGAGTAAAATTTTAGTGAGAATGACTATGAGTATTAGATAAAAATATTTAACTTTAAAGATGTTTGTACCAACTCTCCCAATATCAAGAGAACACATCTCTAATGTGTATAAGTTTGATCCACCATGATATTACTCACCCAATCCTGAATTGATTCTTTGAAGTTCCTCTCTGATCATCCATGCGTCTTATGTATCTAGTTGATCTTTCCACTATATATGGTACCATTGATAATTACGACTTATGGTGACTATTGTTTGGTTATATAAGATCTAGTCAATATGCTCACCCCACTGATGATGTTGGGTTAATTGATGCCTAAGGGATGCCTCATTATTTAGGGGTGTGGACAAAGGATCAAATGGCTCATTAGGTATCATAATTGGTTCCTTATATGGTAGTAAGTCTATGATGTTGAAAATATTTTTGATATTATATTATACATTTAGTGTATTCTTTTTCAATATCCAAAATGGGTTGGCACCCTTAGTATGTAACTTCTGAATGGTTCCAGTTGAAAACCTTCCAGACCTCACATGGATCATGAAATAAACTCTTTTAAAACTTTTCTATATATTATATGAGCATTATATAACGTTTAAATTTTTTGTAGCTTTAGTTTATTTTCTTCTTAATATTCTTTTGTATGTCATGGATATATTATGCAAATGTTTGAGCAAAATTAGAAATATGTGTATGCATAGAACATGATATTAAATCTAATATCCTATGAGACTTATATACATGATATACTTTAAATGGACTTGCTCATAGACTTATTTATTGAATCATTATATGCATACTCGATTATCAACAAAAGCAAACCCATCATTTTGTATATTCTCTTATAAGGAATCAAAGCAAGTTTCTCAAGGACAAATTAATCACTTCAGTTTGCCCATCGATTTGTATGTAGTAGACAATTTTTTTTTTTTAATTTTGTACCCATTATGTGCCATTGGATTTTTGAAAAAAATATGTTATAAAATAAATATCATGATCTGAAATAATACTCTTTGACAGACCATGTAATTTAACTACATAAAAAAAATTAAAATAAGTTATGTGAGAAGAATTAACATTTTAAGATAAGGGGTAAACAAAAACATTTAGGTAAACTAGACTTCTACTACCAAAATAGAATTATGCTTATTTGTAGTTTTAGGAAATCTTAGAGTAAAATCCATGCTGATATCCTCCCTAGAGTAATTACATATAGGAAATGGGGTGTATAAGCCAGCATACTAAATGCATTGCTTAGCTTAGCATAAGTCCTACATAATGATAATTCTAGCGACACTACCAAAGTGACTAGCTAAACTATTTTCATATAATTCCCAAATTAGAATATCTCTAAGTGAGGTCTTTGGGATACATAAATGCACTCCTCTTAAAGGTAACAGTCATTTATAGTTTTGGTTTGGTCTTGAAAGAGATTGTTATAAATGGTACTAAAATCAAGGCACTCAAGATATGACTATGATAATTGATCAAATCGAACAAGAGAAACATATAAAATAATTTAAAATGTTATGAAATGATTACGGGTGTCAACTATTTTATTCTCTTTTAAGGACCTCTTATTAATTTAACACCTATTTAATTCTTTTGTTAATATTAATGAGATAATAGTAAAATATGGATCAAACGTGAAGCAAAGAGGTGAAATTCTATATAATATATTAAATTTGTTTTTAACTCACATTTGATTAGTTCTATAATAGGGTATACAAATAAATTATCTAAAATTATATAAAAGAATGATTATGATATCATAAATGGCATAAATTTATCTAAAGTTTCTAAGAAATGGCTTTAAAACATGGGAGATGATATTTTAATTAAAGAAGTTTTGTTATTTGTATGTAAAATAATATATTTGCCTTGAATATGATTGAGATATTTATAATGCATGGGAAGTTGAGGTGGCATGCTTAATGAATAAAAAATTTATTTCTTTTTTTTTTGTGCCAAAATATTTGGGGCCATAGAGTAAGAGAGTTAACCATCTTAGTATTGCACGAAAATATAACACACAAATGTATAAGAGAATATCAGAAAAGATAAATTTTTTAAGTGAAAAACCCATAAGAGAAAAAAATTCATGGAGCCAAACCTAGTTGAAATAATTCATTCCATCAGTGTTTATCATCAATTATAAATGATGTCCTTCCTTATAATTGGAGAAAATGTTGACAAAATATATTGTACATATAACAATATAACATATTTCATGGTGGAAGTTGGAGAAGCCCTCTGGCATGAGAGCTAGTTTCAAGTGATTATTTATTATTTATTTTAGTCATCCTCTTTGGAGGAGGGGGGAATAGGGAATAAGAAGTCCAACATAAATCTTGGCGCTGATTATAGGAGCTAGAGTTGATATCGTTGATGTGCGTCGATCTTATGATGATTGTTGCGTTGATGTTATTAGCGACAACAGGTGATGAAGGTAATTAGCATTGATGCAGTTAGGCAATAATGGTCAATTGATCATAATCGAGTGATGGTGATGAAAGGACCATAGTTTTGTGATGGTGATTAGAGATTTGTAGTGAAGTGATGGTGGTTGAGGGTTCACAGTCTGAAGATAATGATTTGAATATTTAGTCAATGGTGGTTGGATGATCATAGGCGAGTGACATTGGTCAAAGTGCTATGTTTAGTCAATAATACATAGGACTAATTTGGGTGATAGTGGACGAAGGCTTGACAACTACGATCAATCGATGGTCTGAAGGTAAGTCAACTGGTGGTCCAACGACGATGGTCTAATAATGGCGCTCAAGTCTAGCTGTAAGATTATTTAAGTATCTTAACTCTTTTTACTCTCTAGACAAGGTCTAAGCCTAAGCTTTCTCCCTTCATGTAGAGAGTAGGGGCATATTTATAAATTTTGAGAGTGGCATACCTATTAAATATAGCTAAAATTAAAAACACTCCATTGGATTGACCCATATAAATTTTACTAATTGTAGACTATTATTTTAACATTTAGATGCCTTTATGCTATCAACATTAAATGATTTTAGGCTCATTGCATTCAAACCATTGAGATGCTCAATTACTATAAGCATGCAAAATTTGAAGATCATTTGGTCCTCAAATTATCATCCTAAAATTTCCAATTATACTTCAAATGGTTGATTTAGGCTCACTTGGACTCAGATCAAATAGGAGCTATTTTTTTAGAGATCATTTGTTGTTTATTTTTCTCATTCTCCACTGATAAGGGGAGATTAGAGACTAATAAGTCCAACATAAGCCTTAGTGTTAACATTGAGAGTGGCATGCTCCATAAGCATTATTATAACAATAGTTAAGTGCACATTCTTTGCAATAAATATTATGAAGTGTCAACTGTATATGAGACACTTAGATGAATAATTGTTCCATTAAATATGTTGAATAATATATTTAAAAAATAATAATTTTTTCTTCCATTAAAAAAAAATTCTTAACTTTTTCCCCAAATATTTTTCCCACGACGCTCTATAATACTAGTAAAATTTCATACATTAAACTTTAATCAAATTATATTTGTTGAGTCTCGAAATAATCGCAGTAGGGGTGTCAATTTTTTACACGACCCAAAACCCGACCCGAAAAAATCCTGGTTAGGGTCAACCCGTTTGTGAAACAGGTCAGGTTCAGGTACAATAAACCGACCCGTTTCAAAAATCGGGTCAGGTTCAAGTTGACCCGGGAACCAAAAAATGACCCAAAAATGGTCTCTACCCCGCTGCACGCGTCGACTGCTCGTTTGCCTGACGCTTCAAGTTGCGTCCCTTTGAGTCACTTCGCAGTTCGCAGGTCAACCTGTTGCGGCAGAGCAATTTGGACCCGGCGGCACCGCTTCGCAGTTCGCATCAAGTCTTGACGCGTGCTAGGCTGCCAGCGCCCCGTTGCCCTCTTCGGCTTTGCGATTCGCACCTTTGCGGTTCGCATGCCAGCGCGGTAGAGTCCGCTTCACCTTCGTCGCTCAAGTACTAGTGCCCCGCGCCCGCTTTGGGTTTGGGTTCAGTCGCGACGCATGCCGATTGTTCGCTGGTCGCGGTGCCACCTGGTTTGCCGCCGCGCCTGCTACCGCTGCGCCTGCTTCCGCTGCCAGCTACTGCTTCCATTTTAAATAATAGGGTCATCTCAACTCAGGAACCCGCGCGGGTTGGGTCCGGGTTGAGATAGCCGACCGTTTACAAAAATGGGTTGGGTTCAGGTTGATTGTTTAGAATCGGGTCAACTCGGGTTCGACCCGAACCTGACCCGTCGACCCGAATTGACACTCCTAATTCGCTGTGATAGAGAAATATAAAATTTAGTGTCTTAGCCATGCATACAAATAAAAGAGATCAGAGTTTTTATGTGGAAACCCCTAAAAAGGAGAAAAAATTATGCGGCCTTGCCCAGTTTAAATGAATCCACTACTGTTTGTAGTTGATTACAAATGAGGCCCTTCATTGGGGGAAGCTCGATGTAGTAAATATATATCATATATAATGCATTACATTATGGGAGTTGGAAGAATCAGTGATGACATGTTCGTTTGGTTGGCAAGACCTTAATAGGTGAATGATATAGAATGAAAGGACTATAGTTGACGGGCGATGGAGGTCATAAAGACCATAATTGGGCGACGGTGATTGGAAGGATCGTAGTAGTAGAGTGAAGGTGGTTGAAAAATGACTGTAGTCGGGCGATGGTGGTTAGAAGGACCGTAGTCGGCAGGCGATGGAGGGCGGAAAGACCATAGTCAGTGGGCGACGGAGGTCAAAAAGATCATAGTCGGCTAACGAAGAAGGTTGGAAAGACCATAGTTGGTGAGTAATGTAGGTCAGAAAGAACGTAGTTGGCAATGGTGGTTGAAAGGGACATAGTTGGAGGGCGACGTAGGTCAAAAAGACCACAATTTGATGGCGTTGATCAGAAGGACCGTTAGTAGGAGGGAGATGTACAATGGTCAGAAAGATCGTTGTCTGATAATGGAGGTTATAAGGACTGTAGTCAGTGATGTTGGTCTAAGAGGCCATAGTTGGTGATGATCGATGGCCGAGCAGGAGTCTGACAAAGTCAGGCGACAGTTGGTGGTCGAGCGAAAGTCTGTCGAAGGTCGGTGGCAGGGCATACGTTTGGCAATAGTTGCTGGCCAAGCAGAAGTCTGATGATAGTTAGTGGTTGGGAGGAAGTCCAACGAAAGTCTGGTAACAATAGTGGCCGGGTGTAGTCCAATGATAGTTGGTGGCCGGGCCGAAGTTCGATGATAGTCGGTGGTTGGGAGGAAGTCTGACGACAGTAGGTAGCATGATGATGGTCAAGGAGGAGCTTGGTGGCAAGAGAAATATCATTTTTATCTTCCTATCCTCTCTTCTTCCCCTCCTCCCTCTTCCTCACTCCCTCAATGAAAAAATGAGGGGTCTATTTATAGTTTTTTGAGAGTGGAATGATCAGTAAATATGAAGAATATCAAGGGCACGTTTGGAGTGGTTCGAATGGACAACTGATATTGATTCCCATGAACATACACTGTTTATCGAGCATTTGAGTGCCTTAATGATGTCATAATTTGGTGATCTTAGGCTCTTTGTATTCATCTAGTTGAGCTGCTTGACTCGGCTTTAAGCATGCCATTGTTGGAATTTATCTGGTTGTCCAATTTATGTTTTGAAACTTCTGAACGCGCTTTGGGTCCTCGATTTGGTCCCATTTGGACTCAGATTGGATCGAATTTGGTGTCGTTGAGACATTTAGTTCGACTATAAGTTTGCTGAAATCAGAGTTGTGATGGTCCCGAATTGAATTTTACAAATTTCTAATGTGAATTTACCTCGAGATTCGTGATCGATCAATTTTTTTAATGATATATTAATACTTAAGTACCAATATCTTTCTAATTTTAAACTATGGTTCCACATTAACTTCTGCCTATATAAAAGAGTATTTTTGGATAAGAATGGCATTTAGGTGTGTAAATGAGTCGAGTCGAGCTTGAATCATACTTAACTCGAGCTTGGCTCATTAACCAAAACGTTGGCTCGAACTCAAGCTACAGCTTGACTAGAGCTCAAATGGCCTACTCGAGCACGGTCGTTGGCCAAATCGTTGGCTCGAACTCGAGCTCCAACTTGACTCCATCTCAAATGGCATGCTCAAGCACGAGTCGTGGTGAAGGATGTGAGCTCGCTAGGCATAAGGCTGACATTCCATTCCGCTTCTGATTTTGATTCTGGCTTCCATGTCCGAGCTTTCGCTTCGGCGCCTGCACTTCCCCTTACGCTTCCGTGCATGCGCTTCCACTTATGTACCCTCGCTTCCGCTTTCATGCCTGCTATCTGCCTTCCATGCTTACGATCCTGCCTTTTGGAAAAATTATTGGGCTCTCCCACCTGACGTAGAGATACGTCCTCCCACCGCTAAAAAACTCGGTTTTTGCTCGGTATTGCTAGATATTATTTGGTAATAACGAGGAATATCATCATGTGAAGACCAATACCGAGCTATACCGAGCAATACCGAGTTTTTTCAAGGAAAAACTAGGCATTTTTTTGTATTGCTCGGTATTGCTCGGTATAACTCGGTATTGGTCTTCACATGATGATATTCCTCGTTATTGTTTAGTATTGCTCGGTATTTGCTCGGTATTTCTCGTTTTTTAGCGCAATTTTAGCGATGGGAGGATGTATCTCTACGTCAGGTGGGAGGCTAGGACCCAATAATTTTTCTGCCTTTTGCCTTCCGTGCCTTTGTGGTTTTGTCTTCTGCACTCAAGCTGCTTGACAAGTCAACAAGTCGAGCAACCACTCAATCGAAATTAAGCTTGATTGCTCGACGAGCTAGTAAATCTGCTCGAGCTCGAGCTCGAAACTTGTTAAGCTCGGCTCATGATCTTATTATCGAGTCGAGCTCAAACAAGCTCGCGAGTTGACTTGACTCCTTTGCAACCCTAGTTTAAAGGGACTATTTTGACTTATCAAGTGTCATCATACTAAGAAAATACTTTACATTATTTAAATTATTAGAACTTTGTCATTATTTACCTAAGAGTTATTAATAGTTAATAAACCAAATTAATGAATTGGATTAGGTTAATCTTTAAACTAACTTTAATGAAAAGTTTCAAAGTTCAAACAAAGTGTATTAGACTTTATTAATTACAAAAATATTAATTTCAGAATCATGATCGATACAACAAAGTTGACCATCTATTTAATATTTATTATGGGATTAGCTGTAATGTTGTAGGTGTGTAGCTATGATGTCATTTTCCATTAAATTTAAGTTATAGTTTTTATAATAATTATTATTATGTCATGCCCATGAAATTTTAGATTTACTTTTGAAATTTAATAATTTTAAAATGGATTATTATTAAATATTTAATATCATTTCTTATAGGCTTAATTCTTAGACGTGTCAATAATGACCCGGTATAAATAATATTAATTTTAAAATAAATTTAATAATTATTAAACTTATCTTTATGTGATTGATATGAAAATATTATGATATAATTTTTTTTCATAAATATTAATCTCAAAATAATAATAATAATAAAAGCTCATATGGTAACATCGCCAAAATGCTTGACACGTATATTTTATGTGGCATTTTATGAATAAAAATAGTGTACGTGTGCAGGGCTCAGTAATCTAATGATAGGTAGTTGTTGACTCTTACAGCAATTAATATATATAAAAAAATAACATTATCGTATCCTTTAACAGTATTCTAGCTTAATCAATATAAATATTATTTTCTATATTTTAATGGTATTTCTTTCTTAGTAATATTTTTATTTGCGCAAATAAAAATAGCGTACGTGTGCATGGCTAAATAGTTTTATTTTTTATTTTTTTGTGCATGGCTAAATAGTTCATCTGACAAAGTTTGGATTTTAGGGTTCTTATGATCTCTCTATATTTTTATTTTGCGGATAATTTATGATAAATAATTGTTCATTAGGATTTAGGAGATGAGTATTTTTAAGTAAATATTATAGTCCTTCATCGTCATTTTCAATCATTCTGACAATTGATCTATAAGTATTCTCAAAATTATTTTCATCAGCTCCACCATCGGACTGTCGCCAACAACAACCTTAGTATGCTAGGCAAATCCGATTAGGACCCGACCTGAAAATTTCTAGTTAGACCTGACCCGAATTTTAAAATGGTTTAGAAAAACGGGTTGGGTTTGGGTTGACCCAGTAACCCAGAATTGACCGGAAAATCGTGCGTGTGTCGCATCAGCTCTCGCGTCGTTTCATCACGTCGCCTTCTCTAGTCAAGTCCATTGGCCAGCTCGTCCACGTGAAGCCAGACCGTCCGCATTCACATGTCGTCATCCCCTACAGACCGTTTGCCTCCTCGTATCAATTTCTCTCTGCAATCCGTCCTCCGTCGTTTGCCCAGCAGACCGTTTGTGTGCCATGCGCCGTCAACATGTCGCCCTCCGCCCTTCACCATCCGTTGTCTGCGTGCCATTTGCTTGTATTCCCTCTGCCGTCCACGTGCAGTCTGCTAGCCGCCCTCTGTCGTCGCTGACTTGGGTTGGCTAGTCATGTCTGGTTGACCCGAATTCGAAGCGGGTCGGGTCTAGGTCCGAAAAAATGACCCATTTGCAAAAACGGGTCGGGTCAACTTCTGTCGGGTCAGTTTTGAGTTTGACCCGAACCCGACTCGTGACCCTATTTTGACAGCCCTAATTTGAACAATTCACAATTTAAGTGTAATTTTCTCCTTATAAATTTTAATAAGTATAATTAGATAATGCACCCTTTATAAATTTATAAATTGATCACGTTATTTCTACATATTTTGAAATTTTCAACTTTTAGGTCATAAAAAATTTTTAGATTTTCGATCGTCACCCATAGTTCTTATTTGTGCTTCTAACCCTACCCTTTTAGCATTTTTTTTGGAGAAGTAACCTAACCATGAAGCTGTAAAGGTGGGTTAATAGGTCGAATTTGAGCTCAACGTAAAATTGAACCGAGCATAATCCAATCAGCTCGAACATAACTCATTTAATAAATGAGTTTTAAGGTGAATCCAAATCCGACCTGCTAGCAGTCCAAATGACCTGAGCACGACCTAATAACACATTATAATTAGTTTTTTGTCTTATAACATATAAACAATAGAATTGAAGTTAATTCATAAAAAATAAAAAGATTAAACAAACAACAAAAGAGTTCAAGGAAAAAATTAAGCTATTAAATATATCAATTTCAAGTCCAAAATAGATTGATGAGTCAACATAAGCCTGACTCAATTTACAACAAGCCAAAATTTCAGACTCAAAAATAACTTATTTATTAAACAGGTCAATTTGAACCCAAATTTTTTCAAATTAGATTGATAGGTCCGTTCATTTATTGGCACGAATACGAAATCATCTTCCATAGAAGGTAAAATTATTCTGTGCGGATACAGACACTGTTCATAGGCAAATCAAGATGTGTCACATCATTTTTTTGCTATGTACCGCGACTGTGTACCGCTGTGTACCAAGTGATGTGGTACGTTTTGATTTACCTTCGGACGGTCCGGTGTCCAAACAAAATAATTTATCCAATAGAAGGCGGGTCCAAACAAGCCAACTTTAGAGGAAAAAAAAAAGAAAGGAGGAAGATTCTTCAATCATGTTCATCCTCAAAAAGATGGTGAGAGAAAATAAATCTGAGAAAATCGTTCAATTGTATCTGGCCATGGCCATGGTGGGGTCATTTTAAAGTGAAAGAGGTTGGCTTTGTTCCATCGATATCATCGTAGAGAGAGAGAGAGAGAGAGAGAGATAAAAGCGCAAATCTGGAGGAGAAAAGATGCAAACGGGAGGCAGTACAGGGCTGGGCCAGAGGTGTTTGATGATTCATTATTCCTGTCTTGTGCCTTAATTTTTATCAACTTAAGAAAGTTGAAATTATTGGTGTTAGTATTTATTCCAGATTTTCTTTTAGTTTTGTTGCTTAGCTTTTTCTTTAGGTAGTTAGTTTGGTGGCTTTTCCTACAGACATGCATTTCTTTAAATAAGCCTTTGTTGAGTTGTATTGGCAGCCCATATATCAAAGAAATCCTTCTCTGTTTTGCTTTAATTTTTCTTTCCTGTTTCTTTCTCCAAGAAGAACCGTGACAGGTGATTTTCCTTCTTTAAGCTCTGTTAATCAAGCGTTTTACTGTTCACAATTTGGTATTAGAGCCATCTTCCATTTCTTGCATTGGGTTCCGATCTACTTCTTCCCCAACTCCATTTTTTCTTCTTCTTCATTCGCACGACACTCCTCACCGGAGAACCACCTGGAAGGAAGGAGTTCTTGGAGCCAAGAAGATCAGATCTAGATGAAGCAAGAATCAATGGAAGTGCCACATTTCGTGTAGAGAAAGATCGCCGGAGGTGGGAGGTCGGCGAGAGCAAGACACGCGCAAAGGAGTGACGTGCTGGGCTGTGTGGGCCGGAGGAGCTCACGGACAGCAAGTGCACGAGAGGTTGCACACGGAGGCCGGCCGGAGACGGGTTGGTGGCGAACGTGGTGCAAGAAGGCGGCGTGAGGCGTGAGAAGGCGCTGGAACAGTGCGTGGAGTGACTGGGCGCGGAGATCGCACAGGAGAAAGCTGCTCGGGTTCGCCGGAGGTGAGTCTTGGCTGCGGCTATTTGAGCCGTTAAGCTGCACACAAGATTCAAGCTGAAGGGATCTAAGTAGTGAGGAGAAATTCGCACAGAGGATTTCAAGAACTTGATTTCTTCGTCATGTCGATGCAAAGGCTGGAGATCGACAAGTTCAAGGGGGAGAATGATTTCAGTCTTTGGAGGATCAAGATGAAGGCGCTTTTGGTTCATCAAGGCCTTTCCGATGCAATCTTTGAAGAAAATCTCGCTGCAATCACCGACAGAGCCAAGGCGAGAGAAATTCAATTGAAAGCGCACAGTGTCATCCTTCTCTCTATCGGTGACGAAGTGTTAAGAGAGGTTGCTGAAGAAGACACAGCATTGAAAGTATGGAGGAAGCTAGAATCAATTTATATGAAAAGGTCTATTATAAATCGATTATTGTTGAAGAAACAACTGTATACACTCCAAATGGAAGAGAACCAAGAACTCAGAAATCATTTGGATGATTTCAATAAATTGATTCTTGACCTCAGGAATGTGGATGTGAAAATTGACGAAGAATATCAAGGGATCATACTCCTTAGCTCTCTACCGAAGACGTATGAAAACATAGTTGACAGTATGTTGTATGGGAAGCAAACTTTGACATTAACGGAGGTTAAGTCCGTTTTAATGTCAAAAGATGTTCAAAGGAAAACTGATCAAAAGGAAGACAAGAATGGCAACATTCTGATCGCTAGAGGAAGATCTGAATCACGTAGGATCAATGCCAACAGGAAGTGCTATCATTGTAATAAAGAAGGGTATATTAAGAGGTTTTGTCCAAATTTGTCTCAAGGGGTTGAACCTGAAGTTAGCTTGGCCATAGCCGTAGATTTGGGAGACGGTTGGACAGATTCTAATGTTTTGTAAAATCTGGATTAGGGGGTTGATTGTTAGGATTTATTCCAGATTTTCTTTTAGTTTTGTTGCTTAGCTTTTTCTTTAGGTAGTTAGTTTTGTGGCTTTTTCTATAGCCATGCATTTCTTTAAATAAGCATTTGTTGAGTTGTATTGGCAGCCCGTATATCAAAGAAATCCTTTTTCTCTGTTTTGCTTTAATTTTTCTTTCATGTTCCTTTCTCCAAGAAGAATCGTGACAGGTGATTTTCCTTCTTTAAGCTCTGTTAATCAAGTGTTTTACTGTTCACAATTTGGTATCAGAGCCACCTTCCATTTCTTGCATTGGATTCCGATCTACTTCTTCCCTAACACCATTTTTTCTTCTTCTTCATTCGCACGACACTCCTCACCGGAGAACCACCTGGAAGGAAGGAGTTCTTGGAGCCAAGAAGATCAGATCTAGATGAAGCAAGAATCAATGGAAGCGCCACATTTCATGTAGAGAAAGATCGCCGGAGGTGGGAGGTTGGCGAGAGCAAGACACGCGCAAAGGAGTGATCGTGCTGGGCTGTGTGGGCCGGAGGAGCTCACGGACAGCAAGTGGACGAGAGGTTGCACACGGAGGCCGGTCGGAGACGGGCTGGTGGCGAACGTGGTGCAAGAAGGCGGCGTGAGGCGTGCGAAGGCGCTGGAACAGTGCGTGGAGTGGCTGGGCGCGGAGATCGCACGGGAGAAAGCTGCTCGGGTTCGCCGGAGGTGAGTCTTGGCTGCGGCTATTTGAGCCGTTAAGCTGCACATAAGATTCAAGCCGAAGGGATCTAAGTAGTGAGGAGAAATTCGCACAGAGGATTTCAAGAACTTGATTTCTTCGTCATGTCGATGCAAAGGCTGGAGATCGACAAGTTCAAGGGGGAGAATGATTTCAGTCTTTGGAGGATCAAGATGAAGGCGCTTTTGGTTCATCAAGGCCTTTCTGATGCAATCTTTGAAGAAAATCTCGCTGCAATCACTGACAGAGCCAAGGCGAGAGAAATTCAATTGAAAGCGCACAGTATCATCCTTCTCTCTATCGGTGACGAAGTGTTAAGAGAGGTTGCTGAAGAAGACACAGCATTGAAGGTATGGAGGAAGCTAGAATCAATTTATATGAAAAAGTCTATTATAAATCGATTGTTGTTGAAGAAACAACTGTATACGCTCCAAATGGAAGAGAACCAAGAACTCAGAAAGCATTTGGACGATTTCAATAAATTGATTCTTGACCTCAGGAATGTGGATGTGAAAATTGACGAAGAAGATCAAGGGATCATACTCCTCAGCTCTCTACCGAAGACGTATGAAAACATAGTTGACAGTATGTTGTATGGGAAGCATACTTTGACATTAACGGAGGTTAAGTCCGTTTTAATGTCAAAAGATGTTCAAAGGAAAACTGATCAAAAGGAAGACAAGAATGGCAAAATTCTGATCGCTATAGGAAGATCTGAATCACGTAGGATCAATGCCAACAGGAAGTGCTATCATTGTAATAAAGAAGGGTATATTAAGAGGTTTTGTCCAAATTTGTCTCAAGGGGTTGAACCAGAAGTTAGCTTGGCCATAGCCGCAGATTTGGGAGACAGTTGGACAGATTCTGATGTTTTGTAAAATCTGGATTAGGGGGTTGATTGTTAGGATTTATTCCAGATTTTCTTTTAGTTTTGTTGCTTAGCTTTTTCTTTAGGTAGTTAGTTTTGTGGCTTTTCCTATAGCCATGCATTTCTTTAAATAAGCCTTTGTTGAGTTGTATTGGCAGCCCATATATCAAAGAAATCCTTTTCTCTATTTTGCTTTAATTTTTCTTTCCTGTTTCTTTCTCCAAGAAGAACCGTGACAGGTGATTTTCCTTCTTTAAGGTCTGTTAATCAAGCGTTTTACTGTTCACAATTGGAATAAAATTTATATTGCTAGGACAAAAAAAACATATTTGCAGAGCAAAATTATTCTAAAATAGGAATTAGGAAGGGGGGAAATTGCATTTAATATTTGAAATTGTATTATTTATAAAATTAAGACTCTCTTATATTCAAAATTTTTAAATTCTCACTCATTATTAAAATTTATTGTAAAATGTTAACTCCTAATCTTTACTATTAAACCTAAATTTAATATGATTTTATCGGATGAAAGATTAATTACATACAAATTAAAATTCTGCTAATCAAAGTGTTTTCTCTATATTTTATAATCATAGAGATAATAGCATGTGTATTTGATTTAATTTGCAAGAAAAATATTTTTATGTTCATTTATTGAATTTTGATTCTTATGAGAGTTACTAAAGCTTTCTCTTAAATCACATAACATAAAAATAGCTATCTTAGATAGGCCTATCATAAATGATCAATCAAATTTGTTGGGATGAAAGTAATTAAAACACCGCAACTAAAAAAAAAAGAAGAAAATAGAAATGAATAGAAAATAACGGACACCATGATTTAATGTTAAAACTCTGAAATCAGAAAAAAATCACGAAGCCAGTCCACACCAAAAAATCTACTTAAAATTTGGGAGAAATTAATTTGAAGATTATTTGATATCACAAAAAAAAAAAAAACTTATTTATATTGTAAACTTCATTTTTAGTGAATTTAAGATAAATTTTTTGAGGATTTATATACATATTATAAAATTTATATATATTTACATATATAATGTCAAAATTTTCATAATTATTTATATAGTAAAATATATTTTCATGCAAAAAAAATTAGAGAGAGAAAGAGAGATATATATATAAAGAGAGGAGAGGGAGAATTAGAGCAATCAAAGTGGAGTGAAAGAAGAAATTAGCAAGATTCTTGATTTGTTTTTGTATTTAGGGGTTTTTACATGTATAACACTTAAAACTATTATATTTACTTATCTAACATATAAACTTTACTATTTACTATTCTACCCTCTAAAAGTTTATGCCCTCATCAAAACTACCACTGCCGTCACATATCTCACGCCGGACTGTCGGTGAATTCACCCGTCCACTTTCGCCTTGTCTTTCTCAAACGTCTTTTTCGCCTTCATCGGCTCTTCTGGTCGATGAATTCACCCGTCCACTTTCTTCTTCTTCGGACTGTCGACGTGTCATCTCTGATCCACTTCCACCTCCTTCAACCTCCCCGTTGCAACCGATTCCACCATCGAAATTCCCCAATTGACGATCGGACATTCCTCCAAGCCACTGCCACCGACTGTGGCCCTCCGATGGACCCTATTATGAAGAGCGGCGGCAACAAGGAGATCACGCTAAACGAAGAGAAAAATGAATCGAAGACGACGAAAGCAGTTAAATGCAAAGAATCTTGAAGCTTACAACGATAGAGTTTCTTCCAAACAAAAATAAGAGCATTTGACACGCTATGAAGGTGCCTTTTTCCGTTTCCCCGACGAACTCATTTTTTTAACCCGTGTGGATGAGTTTCTCTCTTTGCAAATTCTGGGGATGCTTGATTCAATCTCATTTGCTCTAAGAAACAGTAGCAGCAAAAATTAAGGAATAATTGTCATCATGCTGTTGAGTTAACACAAAACAATAGCAGAAAAGAATTCATATAATTCACTGGATTTCTATGCAACTAATTGCAAACAGTAGAAGCAATTGCTGCATAACGACAGTTAGCAAAATCATATATTTCACGGCTTGGAGCTGCATAATGAAAGTTAGCAACTAATTTGCACGTCTAACGAGTATTTTTTCACGAACTTCAGGAAGAACATTTTCGTCGGATGGAGAAAACAATCAGTGTGTGTCGAATGGGATTCAACTGCTAGATGGAGTTGCTCAATCGGCCGTCGGATGGGATGTTCGCACAACACTTGAATTGGCTCGGTTGAGATGTGTTCGCACACCCTGGAGAAGACCGCCAATGCGGACGGCGTGGAGCTACTCAATCAGGACATTCACAAGAAGAGGAGAATGATCCCACGCAAAAGACATGGTCGAGGTGAGGTATTTGACGGAGGAGGTTACGGAGTGGTAGTTTTGATGAGCTCAAGGGTTTTTAAATGGTAGAATAGTAAATAGTGAAGTTTGGGTGTTAGATAGGTAAATAGAGTAGTTTTAAGTGTTAGGTATGTAAAATCCCCTTGTATTTAAGCTAGTGTATGAAAGAGACTTAGATAATGGAGTCAACATCTCAAGATAAGGCATCATACTTGATGAATACTTTGTGATTTGATGTGATCCAAAGACCTGTGGGGAAGGCAAGGCTTTAACTGACATAGGGAGAATTATTAAATGCGGTCACCGGATTTTGTCCGGTGGCGAATCAGGACATGTCACATCATCATTTTGTTGTGTCTACGGCTATGTACCACTGTGTACTGGATGACATGGCATATCCTGATTCACATCCGAATGATCCGCTGACCGCATGTAATAATTTCTATTTCTACTGCCATAGAGGTCACCAAATTAAATAGGATAAATAAGAAAAAAATAGCTATATATATATATATTCATTAAAGAATTTTTTTTTTCATATTAACATATAATAAATAAAAAAATTTAGGATAAATGTCACTATTTTGGGCAAAGAAATGTGGATAGGATAAGGGCTCCTTTGATTGATTTTGATTGCTTAGTTATGAACTAAAAAAAAAATTTCACAAATAATAAATTTATATATATATATATATATATGATCAATAATACCTCCACCCAAAAAGGCAATTACATTCAACATTAATTGATTGTACTCTTTGATAAAGAAAATACAAAAGACATGAAAACTACAGTTCCACTAATAAAAGTTTCTGATAAGAAATCAATGATTTGATTACATCTCATATTCATAGCTTTTGAATATTATTTCTAGCTATGATAAGGACTCCAATAACATTTTATTTTCTAAATTAATATTTAAATTCCTAAATGCCAATAAGATAAACATTAAAGGGGAAAGCTTTATGGTAATTCATTTTTATATTTTGTGTTAAATTTTGATTCATTTGTTATTCTTTAATTATTTAATTAAGAGTAAGGAGACTATAATATCATTTTGATTGCTTGATTTATAAAATTATATTATAAAAAAATGGTTAGTTTATTGATTTTATCAAGGCTTTGAAAATCAGACCGGTCAATGAACCGGAAGAAGGAGAGGTTAGTGGTTTGATGGTTCGATCGGGGTCGAACCGGATGACGTAATAAATATTTATTATATTTAAATATTATAATAAAATCATATACACAAATTAAAACCCAAGATAAAAAACTACAACATAGATTAATGCAAGATAGAAAACTACATGGTAGAAAATCAGTGGTGGAGCCCTAAAGTTTTTATAAAAAACACTGAAGAGTTGAAGATTAATTGCCCTTCATCCAACTCTTCAGTATTTTTTATAAAAACTTTAGGGCTCCACCACGGATTTTCTACCATGTAGTTTTCTATCTGGCATAGTTTTCTATCTTGCATTTTTCTATGTTGTAGTTTTTTATCTTGGGTTTTAATTTGAAGAAAACTTATCATTTCAGTATTTTTTAATACTTATCATACATGATAGAAAACTACATGGTAGAAAATCAGTGGCGGAGCCCTAAAATTTTTATAAAAATTACTATTATGAAGAAAACTTATCATTTCAGCAAGTAGGTTTTGATGGGGCATTCAACTGAACAGTTGGAGTGCATTTATGTGGAGAAGTTGTGTCATCCATAACTGCATCTAATTGATTTCCACACATGCAAGCAAACTCGGAATGCACTTTTGTATCCATAGCATCATTTAATTTTACGCGTCAATGAATAACTTCATCCTCACAAGTGTCCATAATCGATGCATTACAAGCAGCTGTACAAATCACAGCTGAATCCATTCAGTAGTTATCCCTGTACTACTTTGCTTATGCCACTGAGAGCTTCTTCACATGTGCGTCTGATGCTGGCTTTCTTCCCAAGCTTCCAGGTTGACATGAGCTAGGGGGATGAAAGAATTTTCCAAAAGCATTCAAAAATTAAAACTATAAACAATTTTAAAGTTACCTCGCTGAAAGAGGGGATGAAAGAAGGTCTGCAGGAGGAGACAAGTTTGACTTCTTGCTTTGCGAAGGAGAAGAATGGAGACGCTATTAGCTTTGCACGCCGTCGGGGAAGAAGAGGTCGAATGCTTTGAATGAGTTTTTTTTTTCCCTCTGTTGAAGCTCGAAGCCGAAGACTCAAGCAGACGTCGACGCAAATGAGTTTTTTTTCCTCTCCGCATATAAGCTTTCCGGCTGGTTATCAAAAACTCGAACCGGTTCGCGGTCGAACCGCCGGTTCGAACGGATTTATCCCGATTTTCTGCAAAACAGGTTTTCATTTCGCGGTTCAACCGGCCGGTCCGGTCCGATTTTAAAAGCATTGGATTTTATTATTTGATAGGATAAAATTAAAATTTATTGTTGATTTTTAACTCTGCAAATAATTTTAAAATATGTAAAATAATAATAATTTTATTTTTACATATTCATTATTTTGCAAAAATATATTTTTTTATCCACAAGTAATCATGAGCCCTGAAGGAAAATTTGCGCTCAATTTTGAAGGTTTGAAAGTAAAATAAGGGCTTCTGGGCTTGTCATAACTAGTTGAAAGTAAATTAAAATCTTAAATAAATTATAAATTTAATTCTTTTTAGTATTGTAACTCTAAATTGTGATTTATGTATGCAAGCAACTAAACGAGCTTTAAAGAGATTTCACATAAATCACAATTTAGAGATATATAATATTAAAGGTGTCAAAAATTGTCACGACACGAAAGTCCGACTCAAACTTGACCTGAATTTTTTGGGTTATGGTCAACCCGTTTTAAGAACCGGTTGGATTCGGGTCCCGATTTTTTACCCGAATTTTTCCTTCCTCATTCGACGATGTTCATTCCTCTCAGGTCAACGACATTCGCGGTTCGACGACGTTCCTTCCTCCTATGACGATGTTCGCGGCGCGACAAGTAATCGTGGTTTCGTGTTAGGTCGGGTCAACCCGGAAACCCGACGGGTCAGTTCATATTGAATTTTCTGACCCATCTGACAAAAAACGGGTCAGATTCGAGTCGTGTCAAACAATGACAGGTCAATGTCGAGCTCGACTCGAACCTAACCCGTAACCCAATTTTGACACTCCTATTTAATATAAATGTATTTCTACTCTCTTTCACTCTTATTCATGTATTTTATTTTGGAGGTATAACTAGATAATAAATTAAAATTTGATAGAACCTCAATATGCATTATTAATTGAATTTAATATTTTAAATCAATGAGAGCCCTAATCTTGACAGTATGCAATCATATTTCAAAACAAATATTAAAAATATGTATCTAATTATTATCCTATTTGATGAAGTTTAATCTTTATATGATTCTGCCCTAGAAAATTTCATGCTTTATTTATATCATGCCTCATATCCTATTTTAATTAGGATTTTCTACATGAAGTATGTCAAACTTCAAAGTAGTAACATGAGAGAGCTATGGGTAACAAAAACCTTTTGAGTTATTATAGAGCTTTATGTGTTATATAAACAAATATAAATTTTTAGGTGTTAAATGTATGTATCTAGATGTTCAAAATAGTATGTATGTTAGTCCACATCAAAAAATTAGTTGGCATGTGTGTTGCTTAATGTCCATGTTTAAAATGGCTGTCCATCACAAGCTTCAACATTGCTATAATAAATTCGAGGGGTGGTGACAAAATCCATCTCTGTCACTTTCTTGACAATCCCCTTTACGAACATAATGTCAAGATTGGTTTTGATGGTGGGTAGCTAGCTACAGGGAGCAGCTCACATCAACGCTTTCCATCATACCGACATGAACATATTAGTATTAAAAGTAACAACAAGAGAGAATGGAGAGTATTGAGAGAGATGTATTTGAACTAGTACTAAGTTTTAGTAAATATGAACTTTTAAATAGCAACAACTTGCTCCTTTCGATCACTCCGACTACAACCAACAACCAGATCATAAGGAGTGTAACAAGGAGAGAAAATGGAAAGTAACAAGAGATAGATTTGAGCTATTAGGGAATTTTAGTGTTATATAATTATATATGAACTTTTAGGTGTTAAATACACAAATTTAATCATTTAAAATGGTATGCTTATAAATCCCTCAAAAAAAATTGTAGGCATATTTGTTGATTAATACCTATGTAAACTATAATGGCAAGTGATTTCTATACATAATGGAAAATTTAGTTATTGTATTGGGCTATCAGCATGATGAAAACTATAATGGCAAGTGATTTCTTTATTTTTTTTTAGAGTACATATTATTTTGTATTCAATAAAAACTATATAATTTTTAAAATTATTATGGAAAAGTTTTCAGAAAATATTTAAAATGTTTAGAATCTCAATCTCTATAATGTATAAAAAGTTACATGATTGATACGTTATAATGAAATTATCTTAATTGGGCACGAATCTCGATGCAAAACCAAACCCGGAAACTTCAAAAATTAAATCCGGAAACACCCGAACTCCAATTTCAGCGAGCTTACAGTCAAACTGAGCGTCTCGGAAATACGAACCCAAGGACACCAAGTTCAACCCAATCCGAGCCCAAATAAGTCCGAATCAAGGACCCGAAGCGCTGTTGGAAGGTTCAAACCGCAATTTGAGTTACCAAACGGTCTCCGATTTTAACTAGCTTATACTCGAATCGAGCAGCTCGACGAGAAAAATCCAACGAGCCCAAGATCGCCAAATTCCAACATCATTAAGGCCTCCAAATGTCCAACGAACGGTTTAATATCGGCCGTCCATTCAAACCACTTCCTATTCGCCCATGATCTCACACCTATTTACGAGCCATGCCACTCCAGAAAAACTATAAATAGAGCCCTCATTCTTCACAAAGGGGACTCAAGTGAAGAGAGAGAAGAAGAGGAGAAAGGGGAAAAGGAGAATCCTCTCCTCCTCAACCACCGCCGGAGCTCTTCCCGTCGCTTGAATACGTCGGAACTATGCCGGATTTTCGGGAAACGACGGGATTTTGCAGAACTTTGTAAACTTGCTTGAAGAAACGAATTGTAATATGATTCCCCCGACTTGTGGGACGAATCAGCCATTTGTAATTTGCAAAACACTAGTGGAATTTTTCAACTGGGCGAGGCCCCGTGGTTTTTTCCCTTTTTGGGTTTTCCAAGTAAAATTTCTGATGTTCATATTCTCTTTTCTATTTGTGTGCTGAATACTCGTACAACGCTCGGACGCGAATTTACAAACTCTACCGCCGCGTATATTCTAGCACGCAACAATGATGAAATTTTTTTCAGTGTAAAGTTATCCTTATTATTTGATAACGAAAATAGAAATTTAATCAGAAAATTGAAAAAAAAAAACTTCCCATTTTAAAAAACTAAGATATGTATAATGTTATCTACATCTAGGCAACTTTTTAAATTGGGTCAGCGGCTAAAAATGATCCGAAGTGACCCAAAAACCCTTCTCTATCTCTCTATCTCTCTCTCTCTCCAAAATCACTATCCTCTCTATAATGTTACCGCCTAGCGCTGGGACCTTAAATCATTTTCCAATAATTCGAGACTCTAGCACTGACATGTTACTATTTGACACCTTGGCGCTGTTACAACATCATGACACTCGGACACCCACACCGAAACGCGCAAATAGTAACATTTTCAATATTTTGTCAAAATTCACTCCAAATCCCTTAAACTCACTCTAGAACACATGCAATCATTTTTAAGCATTAAAATACTTTCAAACACATACAAATAGATTTAAAACACAAAATTTTAAATATTTACCTTTTTAAATTCATGTCAGAACCAAATACTGAACCTGAAGGCATCACAATGCAATTTCCTAAAACTAGTTGCCAATATATTATTACTTCATGGAGACTCACAATCTAAAATGGTGTTGAAACTGACCTTGCTCTAGGAGAACTGCTAGATAGTGCAATAATCTTATTGTCGGCCTGGAGAGTTTGAGCAGATGCCTCCAATTAGCTCAATAGAAAGTCTTAGGAAAGGTAAAGCTTTGCTTATGAAGAATGCTAAGGTCGGGATGCCCATATGACATGATTTGATTAGGCCAAGATGCCTAGTGGGAAAATATTGAATCAAAGGACCTTCCAAGTGCCAAATGAGAAGTTAATAGTACACTTATAGAAGAGCCCAAGATAATACTTACAACATATACATAAAAATAATTGAATAACACAAACCAACCCATTATACGGTGTCCAAAATTGACACGACACGAAAATCCAACAAGTATCCTATCCGAATTTTTCGAGTTTGGGTCAACCCGATTTAAGAACGGGTTGGATTCAGATCCCGATTTTCTACCCAAATTTTTTTTCCTCCTTCGACGACGTTCGACGACGTTCATTCCTCTCGGGTAGACAAGGTTCGTGGTTCGACAACATCTCTTCCTCCTTCGGCGATGTTCACCTCCCATTTGCGACGCAACGGGTAACTGTGGTTTTGTGTCTGGTCGGATCAACCTGGAAACCCGATGGGTCAGGTATGGGTTGAATTTTCTAACCCGTATGAAAAAAAATGGGTCAGGTTCGGGTCATGTCAAACAATAACGAGTCAATCTCGGATTTGACCTCAACCCGACCCGCAATTCGATTTTGACACCCTTACCCACCAACAACAAAATGAAGTAGTTATCAAGAGAAAGAATCAACAATATTCAAAGCAAGAACATCTTCTTAATAGTTATACTTAGCACATTAATGCAATAATCATCATTTAATTGCATAACAAACAAAATTCCCTTAATGGACTTTATGGTCCTCACATCCTTCAATTGATGAAATGAATCCCTCTAAAACTGAATTTTGTAATCATTCAACCTTATACTTTGAACAATCATCATCACAAGCCTCAGCTTTATTCCAAAAATTGAAATGAGCTATATGAAACACAATAATATATATATATATATATATATATATATATATATATATATATATATATATATATATATAACAACTAAATTCATATATTTATATACACTACAATCAAATACTTGAGAATTTAACAACAATAGTAATATCAAGCATTTATCTCACTATATTAGGTCGGCTACATGAATCTTTTTTTTCCATTTTGTCCTATTAAGAGTCAAATTCATGCAGCTCATCTTTGTCTGTTGGTTGAGAGCTTTGGCTACCAACCAAGAGGTCTTGGGTTCGAGTCTTACATATATGTGTGTGTGAATTTGCCTTAATTGATCTAAATGTCTCAAAAAAAAAAAAAAAATCAAATTCTCATTGTGAGTTTAACAAGAGTGAAAAATAACTATTTTGATAGGAATTTTAAAAATAAAGATAAGAATGTGTTAATATTTTAAATAGCTAAGATTTAATCGTTACTCATCCCCTTAAAAATGATTAGGTAACTAATTAATAAACAATGTGCAAGTTCTGAATGTCTATAGTCTTTAGGTGTAGCAATCTTAAAAAAAAAAAAACTTCCAAAACCATTAAAGTGAATCCAACAACACCATTAAATGTACCCTTAATAATAAAGAGAATCAAACAGTACAGAGCATAGGGGTGTCAATATTTGACACGACACGAAAACCCGACCCGGACCCGACCCGAAAAATCCGGGTTGGACCCGACCCGATTTCAAAACGGATCGGGTTCGGGTTCCAGAAATTGACTCGTTTAAAAAACGAGTCGGGTCCGGGTTGATCCGACGGGTTGCCGGTTCAACCCGCCAACCCGTTTAGTTTAAAAAATTTCGAAATCCCGCCCTCTGCCCACTGCCTCCGCCTGCTGCCCGCTGTCCCGCTGCCCGCTGCCCCGCTGCCCCCGCCCGCTGCCCCGCTGTCACGCGCTGCTGCCCGCCCCGCTGCTCAGCGCTCGAGCTCGCGCGCGTGCTGCCATGTGCCGCTCGCGCTGCCGCGGTGCCACCGTCGCCTGCTGCCGCGTGCCGCTCGCACTGCCGCCTGTTGCCGCCGTCGCCCGATGCCGAGTTTCATGCCACGCGGGTCGGTCGGGTCAACCCGGCAACCCGCCGGGTCGGGTCCGAGTTCGGATTTTCGACCCGTTTCTCTACCCGGGTCGGGTTAGGGTCGACCCGTTTTCCACCCGGGTCAGTTCGGGTTCGACCCGAACCCGACCCGTGACCCGAAATTGACATCCCTAACAGAGCATTAATTACAAAGTAAGCAATTCTTTTTTTTTTTTTTTTTTTTTTTGACTAGGAAGCATTGTTTTTAGGCCAGTAAAAATTCCGGTCGACCTAGCATGCAACCCACATCAATTTACACGGGTCAACACTTAAGACTTTCACTGCTTACTAAGGGATTCGAACCAGGGACCTAGGCTTTGCCCAACCGGCTCAATTCCATTCATAAAGAAAAGAAACATTAGCAATATGCAACGGAATAACATCGAGCGAAATTTTTAAAAGGATCAGTTTTGACGTAAGATTTAGGAGGAACGTCATATAGATTTAATTTAAAAAGAACAAAAAATATAATTATGGAGTGTGTTTCATCTTAAAATATATATATAAAAAAATTTAACAAAAAACGTGATTAGTAATTGCATTTTCTGTTAAAATGTATTTTTTTTTTTTTGCGTTTTTCATTTTACTGTATTTCTCTGCTGCGTTTTATGTGGAAAAGAAAATTTTCTTTTTTGTTGTCTTAACTGACTGAAAGTAAATGAAGTTTGTTTTTTTAGTAGGCTTGATTTTATATTTAATTTAATATTAAAATTGAATTAAATTTTTTAATATTTAATTTAATATCAAAATTGATATATTTAATAATATTTAATAATTTAACATAATATTAAATATAGTTGAAACGTAATTTACTATTCCTAGTTATGAAATTTAAAGTTAATTAAATTTTGATTAAATATTTAAAATCTATGTGTTTCTATATTTAGTTTTTTAACTTTATCTATTCTCTTATTTAAATTTTCATTTTTTCTAGAAATTTTTCTTAAAAATATATATTTAAAATATTTCAAAGTTCAAAATAAAACACTATCTTTTGTATCCCTCTATTGATCTAGAACTAATGACATTATTTAGTTTTTGAATATAATATATTTCCCTCTTTTTGAAATTTCATTGGCACAATATTACTTTTAGGAGTACGAAATTTATTATATTAAAATTGAATTAAAATATTCTAATTTAATTATTATTATTATTATTAAATTCATAATAATCACTTTCTCACTTCTCCTTTTTCTCACCCCACAAAAATTTCTACAAGCTAGTGATTGTAGAAACTTCACTTCCCTTGCCTATTTCTCCTCTCAACTCTCACTCTGCATTCCTCACGACTCTCATTTGTATTCCTCGCACCTTGCAAAATCGCATGCTCTTAGAAAATTATTACGTCCTGCATCCGGAGGTGAATCCTGACGCGCCACGTCACCCGGACCCCGGTGCATCCCGGTGGGTCTGGGTGACGTGGCGTGTCCGAATTCGCCTCCGGACGATTCAAATATCGGACGTAATAATTCGCCCATGCTCTCAACGCTATGTTCCTGCCATTTAAAGAAAAAGAGCATGACCAAACTGTTTGTAGCAATCCGGTTGCAAAGCCCAGATCACCCCATTCAAGCATTCATGTGAAAGGAGCAAGCTGAGTGGGGTCTGGCATGCTTTGGGAACAAAAATCAATTTTAAGCAAAAAAAAAAAATGCAAATCAACGTGGCATTTTAAGCAGAAAATGCAGGGGGATTTCACTTTTTCTGAAGAAAACGTAAATATGATTTGCGTTTTTCCTCAAAATTTCCTCAAAATGCAGGTTTGATTTGTGTTTTCTACAAAATGCACTATCAGTTTGCAATTTTTATATTTTTATATTTTATTTAGATTGTGTTCCTTCTCCTGAGTTCTACTTGAATCCAGTATTTTTAAAAAATTTCGTCATAACATATCCGAACAATAGTAATTATTTTGGTAGGCGCATTAGGGCAACTCTAATCACTTCAATAGCATAGATATTAACATGATGAATGCTAAGTTGGAGAACCTAATTTTTATCTCAAAAAGAAAATATGTTAGGCAGATTTAGGCTTCATTTGGGACGGCTTTTTACTACTTAAAAGTAGCTTTTTAGTACAAAAATTTAAAATTTTGTGCTGAAAGCTGCTTTAAGAATCAGAAAAAAAAAAACCGTCTCAAATGAAGCCTTAACTTAGAATCGACTTTCATAAGAAATATGTAAGGAGAATTACAAAAAAATTAAATTTTTATTAATAATTTCATTAATGGCATTTCTAAAATTTTATTGAACTTTCAATTTTCTTAGGTTTTTCATTATAATTTTATAGACATACCTATCAAAAATCCTTTATGCATTTGTTCATTAATCTTATTTTACATTTTCTGCTCTCTTTTACTGTTGGTACTTAATTAGATTTCGTCTATTTAAATAGATTTTTTAAAAGTTGATGGGAATATAATAAACTTCTTTCATTTAATAAAGCTAACTTAGGCTTAGTTTGGGAGGGTTTTTTAATTATTTTAAAAAATAATTTTCTAATAAAAAAATTTTAATTCAAGAAATTTTTGTTTTTGATATGTGACCAAAAATCATCTTGATCATGCACGAATCTCGAGTTATATTCAAGTTAGAAACTTCTAAAATTAAATTTGGGATCATCTGAACTTCAATTTCAGCAAATTTATAGTTAAAATGAATGTCTTAAAGGGATGAATCCAATGACACCAAAATCGATCCAATTCGAGCCCAAATGGGTCAAAATCAGGGGCTCAAAGCTTATTTGAAAGGTTCAAAGTCAAAATTGGACGACCAAATGATAACCAAATACTGCATGCTTATAGTCGAATCGAGTGGCTCGACGAGACTAATCCAATGAGCCTAAGATTGTTGTATTCTGACATTATTAAGAAACCTAAACACTCGAAAAACACTCTATAATTGGGGGATCAATATGAGTCGTCTGATGGAGCACTCCAAATTTGGCTGAAATCTTCTTCATATTTATGGGTCATGTCATTCTTAAAAATTTATAAATAGACATCCACTCTTTACATGAAGGAAACTTTTGATTGGAGATTGGAGAGAGCTCTGAGGCTTCAAGAACTCCAGCACAATTGCCAACGAACCTCCGTTGACCATCGCCAGACTTCCGCCCAACTATCGTCAGAACACCACCTGACCGCCACTGGACTTCCACCCGACCACTGTCAGATTTTCTCTCAACTCTCCAGACTATTGTAATATCACCGCCTCTAAGTTGAGAGACAGATCAAACTTTGTAACTTAATCAAATCTAGTAGAATCTTTTCACCTGAGTGAGGCCCGTTGTTTTTTCCTCTTTGAGTTTTCTACGTAAAAATTTCTAGTATTTTTCTAACCTTTATTCAATTACCTATTTGTGTGCTAAATATTCGAGTATGACAAAGATGAAAAATCCACTCACTCTCTCGCCGTGAATATTTTTGCATGCAATATTTTTAAAAATCCGCTTTAAAAAATAATAAGAAAGTTAACTCAAACTACCCTAATAGATATATTGTTCTAAAAAAACCGGCAGCTGTCAGAAGTTGTCTATGGCAGCTGTCGAAAAATTAAAGCTATAAAAAAGATTAAATATTTATAACTAAATCAAACTATTGCGGCTGTCGAAAAATTAAAGCTGCGATAAAGCTACCACAAATGAAAATGAGAAACTACATACAAGTAAAATGTTGTAAAAACTATATGTGCTACATAAACATGTTTAGAATCACGCCATGATTTAAAATTACTATATATATATATATATATATATATATATATATATATATATATATATATATATATCTTGATCGGGTACAAATCTTGAGGAAAAATTAAGTTAGAAACTTCGAAGATTAAATCGGAAACCATCCAAGCTCTGGTTTTAGCAAACTTATAGTCGAATTGAATGTCTTGAAAATACGACCCAACGACGCCAAATACAACTCAATCCGAGCCCAAATAAGTCCAAATCAAAGACCCGAAGCACATTTGAAAGGTTCAATCCATAATTTGAATTACCAAACAGTTTCTAAATGTGGCGTGCTTATAGTTGATTCGAGCGACTTGACAAGATGAGTCCAACGAGCCCAAGATCGTCAAATTCTAATATCATTAAGGCTTTCAAATGCTCAATAAACACTCCATAATCAAGGGATTCAACATCGATCGTTCATTCAAATCACTCTCAATTTACCCTTGATTTTCCTCTTATTTACTGGTCATACCACTCTCAGAAAACTATAAATAGACTACTTATTTCTCATGAGAGGGAATCCAAGCAAGAAGAGAATATGAGAAAGGGAGTCAAGGAAGAAGAGAAGGAAGACAAGGAAGAGTTCTCTTGCCACCAGACTTCTCGAACATAATCGAACTTCCACCTTGCGGCCGAATGATGTTGAACTTCCGCCCATCGCCGAATTTCTACCTGACTTCAGACTTCCGCCCGTCGCCGGACTTTTACCCGACGCCAGACTTCAGCCTGTCACCAGACTCTTACCTGACGCCGGACTTTTGCCTATAGATGAACTTTCGTCGGGCTTCTACCTGACGCCAAACTTCCACCTATCGCCGGACTTTTATCCGTCGTCGGACTTTTGTCGGAATTCTACCCGACGTTGAACTTCCACCAATCGCCAGACTTCTATCAGTCATCAGACTTTCGTCACGCTTTTACCCGACGTTGAATTTTCGCCCGTCGCCCGAGTTTTGCCCATTGCCATACTTTTGTCGGACTTCTACCCGACATCGAATTTCTACCCGACGTCGAACTTCCACCCATTGTCGGCTTCTATCTGTTGTCGAACTTTTGTCGGACTTCTACCATTTGCTGGACTTTTGCCCGTTGCCAGATTTCTACCTGACACCGGACTTTCGCCTGCCAATGGTCCTTCCGAACTCCTTCATCCAACAATAGTCTTTCTGACCACTATCGTCTGCTAACTATGGTCATTCTGACCTCTGTTGCTAGACAACAGTCCTTCCGACCTTCGTCGCCTATTGATTACGGTCCTTCTGACCTCTATCACTTGTTGATTATGGTCCTTCTAAACTTCGTTGCTCGCCGATTCAGGTCCTTTCGACCTCCATCGTCAAATAACGATCCTTTCAACCTCCGCCGCCTACCAGCTACAGTCCTTCTAACCTTCGTCGCCAAACAATGTTCTTTCTGACCTCCGTCGTCTACCGACTATGGTCCTTCTTACCAAATGATCACATCAATAGTAATTCTTCTAATTTCCACCAAGTAAGGCACTTTGTATGGTGTAAATTTGCTACATAAAACCAAAACCGTCCCCCCCCCCCCCAAGGAAGGGTCTCATTTGCAATCAACTGCATATACTATTGGATTCATTCAAATTGAGATAGGCCCCATAGTTTTTGTCCTTTTTAGGGTTTTCCACGTAAAAATCTTAGTGTCTCTTAAGAATACTACACCCTTTCTTTTATTTGTATGGTGTTAGATCTTCATACAAAGCTAAAACGTTAAACTATATATTTTTCTACCGCAACGAATATTCTAGGACGCAACTATGTATATATATACCAGACTAAACTTGTGAAGAGTCATCTAAGGATTATTATAATTGAATAATTGATTTGGTGTTCATCTAAGGATTTTAATAATACCAATTATATTCTAAATAATTTATACAATGTATATAGATATACATAAGATTTTTTTAATCAAAATGATACATAATTTGCTTATAAGAAATTCATAATTATTATTATCTAAAACATTATGTATGACATTTGAAATATATGTTTCTTTAGTATAAATTAATAAGTTAATTCATTAGTTATAAATATGGTGCATATAACTTTAATACTAATTATATTATGTTACAAATTATAATATTTGCATGTATGACCTTATGTGCTTGAATATATAAAAGCCATTAAAATTTTCTACTATGTGCGAGTTTTACCTTTAATGCCTTCACAAAGGGTTAATCACTTCATAAGATAGAAAGACCAAATAGCCCACTTCCCTCATTAATTACTTCCCACTTCTTACACATAAATAAACAAAACCCAAGTTAAAAAAAAAAAAAAGCAATACTAGTTTGAAGGTAAAAATTATTACGTGCGGAATACTGATGCGGAACCCTGAAGCGTCCTAACTTCAATGAAATCAAACCACATAGCTTGTACACATCATGCATACAAGTTGTACATAAAATATATACAAGCCACATGACTTGATTTCATTGAAGTCTGAATATGAGCTACAACCGAACTCCACAACAACAACAACATCAAGCCTTTGTCCCACTACGTGGGGTCGGATGCATGAATCATTTTTCTCCATTGTATCCTGTTAAGAGTCATCCGAACTCCGCACTTAATAATTTCTCATTTGAAGGACAACTTCCAATACATAAATTAATTTAGTACACAAACTATAGTGCAATCCCCATCATCTGAACAGATAGCAAATTAGCACAATGAAAACAATAACACTAGACTTGCTTGATTCAATCAGAAACATGACGACCTTCACTCATGAGATGACACATCACAAGTTCACAAAATGGACAAAACAACATAAAGCTTGGCCATTGAATACAAAGCTAGCAAACAGAGAAGCCACACATTCAGATCTGATTACACTAGTTATGATTTGAAAAATACACGCAGCAATCAGGAAAGTAGCAACTTAAGGATACCTGAGGAATCAGCTTCACTATCATCCAATATTCTTCAGTTCCACAGTATCAGATCTTTTCAATTTTCTCAGCTTTCACAACAGGGTTCTCCTTGGCTATGGCCTCCCTACCTGCACATTTGTAGTCGAATGAGCATTCATGGAGTTCAGGGTAACGATGAGTAGAGCAAAATGTGCTCCCACATCGACACTTGAAACCTGTTAAACCCACCCTTCTCCTGCATGACAAGCAACGATTTTGCTGTTGCTTGTTAAGTGTCTCCTCTGAAGCCTTCTTATCGACATTTCCTACAGTTTCAACACTCAATTTCGGTTCTTGCTCTGGAACTGATTCAATCACCACAGAAGAAGATGCTACAGTAGCTTGCTTCGCTACTTCCAACACATTTTGATTCATCACAAGATCTCTGTAGCATTTTGAGCACAGATTGTTGGTCATTGGACTACCGAAGAAGCCACAATTATTTGCACAAAGAATAGGACCCTCAGGCTTTTGGATTTCAGTCTCATCAAGCTCATTCCAGCTCTCCTGGGCCATTTCTTTACAAAGAACTGAAACTAAATGAATTCGAAAATATGTTCAGATGGAAGAAGGTAATGTGCTAAGTTTAGCTGAATGCGATTCCTTCCAATGGAACAGATCACGAATTCACGACAGCGAGAAATTCGGAGATAATCCTTCTAGAAACACGTCACACTGACTGAAAAATCTCAAATGGATCTTCAATTATCTACAAGAATGGGCAAAAATATTGTAATTAAGCAGCATTTCATGCAAAACAGAATCCCATCATTCATGAAAGTAATAATTAAGATTTCTAAAAACAATTTTCACAGCATTATATATATATATATATATATATATATATATATATATATAATTAGCCTTATCTCAGATATTTAGGATTAGCTTTATGAATAGTTATTTTTCATTCATGCCTTATCCCAACTATTTGGTATTAGCTTTATGTATCCTTATTTTTCATTCATACAGTAATGGCTATTGAGTGTCGGTATTTTTCATAAATCAGATGTAACAGCTTCAATCCATGTTACCTTATGGCTAACACTTTTCTCCATAATCCTCCACTAATTTATCACCCATCTAATAAAGTGCACTATGTACCCTTCATTGAGAACGTCCATATTACTTAGTATATTTTTAATTTATCTTGAATAGATGTCACTTTAATCATTTCTAATATTATCATTCCTCAATTTATTCTTCTTTTTTTTGCCACTTTATAAATCATCACTAACCTTATCTCAACTATTTAGGATTTACTTTTTGAATCTCTGTTTTCCATCCATACATGTTAAGTGGCATTTGAGATGTTATCCATTTTTTGTGCAAATCAATCTGAAAAACTTCAAAACAAATTACATAAGGGCTAAACCTTTTACTTTCACAATCCTCCAATACAATATTTATGCACCCTCTGAAATGCACTTTCTACCCAACATTGCGCATGGCAAAACAATGTAGATACATTTTTAATTACTTTATATTCAATAAATGCCACTTTAATCATTCTTTAATATAATAATTTTGTTGGGCCGGCCCAAGAGGGGTTGGCTGTTCCTAGTGGATCGATTTTCTACTAGAGCCGCCGGTCCAGGGAAGGGAGAGAGAAGGGGCAGGCTGCTCCTATGGGCCCACACCTTGATTAAAAATTATTTTGGAGGGAAATATTTGAATTATGGGCTGTTTAGGGATTTTGTATTTCTTATTAGGCTTTAATTAGTTGATAATGCTAGAATTAGGATTTCATCTTGAATTTGAATCGAAAATTTGAGATCTTCCTTGTAGTTGGGCTCTAGTCGTTTGGCTAGGGATTTGGAGAGTCTTTTCTTCCACTCGAATTGAAGAAATTTGTTTCATTTGCTAGTGGAATTCATCGTTTTTCTCTCAAATTTCTATAGTTTTTCTCAAGTTGCTGCTGTCCTATTGCTGGTTTGCCATCAGAAAACAGCAGATTTTCTGTTGGAGGTGACTATTTCCAATCGCATTGATTAATTTATCATTCATAATTTTCTCACATATTTTTATATATAATTCATCTCCTTCCAGCTTTATCGTACAATGCCTTGTTCTTGTCTCTATCTCCCGTGATGATTCTGTCACCTATAGTCTCAACAATGGTTAGCATAGCACTAAGCTCTTGACTATTCATGGTTTAGTTGAGAATGTCTCATTCTAGCATCGATTAGCACAGCTCTACAATTTCAAAACTATTTTTAAACAGCTCTCAATTTGGATCTCTTGATTCTTATTGCATTAAACAAATTTTTTATGCTCCTTGATGTAGCATCATGAGTTTGTGGAAGATATTAGAGTTATTAGAATTATTATATTGCTATATTAATATCATATCATATGTTTAGTATTTATTAAGAATTCATAATATTAATTAGTGTAATCCTCATTTTTTATGATATTCATCTTTTTATAGTATTTTTCTTATTACTCTCTTCTCTTACCTTTATATAGGCATATTTGTAATAGCATTAGGATCAATCAAGTAAATATGTAATCATTTATAATTTCTAACATAGAGTTATATAAGATTTTGTATTTATTAACTTTAGTCAATAAACACATTGTTTGGATTTTTCCAATAATTTTGAAATTGCTAATTCTCCATTTCGCTAGCATTGCACGCTACAAAGGTTGCCAAACCATGGTTTTAAATTATGTAATTAGAGGAACATCTCAACACAATTTTAAAAAAATGTAATAAGGCGTACGCAACATGCTTATTAGATGAGGTTCATGTCTCAATGGGGGTGAGTTATGCCTTAGCTTAATTTTGAAGAGGCGTAAGCTTAGAAAATTAAGATTTAGGTCATTTTAAAATTTTAATACACACACAGTGTTGTTGTCGGGCCCCAAGCCCTGGGTCAGAAAGTAGATGATTGTGTTTGGTGATCAACAACTAGCGTAAAGCTTATCAAACAATCATGATATGAATCATTTAATATAATGTATTAATGCTAGGGCGTTTTGTTGAAGTGACGCACTGTATGCCCTGAATACAACGAAAAAATATGCAAAGACTACTGCAATGGCGCTCATGTGCAGTATTAAATAAGCAAGGATTCTCATATTATGAAGGAATGTGAGCAAAAAAAGCTGGTCCATAAAACTAGAAAATATGGATAAAAATTGAGAATATACGTACTCTTACACTCTTACAGGCAAATTAATAGAATTAATAAATATTATGATTCATATGAAATAAATATTCTATATATTCAAAAAACTAAATGAGTTGGGAAAAAAACTAAGAAGATTAATAGTTTAGGATTTAAACTTTAATATTTTGATGAGACTCATATTAAAAATGGTATGAATGTGATTATAAATAAGAGTTTGAAAAATAATGTTGTAGAAATTAATAGAATTGAACATAAAATTATATCTTTAAAAATTGTTATTGATGCTAATATTATTAATGTTATAAGTCTTTATACTCCTGAAAAAGATTTCGCTATGTATTCAAAAATAAAATTTTGAAATGACCTAGAAAATTAATATAAAGAATATTTATCGGAGAAATTTAAATGAATATGTGATAAAGTGGTAGAAGATTTTAAAAATATTCATCGTGGCTATAAGTTTGAAGCAATTATGAAGATAATAAGACCATATTAGATATTATTCTAGTTGATGATTTTAAAATTGCTAATATTTTATTTAAGAAAAAAGACATGTATCTCATCACTTATAAGAATGGACATAATAAAACTCAGGTTGATTAGTTTCTTATAAAAATAATTGATCGTTGTAAGAATTGAAATGTCATTCTGAATGAAAAAGTTATATACCCAACAATGTTTATTAGTTTTGAACTTTAAGATGAAGAAATAAAAAATAAAGTACAATACTATCTTAGGATTAGATAGAGATATTTAAAGAACGCTGATAAAAATATTTTTTAGAGTAAAATTTAAGATAAAAAATATGGGTTATTCATAAGAAAGCTAATATTATATGAAAAATAGTAACTAGTGATATTAAAAATGCTGTAAAGTATGTGCCTGAAGAATCAAAAGAAAAAACTCATAATAAAAATAGTTCGTAGTAGAATCAAAATGTGCAAGAAAATATAAACAATAAGAAGATTCATCATAAGAATTGATTCAGAATTAAAAACTCAAAAGTTTTGAAAAGATACCTATAAAGATTCTACGAAAGCAATATATGATGTAAAGAATTTAGTTTTTAGTGATTTATATAATATATTAGATACCAAATAAAGTATAAGCAAGCCAAACAAAGAGATAAAAGAACTAAATATTTATTTCAAGTGCAGTACATCAAAGATGAAAATAAAATAAAAAAAATCTTAAAAGAGGATTTCAACATAGGTGGATGAAATATTTTAATAAAATTTTCAATGAAGATCATGAAAACAAAATTGACTTTAATGACCATAGCAACCTAAATGAAAATAGATATTTTTATTTTTATCGTCATAGTAGTAAAACAAAAGTTGGAGAGACTTTAAAGAAACTGGAGTGTAGAAAAATAGTAAAAACTAGTGATATTCTAATAGAAATATGAAAATGCTAAGGAGATTAAAGAATTTGTTGGCTCACAAAACTTTTTAATATTATTTATAAACTAAAAAATGCCAAATGAGTAAAGATGAAGTCTGTTGATTTTTTTTTAAGAATAAAAGTGATACATAAGAGTGTATGAATTATAAAAAAATTAAGATAATATAAGATACATTAAAACTATGGAAGAGAGTAATTGAGCATAGGTAACAACGTGATACTAATATCTCTCAAATTCAGTTTGGATTCATGTCGGGTAGGTCTACTACAAAAGCTATATATTTTTGAGAGATTTGATGAATAAGTAAAGAAAAAGTACGAAGAATCTACATATGATATGATATTCATTAATTTAGATAAAACATATGATAAAATTCCAAGAAGAGTTCTTTAGAGAGTTCTAGAAAAGAAAGGAGTTAATAATGCTTATATTCAGTCATTAAAGATATGTATGAGCTATTACTTGTGCTTACACAAAAGATAAATAATTTTTATTACTAGACATTTGCAGGAGGATGTAACTTGGTGTATACTTTTTGCCGATGATATTCTTTTTGTTGATAAAACCAAAGAGGAGGGAGTTAATGAAAAACTTGAATTATAGATGTCAACTTTAAAGTCTAAAGGTTTTCGTTTGAGTAGATCTAAAATAAAGTACATGGAGTGTAATTTTAGTAGTAATAAATTTAATGGTGAGATTGTGACATTGGGTGATCAAATCATTAAAATAAGTGCATGTTTTATATATCTAAGGTCTATTGTTCAAAGAGATGATGAAATAAATGTGGATATTATTAGTAGAATTTAATTTGAATGGTTGAAATGGATAAATGCATCGGATCGTGTGATAGAAAAGTACCCCTCAAACTTATACAAGAATTTTATAAGATGATAGTGAGACTTGTAATGCTTTATGACATAGAATGTTGGTCATTAAAAGAGAAGCATAAAATTAAGTGTTATAGAGATGAGAAAAGTAATTAACTACAATGATGAATCTAATGAAAACCCTCTAAGCGATGAGAGACTGATTGACTCTTGAATTCATAAATTATAACCTTAAGCTACTTGTTTATGTAAATTAGAACTTGGATGGCTATTTATTTAGCATTGTTTATAGCCTTGTATGACTATTAATGATCTTCAAGTTTTATGATCTTACTTTGATGTTATAATGCTACTTATTATTTTATATTTTATATTAGTTTAATGGTTTAATTCTAAGGCTTATGCTTCAAACGTCTCCAGACATACACCTTCCCTCACCCAAAAAAAAAAAACTCAATACTTGATCACGTAATTTCAAAAATAGGATCCCAACATTTGAGAAAATAACCAAGATTGGGCAAACTCATTTACCAACTATAAAAAATAGTCATTAAATAATTGGTTAGTCGTTTAAGGATCTTTTAAGGAATAGTTTTTTTAACACTAAAAATTTAGAATCAAATGCTTAGTTTTTTATGATTTCACTACTGAACAATCTATTTAAATAAGATTAAAAACTTCTATCATTTTGGGGAAAAAAAAATCTAATTGGGCTTATGGTGTTCACCCTTTCAAATGTCTTTAAAGCTCTAGTTTTAGTTTTTGGCAATATCTTCCCCTCATTCTCTTAGCAAATTTGTAAGATTATTTTGAGCTTTAGCTTTTCTAGTGTATTTTAGTATGAGGGAAGAGATAAAGCAATTAACTACAATGATGATTCTGATGAAAACCCTCTTAAATGATGAGAGTGTGACTGACTCTTCAATTCATAAATTATAACTTTATGCTACTTGTCTATGTTGAATTGAGAGCATAAGATTAATATTTAGCTTTTTTTTGTAGTTTTGTATGATTTTTAATGATTTTTATATTTTATGATCTTACTTTGATTTAGTAAGCAACTTATTATTTCATATTTTTTTATTGCTTTAATGGTTTAATTCTAAGGCTTATGCTTCAAAAACCCTCGAATCTTACACCTTGCCTCACAAAATGAGAATACATCAATACCTGATAATATTATTTCAAAAATTAAGATACCAACATTCGAGAACATCTCCAATATTGGGTAAACTCCTTCACTAACTATACAAAATAGTCAATAAACAACTGGTTAGTCATTTGATGATCTTTTAAAGAATATTTTTTTGAAACTTAAGGGAAAATTTTATAAGATGGTGGTGAGACCTGCAATGTTTTATGGTGCAGAATGTTGTAGAGATGAGGAAGCTCAAGTGGATCAATGGCTTTACTCTTAGAGAATAAATGCGAAATGAGTATACAGGTGAAAAGGTTGGAGAGCTCCAGTGGCTAATTAGATTAGAGAGAGTCATCTTATAAGGTTTGGACACATTAAACATTAGCCTTCCAATGACCCGGTTAGAAGAGTAGATATATTGGATTTGGCCTATGTTAAGAAACATAGAGGTAGACCTAAAAAAGGCTTGGCTAGAAAATATTAGAAATGACCTTTTTTATTAAGATTTAAATGAAAACTTAACTCTTACACAAAAGAGAAAAAGGATTCATGTAGTTGACCCTACGATGAAATAAATGCTTGTTCTACAAAATATTTAGAATCTCATGCCTAGTTTTGGAGGTTTTTGCAACCAATGAACAATCTAATTAAGTGAGATTAAAGACTTATTTGGAAAAATAATCTAATTGAACTTAAGATATTCATCCTTCAAAGGTCTTTATAGCTCTAGTTTATGGTAATACCTTTCCTCATTCTTTTAGCATATTATAAGATTTTTTTGCGCTTTAGCTTTTCTAGTGTAGTTTACAATGATTTGTATAAGGAGATTGTATAAGCTAGGTTATGAAAATATTTAATTCACCTCCAAAGTTCAAAGACTTTTAGTTTGGGATAATTATCTTATGAGGAAGAGTTTGCTAAGTCCTTCATGAAGCTTCATGAAGTTTGGGTACCACTAACCCGTGAAGATAGTGTGAGGGTTCAAGGGCTTTTCTGCCTGATAAAAGATGTTTTCTGTGCTTGTGCTTGCTTGCAAGCCCAGGAAACTCATGAGGTCTAGGCATGGATGTAAGCCCATTAGAGGTTGAACCACACAAAATATTTCTCTAAATTACTAGATTTACTTTCCTAGTACTTTATTTCATATGCATATAATTGCTTGATTTGAATATTTTGTAGTGATCCATACAATAATTACTTCTATGATATTGTGTAGAGTAAATTATTTTATTTACGCTTAAAATTAGATGCACTCTCATATAGCTATATCCTCTTGATCATAACATCATTATACATCGAATTTAGTTGGTAGCCATATTTACATTGTGCGCATGATAAAATACTCTCTCACTAGTTTAATGTTGTAATTATACACCTTAAATCAGAATACAAACATATAACTCAAATTTTCTTTTGACAACAATATCATTATACTTGGAATATAGTTTGTAGCGTCACCGTGTTGTGAGTTTAATCATTATAGCAAGTGAAGTAGAGTGTAATATTTACCTTGTGCTCATGATAAAAATATTCTCCCACTAGCTTGATATTGTAATTATACACCTTAATTCAAACAATGTGTAAGCTGTGATGGATTATTTGACTATGCTAAAACTAAGGAAGCATATAAGTGCTTAAATTTGAAGTCACTTGCCTTAGCACAAATCATCACATAAATCAACTTACCTTGGGTGTTGATAAGTATTTGATTTGCTTGTTTAATCATACTAGCCTTCATACATTTGATTTTAAATTTCAATTGCTATGTTATTAGCTTCACTTCGCATTGGATTGTGAAATACTTGAATTGAGAAAATTCGGAAAAATGAAATTGACAGTGCTCTGGCATGCCAAATTCACCCTAATATTTACATTGTATGTGTGATAAACTACTCTCTCACTAGTTTGATTTTAAAACTAGACACCTTAAATCAATCTATGTGTCAGTTGTGAGGGATTATCTGATTGTATTAGTAGCAAGGGAACATGTACATAAAATGCTTAGAGTCTTAGGCCACACACATAGCACAACTCATTGCATACATCAACTTTCCTTGTGTGTTGAAAGCATTTGATAAGCTAGCTTATTTTGCAACAGCCTTTACATATTGATTTGCAAATTTAATTTCTATATTATTAGCTCAATTAGCATCAATTTGTGTGAGATTTGAATTCAAAAATGACTTTGGAAGTGCTCGATTTATCCCTTTTTCCTTTTGATTTAGTATGATTTAAGAAATTTACACCGCTTCTTCTCACTATGAATCATCTTGTACTTCGTTTAAATCATAAATATTAAAAATAAATTTTAAATAGTCAACCAAAATTTACCCAAATTTAAAAAGTATCATGCCAAAAATTTTTTAGGATTTGATGACTTCACAATTTACTAAATCTGGATTCACAAGATTTATTAAATCCCAATCGTACCAGAATAGCACCTCAGATTAATCAAAGGGGAACAATCTTCAGGATCAACAAAATCACAAATCGCAACCCATAAAAACAAACAACGCTCTATTCGTTCGTTTTTGGTGATTTTACTCCCGACAGAGAACTGGACGGACATCACGACCAAAAACGTTCATACAATAAAGATCAGATCGACGAAGGCTCCAAAACAAGAACTTCCCTGAAGCTTAATAACCCTAAACAGATTCAACCTCTATTGATTTTCAAGATAATCCTTTCAATAAATACCGATTCTTAGAAAAAATATCCATCTAAAAAAATTCTTAGAACAGATTCTTTGACTTCCAGCAACAAGAAATAAATATCCAACAGAAATTAATAACCCGTAAACAAACTAAATAAAAGCAAATAAAAACGCCATCTTTCCTAGATAAGACGAAGAACAAGGAGAATTACCACCATCTCTAGGCCGGAAAAGCGATCGGGATGACGAGCTCACCAAGAAGGGGCTGACCTCAGCATCCGCTGAACTCAAAGAGAGATGGAAGCACTCTTCAGAAGATAAGAGCGCGGCTCTGAGAAAATGGAGTATTTATATTTGTGATAAATACTGTATTTTTTTAATAAAAATATTATAATAGTAAAATATTGTATTTTACATAAATTTAAAGTCAACAAATTAATATTTATTTATTTTAAATATAAATAAATGATGCTCCCTCAAATTTAATTGATACATTTATAAAAATAAGATTTTTTTTGGGCTAAATTTTCTTCACAATTGATTTTTATATTTTGATAATATATATTTATTTTTATTTTTATTTTTATATGCTCATTATTAAGAAAAATAAAATAAAAATAATTTAAATCAGCATGAAGCTTTATTTAAAAAAAATGTTATCTTTCTATTTTTAGATTTATAAATGTAAGATTAGAAAAAACATCATATATAAGAATTTAAATATTTAAATTTTTTAATAAGATATTTTATATTTCTTTCTAATTTTTTAAATCTCAAAAATTAGAATTACTATAAATTTAAAGTGAAGCTAAAAAATATTGGACACTTAAGCGTTGTGGAATTAATAAAGTCTCTTTAATTATTTTTAAGAAAGTGATATTAGAAGCTGAGGTATTATAATCTTGTCAACTCATTTTTTTTCTCTTTGTTAATATATTTAATTTTTAAAATAAAAATGGACATTATTTTTTTCTTATTTTTATTTCAATTTTTAGGTTTGTAAATTTTAAGATAGATTTGTAAAAATAAATTATGTTTAAATTTTCAATAAAATTATATTAGATTAAGGCTTCGTTTGGAACAACTTTCTTATTGCTTTGTTTTTTAGACTGTAAACTGCTTTAAAAACAGTTGTGCTAAAAAATTGATTTCTATAATAACTTTAAAAAATTATTTTATCTACAACAGCTTTATTGTAAGAAAGTTATCCCAAATAAAATCTAATGATAAGAAAATGCACAAATCAATGAAGAAAACACAAATAAACAAAACATGATACATTTTGTGACTTTTCATATGAGTTGAACCTAAATAACATATTTATTAAGTTTGATACATCACTAGAACATCATTTTGATCAAGCATAAACAATGATTTGATTTTTAAATTAAAATTTCTAAAATTAAACTCATGACCATATGAACTTTTAATAAACTTATAGTTGGCGAAGGTCTCAATGAGGAGAGTCCAACAACATTAAAAATATTTCGATGCAAGTTTAGTTAAACTGAAATCAAGCATTTAAAGCAAATTTGAAAAATTCAAAATATTAGTTGAATGACCAAGCAATCTTGAATCTCACATGTTTACAATCAAAATAAGTATACAATCAAAATAAGTACTTTAATGAGAGGAATCCACTAAAACACTTAAATGCAGATAGAATATCTTATGATAAGAGGAAACAACACGGGCCATCATTTTGAGAATTTTATGGATTTTGGTTAAATTTATTAAAAATTCAACTATAAAAATATACAAATAAACTTTTATTCTTCATATGAAAAAAATGGACTAGAGCTTTGGAGCTAAACTATATACTTGGAGTTAGAGAGAGCTCTACCCGACAATCAATGTCGAAGACGGACAAAAACATTTGCCATCTATCAATTGTTTATTCATAATTATCATCATCCAATCATTTTCATCTAAATGTGGACTCCCAAATACCATCTCTTAACTATGATCTCCAAACCAATATCACCTAACTACAATCTCCTAACTAACGTTACCTAATTAAAATCCCAAGTTGTCATCACCCGATCGACTATAGTCTCCCAACTAATATCTCTCGATCCCAACCCTTGCTAACTTTATTGCCTATTGCCACCAATAATATTGATGCACGCCCTATCTAATAAGGTTGACTCACATTGTTTACTCAATCCATTACATATAAGATCTAAGCACATCGTCGACTCAAACATCAATGCCCATCGACTTCATCTTCCTTCATCACCAATAACATCGATGCACATCATCGCCAATAAGGCTGATGCATGTCATCAACCCTAATTCAGACACTCAATATCTCTATTAAGATTTATATTTAACTTACTGGTCTCTAAGCCCTTCTTCTTAATAGGAGAATGATTGTATATACCATAAATAATCTTTTGAATACAAATGCATGTCTCAAAGCTTTTCCAATGCATCCCTCGTTCTTTGGCATGGTTTAGCAGCAACTTGCCTCTACTTCGCTTGGATGATTGGTGATTCTTCTCCATCTACAAATAGCAGCCATTGGAAATGATTATCTCCTCATCTATATATACACTATTTGTAAGCTATGTTGACGTATTGAACATACATGAAATGTCGCATTTCATCATCTACCTTTCCTCTATTATACACTTGCATTTCTAACTTTCCATAGGTGCTTAAGCATTCTTTAATGGTATCAAAGCTGTGTTAATCCCAACAACATCACACAACCTCCACAGGGGACACCAACAGCACCATCACATCCCCACCACTAGCTCCAGAAAATTTTCTTACCTCTACCGAGCAATGTATTCCCCCATCCCTAAAATTTGTAATGTCGAATATCAAACATATTGTTTATACACAACTCTCCTCTGACAACTATTCTATATGGTGGCTTCAAATCCTAAAACTCTTTTCTGCAAACTCATATGAAGGCTTTGTACAAGATACTTCAATCTATCTACCGAAACATATTCTCTCCTCCATCAATGAAATCACCCCCAACCAAGCCTACAATACATGGAATCTAATAAACCAAAATCTCTTGGCTGCCCTCTTCTCCACAATTTCAGACGACATTCTTCCCTGCATTCTAAATCTCAACAGCTACAATGAGATATGGCAAATCCTAGAGAAAAGACTTCAACCTACAAATCGTTCAAGCGTCATTTAGCTAAAGAATAAACTCCACAATAACACCATGAAAGACCTCACCATGGCCCAATGCCTGTCCCAAATCAAGTCCCTTCTAGACAACATCTCTGTTGTCGGTGCACACCTTGACCCAGAAGACATTATCCTTCACATCCTTAATGGGCTTCTAAATTCATATCAGGCATTCAAAATAGTCATTCACACAAAACTAACCCTAACCTGTATGGATGATCTTTACTCACTGCTTTATAGTGAAGAAAGTAATCTCTCCACATTAAACATGAAGCTCTTAACAATTGACAACTCTACATTGGCTCTATCTTTTGCTAGAGGTTTCGGCAACTATAGGGGTCAAGGGTGCTCATCTGCAAGAGGTGGTAGAGGGTTTTCCCAAGTCTCCCACCTAACTTGTCAAATATGTGAAAAGATCGAACACACCACTCTCAAATGCTAGCATATATGCAATATGCAGTATCAACATGAATCAATACCTGTCGGTCTCTACTTTGAGAACAACCTCCATTAGATCCCAATTGGTATTTAGACTCTGGGGCATCCACTCATCTCACGACATATATATCTCAACTTCAGAACCCATTGGCATATGAAGGCTCCGACACCATCACATTTGGCAATAGCTCATCCCTTCCTATCTCCAATAGTGGTCAGGGACTTCTCCCGACACCTAACTCCAATCACAAGATCTATCTACATAACATCATACATGTTCCCTCTATTTTACACAATCTGCTTTCTATCCATCAACTAACCAATGACAATAATTATTTTTTATCATTCAATGCTAACAGTTTTGTCATCAAGGACGACTCAATAAAATCAAATTCTTCTTCAAGGTTGCAATCATCATGTCCTCTATCCAATCCTTCCAATCCACTCTAAGCACTCGGCTACATCTCTCCACACCACTACTGACTTAGCTACTTTATGGTAGATAAGATTCAAACATCCACACAACTTTATTCTCCAATAGCTTTCAAATACTCTAAATATCTCCAGCACGTCTTCTCACAAAATTTGTGCAATCCATGTAATATGGCAAAAAGCCATAAACTCCCTTTTAACTCTCATGTAGTTCCTTCTACTATGTTGTTTAATGTAGTACATTCAAACATCAATAAAGATAAAACAACCAACATTCTAATACAATTCATTTTGATGATCAAAACTTTATTCAATACTCATATAACAATAATATAATTCAATGGCGGTGAAGAATATACCTCCAACAAACTTCATGAATTTCTTCTTCACAAAGGCATTACACATCATTTCTCATGTCTCTACACACCCGAGCAAAATGGAATAGCTGAGCACAAGCACATGCATCTCATTGAAACCAAGCGAACACTTTTTTAAACAACTCATTTTCCTTCAAAATTTTGGCTGGAAACTCTCCAAACTACCATTTATCTCATCAACAAACTTTCCTCCCTCATGAAATACCAATCTCAAAGCACCTCATGAACTCCTATTCAATCAAAAAAAATCTTAAAAACACCTTAATACCATTGGTTGCTTATGATATCCCTAGCTTCAACCAAATAGCTCCACACAAACTAGCACCATGTTCAACAACTTCTATCTTCATCGGTTATCCCACCAACCATCATGGACATTGCTGCTATAATCCAATCACACATAAAATCATTATATCATGTCATGCCTTATTCTATGAAATTGAATTCCGCTTTAAAGCTGACAAGAATCTTTCTCAACCAAACACATCCACCACAGCAACTTGCCCACAATCCCCTCTTCTACTTGTTCCAACCACCACTATCCAAGCAAAACCACTCACCTCACCACCCATCCTTCCCTCAGCCTTAACCCCAACTCAAACCCCAACAACTCAGCCTTCATCATACAATCAATCCACTTCTCCATTACCAACTCCAAACACTCCCACACCCGCCACTACTCACCCAATGCTAATGAGATCCAAAATAGGGCATCTCAAACCCTTAATTATATTCACTTTGGTTGCTTTCTCTACCTCATCATCCACCCCTACGTACTACATATAAGCATCCAAATCTTCTCACTGGCGCTAAGACATATCCAATGAATTCTTTGCCTTACAAAAATAAGGCACTTAAATCTTAACACCACCACCTCCAAATCATAAAATCCTTGGCTTTTGATGGACGTATAAGACTAAACATAACCCATATGTTACTATCAACTGCTACAAAGCTTGCCTTGTAGATCAAGGCTTCAATCAATAATATGGCATATACTACAATGAAACATTTAGTCTCATAGCAAAAATGCCAACAATTCACCTTCTTCTAATTGTTTCCTTACAAAACCACTGGCCAATTCATCAATTTGACATGTCCAACGACTTTCTCTATGGCACACTCGTTGACACGATCTACATGGCTCAACCTCCTGACTTTATATATCCTATCTGTAACATCAAAATCTGCTCCAGGATCATCCGGGCCGATTTGGATCGTCCCGGGACGATTAGTGTAAATTCTGCTCCAGATTTTGTACAGAAGTTACAGGAATGATTTCCTGTAGGGATCGTCCGGGCCGATCTGGGATCGTCCCGGGACGATCAGTTCATGGCACAAGTCAGAGAGCAAATCATCCTGGAAATTAATTATCGTCCTGAGAAATCGTCCCAGGCCGATGTGGATTTGTTCAGATCGTCCTGGACGATCGTGCGATCGGCCGGGCCGATCAGAGTAATTTAAAGCTGAAATCAGCTCATTTTGAAGAGCGAGAGAAATCATAGAAAATATAAAAATATCTTTTTGAGGAGAGAGAAGCTCGAGGGAAAATTTGGAAAAGTTGATTTTCGGGCGACGCCGGGCCATTTTCGTCCGACAAGATTGTTCAAGAAAGTGTTGTACGCAAGGTAAGGCACATTCCGCCTTTCTCAATTTTCAGAACGGTGCAATTTGAACGAGTTTTCTGTCCGGATTTCGTTTTTGTTAGCGAATTTCGTCCGTATTTTCCGATTGGTTCAGTTTTTACCACGTAACTTTTGATATGTTTCTGAGGTGCCGAGTGTGCATATTTTGATTATTTTCTGGAGAATTTTGACCGGGTATTTTTGATTCCGCGGTGTTTTCTTTTGACTATAATTTTTGACGATGTCTAAAAATGTTGTGGCAGTAGAATAAAAGTCTTATATTATTGCTGTGAATGTTCTGTGGTAATTTGGTAAAATTCTGATTCTGTCAATTTTGTGTAAATTCCGTATACTGCCGTTACGCTGCCGGATTTTCGTACGATTTCTGAATTTGTCCGGATTTACTCTGAAATGACATGTTATGATTTTGTATTCTTTTGGGAGCCATAAGGGGAAGGTGCTGTAAGCACAAGGGAGCTATAAGGGGAAGTTCTGAGAAGTTCTGTGAAGTTCTGAAATTCTGTATATCTGTTCTATTCTGGTGCTACGAGCACAATTGGGAGCTATAAGGGGAAGTTCTGGTGCTGTATGCACAAGGGAGTCATAAGGGGAAGTTCTGGTGCTGTATGCACAAGGGAGATATAAGGGGAAGTTCTGAAATTTGGGAGGAAGATCTGTTCTGAAATATCTATTCTGATTTATTACGAATTTATGATTTCTGTACGATTCTGTCTGTTCTGATATGACTTCTTATCTGATATGATGTAATCTGATTTTTGATTTATGTACGTTCTGTCAGTTCTGATGTGATGTATTTTTGTTCTGTTCTGATATGATTTGATTCTGATTTCCGTACGATTCTATCTGTTCTGATATGACTTCTGATCTGATTCTTTCTGTTCTGTTCTGGTTCTGTTCTGATTTGATCTGATATGTACGATTCTGATTATGTTCTGATTTGATATACGATTCTGTTCCGATTTCTGTACGGATTTCTGTCTGATTGCGTTTGATGTGAACTCTGAGGATTTTGATTGGAGGTTTGTTGTCTTGCTGAGCTGTTGTAGCTCATCCTTGTTTTTTGCGTGGTTTTCAGGTTCTGGGAAAGGGAAGGAAGTCCAGGATTAGAAGTTCAAAGTTTGATTTGTTATAGGTATTTTGCTCTTTTGATTTTTGTACAGTCATAGCTTTTCTGTTCTGTCTTTCTTTCTGTCTAAAAGCCATGAGCTATATTTGTATATGATTCTTTTGAGGAAGAAGATAGATGATCTGTTCCGCTGTGATTTGATGTTTATAGTAGCTCTGTGTGTGTGTGTCTGTTTCTGTGTGTATGTTTGGAAGAAAGTTCTGAAACAAATTCCAAAGCCAGATCCTGGAACCAGTTCAGTTAGTTTCGTTCTGTCTGGCCACCGCGACCCGATGCGAGCGGGATCCGTCCCGGTCGGGTTGGGTCGTGACAAACTTTAGTGGTATCAGAGCAATGGTTTTGGAATTTGGTTGAATTGTAAGACAGAGCTATAGGAAGTGATCTGAGTCTGTTTGGGGTAGTTTTGGTTTGTCTGGATTTTTATTGTGTTGTTTTGTTATAGTTTTCTGGATTTTCTAGATTTTCTAGATTTTCTGTATGGATCTGCCAGACCCTGATATGACAGACGGTCAGAGTGCCAGTCAGGCAGCATCAGTGGGCTGTATTACCCCAGTGACCCCAGTGGTTGGTGCAGATACGCTTTCCCAGTTTACTACTTTGGTTGCTCAGATGATTAGTGAGACTCACAGTAGAGCTTCTACTGTCCGATCTGAGGATATTGATAGACATCTGCAGATATTTCTGAGATTAAAGCCACCGAGATTTGAGGGCGCTGTTGAGCCCAAAGCAGCTGAGGAGTGGCTGAGGAGGTTGGAAAAGACTTTTGACGGCATGTAGTGTCCGTCAGACAGGAAAGTACCGTTGGCTATTTTTCTGCTAGATGGGGAAGCGGAACACTGGTGGGTAGGCCAGCAGGAAGCAAAGTTTTAGGGTAGATTGAACTCCCTGATTTCTTAGGAAGAATTTACTGAGGTATTCCGAGCTTGGTTTGTTCCCCCATCTGCCGTGCAGCAGATGCAGGAGAGTTTTCTGAGGCTTGTTCAGGGGAGCAAGACGGTGATGCAGTACGAGGCAGAGTTTACTGCCTTAGCCCGATATGCTCCGCAGCTGGTAAGTACTTCTGTTGAGAAGTGCTATCGTTTTCTGAGGGGACTACGAGATAGTCTGAGGCAGCCCTTGGTACCTTTTCACATTTCTGATTTTTCTGAGCTTGTGGAGCGAGCTCGTTTGATAGAGAACGATCTGATGGCTACTCAGTAGCGGTGGACTGCGAGTAGGAAGAGGTTTGGGGGTGATTCGAGTAGTAGTTCCTCTGGCAAGAGGAGATTTGTTTCTGGTTCTGGAGACACCAGGAGGAGTGGACAGTCTGGTACTGCTACGACCAGTACGACCAGCTCTGGATCTGTTAGTGGGGCACCTGTGTGCCAGAGCTGTGGATGACGACATTTTGGCCAGTGCTATAGGATGACTGGTCAGTGCTTCAGATGTGGTCAGCCAGGACATCGGATTGCAGAGTGTCCACAGGCTGGGTTTGATCGACGATCTGAGTTTCGATCTGAGGGCTTTGTTAGACCTGCCAGTTCAGCAGGAAGACCAAGGACTGTTCCTCCACGGACTGAGGGATTTTTTGGTAGAGGTGGTGGTTCGAGTTCTGTACCACGGAGACCACCTACTGCTAGTCAGAGAGAGCTGAGTAGTTCTGTAGCTTCAGCTCCAGCTCCAGTTCAGCCACGAGTGTACAGTCTGAGTCAACATGAGGCTAGAGATGCTCCGGATGTGGTGACAGGTACGATTCATATTTCTGATCAGCCCTATCATGTTTTGTTTGATTCTAGAGCCCGTCACTCGTTTCTTTCCGAGCATTATTTTGACCGAATCCAGATGCCTTCGTTTTTGTTGCCGGTTTCTCTTTCTGTGATTTTGCCGGCTGGAAGTAATTTGATTGCTCGGAAGTTTTATTTTTGTGAGATTGAGATTGCTTGCAAGAAGTGGAAATCAAGTCTGATTTTGTTGCCGATTTCTTCGTATGATGTGATTTTGGGCATGGATTGGCTGAGTCTGTATAAGGCCCAGATTGACTGTTCGAAGAAGCAAGTGAGCTTGCTTATGTCAGGAGAGAGATGTGTATTCCAAGGCTTACGAGGTGTTCTCTCTTGCCTGATTTCTTTATTGGAAGTGAGAAGAATGTGGAAGAAGGGTTATCCAGTATTTTTGGCTTCGGTGCGGGAGATGAACCTGGAAATGAGTTCTGTTTCAGATATCCCAGTGGTACGGGAGTTTGCAGATGTATTTCCTGAGGAGTTGGTTGGTTTACCTCCGGATAGAGATGTGGAGACTCTGAGACGGCATCAGTTGTATGCTAAGTTCTCCAAGTGTGAATTCTGGCTGAAGAGCATTTCATTTCTGGGGCATGTGGTTAGCGGTGAAGGTATTTCTGTTGATCCCCAGAAGATTCAGGCTGTTGCTGGTTGGCCAAGGCCTACTACGGTATTTGAGGTACGTAGTTTCTTAGGCATGGTTGGATATTACCGGAAGTTTGTGAAAGGATTTTCTCAGATTGCTACGCCTTTGACGAGACTGACTCAGAAGTCAGTAGCTTTTGTTTGGACACCAGAGTGTGAGGCTAGGATTGTCTGACTTCAGCTCCAGTGTTAGCACTTCCGTCAGGTACGGAAGGATTTCAGGTGTTCAGTGATGCTTCACTGAAAGGTTTGGGATGTGTGCTGATGCAGAATGGAAGGGTAATTGCTTATGCCTCCAGACAGTTGAAACCACATGAGAAGAATTACCCGACACATGATTTGGAATTGGCTGCAGTTGTTTTTGCCTTGAAGATTTGGCGTCATTATCTGTATGGCGTCAGATGTGAGATTTTCACGGATCACAAGAGTTTGAAGTATATTTTCACTCAGAAGGATCTGAATTTGAGGCAAAGAAGGTGGCTTGAGTTGATCAAGGACTACGATCTGACGATTCAGTATCAGCCTGGTAAGGCTAATGTGGTGGCGGATGCTCTGAGCAGGAAATCTTCTGGATTATCAAGTATTCAGCTCACTTCTGATGATTTCCTGATTCGTGATATGGAGCGATTGCAGTTGAAAGTGATTTCCTCCAATAGTTTGGATTCTGGAGTTTTGACTCAGTTGAGCATTCAGTCTTCTTTGGAAGAAAGGATTCAGGAAGCCTAGAAGTTAGATTCTGATTATTCGACGTTGATTGCTCAGATTGAATCTGGTAAGAAGCCTGAACTTCGAATTTCTGATTCTGATATTATTTTCTGCAAGAACAGGTTGTGGATTCCTGTGTTTGGAGATCTGAGGAGAGAGATTCTGTATGAATCCCATCATTTAGGCTATACTGTACATCCGAGAAGTGGTAAGATGTACGGAGATATGAAGAGTTTATTCTGGTGGTCGGGAATGAAGAAGGATGTGGCAGATTTTGTTGCTCGATGCGAAGCCTGTCAGTTGGTGAAGGCAGAGCATCAGCGACCAGGAGGACTTTTGTAGTCGTTGCCTATCCCCGAGTGGAAGTGGGAGGAGGTAACGATGGATTTTTCTATGGGTTTTCCTCGATCAAGGTAAGGGCACGACGCCATTTGGGTGATTGTGGATCGATTGACGAAGTCTGCTCATTTTCTTCCGATCAGGCAGACCGATCCGGTGGATCGATTGGCACAGTTATATGTGAAAGAGATTGTCAGATTACACGGTGTGCCTAAGGTAATTATTTCTGATCGAGATGGATGGTTTACTTCCAGACTTTGGAAAGGTATTCAGGAAGGTTTGGGTACGAAGTTGCATTTCATTACAGCTTTTCACCCGCAGACTGATGGACAGTCTGAGAGGACTATTCAGGTACTGGAAAATCTGTTGAGACTTTGTGTTTTGGATTTTGGAGGAAGCTGGGAGGATCACATTCCTCTGATAGAGTTTGCTTACAATAATAGTTTTCAGTCTAGTTCAAGGTCCAATATACCTGACGACCTTTTGAAATCCTTGAAAAGATTAGAAAATCTGCTTATAGGATGTTGCTATCTGATCAGATATCCAATGTGCATAATGTGTTCCACGTATCTACTTTGAGAAAGTGGATATCTGACTCTGGAAAGAAAGTGTCTGCTGATGAGATTGAGATTCAGGAGAATCTGAGTTATAAGGAAGAACTTGAGTTGATTCTAGCTCACGACATGCGCAAGTTGAGAAATAAAGAGATTCCGATGGTTAAGGTGCAGTGGAAGCACCAAACTGCACGGGAAGTGACTTGGGAGAAAGAGTCGGACATGAGGAAGTCGTACCCGTACTTGTTTTGATTGAGTTCTGTTTGGATAATGTCGAGGATGACATTTTTTTGAAGTTGGGGAGATTGTAACATCAAAATCTGCTCCAGGATCGTCCGGGCCGATCTGGATCGTCTCGGGATGATTAGTGTAAATTCTACTCCATATTCTGTACAGAAGTTACAGGAATGATTTCCTGTAGGGATCGTCCGGGCCGATCTGGGATCGTCCCGGGACGATCAGTTCATGGCACAAGTTAGAGAGCAAATCGTCCTGGAAATTAATTATCGTCCTGAGAAATCGTCCCAGGCCGATGTGGATTTGTTCAGATCATCCAGGACGATCGTGCGATCGGCCGGGCCGATCAGAGTAATTTAAAGCTAAAATCAGCTCATTTTGAAGAGAGAGAAATCATAAAAAAATATAAAAATATCTTTTTTGAGGAGAGAGAAGCTCGAGGGCAAATTTGGAAAAGTTGATTTTCGGGCGACGCCGGGCCATTTTCGTCCGACAAGATTGTTCAAGAAAGTGTTGTACGCAAGGTAAGGCACATTCCGCCTTTCTCAATTTTCAGAACGGTACAATTTGAACGAGTTTTCTGTTCGGATTTCATTTTTGTTAGCGAATTTCGTCCGTATTTTCCGATTGGTTCAGTTTTTACCGCGTAACTTTTGATATGTTTCTGAGGTGCCGAGTGTGCACATTTTGATTATTTTCTGGAGAATTTTGACCGGGTATTTTTGATTCCGCGGTGTTTTCTTTTGACTACAATTTTTGACGATGTCTAAAAATGTTGTGGCAGTAGAATAAAAGTTTTATATTATTGTTGTGAATATTCTGTGGTAATTTGGTAAAATTTTGATTCTGTCAATTTTGTGTAAATTCTGTATACTGCTGTTACGCTGCTAGATTTTCGTACGATTTCTGAATTTGTCCGGATTTGCTCTGAAATGACATGTTATGATTTTGTATGCTTTTGGGAGCCATAAGGGGAAGGTGCTGTAAGCACAAGGGAGCTATAAGGGGAAGTTCTGTGAAGTTCTGAAATTCTGTATATCTGTTCTATTCTGGTGCTATGAGCACAATTGGGAGCTATAAGGGGAAGTTCTGGTGTTGTATGCACAAGGGAGCCATAAGGGGAAGTTCTGGTGCTGTATGCACAAGGGAGATATAAGGGGAAGTTCTGAAATCTGGGAGGAAGATCTGTTCTGATTTATTATGAATTTATGATTTCTATATGATTCTGTCTGTTCTGATATGACTTTTGATCTGATATGATGTAATCTGATTTCTGATTTATGTACGTTCTGTCAGTTCTGATGTGATGTATTTCTGTTCTATTCTGATATGATTTGATTCTGATTTCCGTACGATTCTGTCTGTTCTGATATGACTTCTGATCTGATTCTTTCTGTTCTGTTCTGGTTCTGTTCTGATTTGATCTGATATGTACGATTCTGATTCTGTTCTGATTTGATATACGATTCTATTCCGATTTCTGTACGGATTTCTGTCTGATTGTGTTTGATGTGGACTCTGAGGATTTTGATTGGAGGTTTGTTGTCTTGCTGAGCTGTTGTAGCTCATCCTTGTTTTCTGCGTGGTTTTCAGATTTTGGGAAAGGGATGGAAGTCCAGGATTAGAAGTTCAGAGTCTGATTTGTTATAGGTATTTTGCTCTTTTGATTTTTGTACAGTCATGGCTTTTCTGTTCTGTCTTTCTTTCTGTCTAAAAGCCATGAGCTGTATTTGTATATGATTCTTTTGAGGAAGAAGATAGATGATCTGTTCCGCTGTGATTTGATGTTTATAGTAGCTCTGTGTGTGTGTGTGTGTCTGTTTCTGTGTGTATGTTTGGAAGAAAGTTCTAAAACAAATTCCAAAGCTAGATCCTGGAATCAGTTCAGTCAGTTTCGTTCTGTCTGGCCGCCGCGACCCGATGCGAGCGGGATCAGTCCCGGTTGGGTTGGGTCGTGACACTATCTATCCCACAAACATCTACAAACTCCAAAAAGTCACCTATGGCCTCAAACAAGCCCCAAGATAATGGTTTCTCTCCTTCTCCAAATTCCTCACTAAGTTAGGCTTTCAATTCAGTCATGTCGACCCATCCCTCCTCATTTTTTCATCCACCACCACTTAGGTCTATTTTATGTTATACATAGAAGACATCCTAATAACTGGGAACAATAATATCTTCATTTCAAATATCTTACTCCAGCCGCTGAATAAATTCTCATTAAAGGACATTGGACCTATATCCTTCTTTCTTGAGCTACAAATTCACACCACTCTAACTAGCTTCTTTTTAAACCAATCACAATATGCTGACGACAAACTCCTCAAATCAAGTTTTAAGGACTGTAAACTGGCTCTCTCCCCAGCCTCCTTGAAGGATGCAACCTCTACCAAAGACAACCAACCCTAATGCAATCCATCCCTATATCATTCCATTGCTGGCTCTCTGTAGTATCTCACCATCACCAATCCAGACATAGCCTTCATCACCAATCACTTGTGCCAATTTATGCATTCTCCACTGAATATTCATTTTTAGCAAATGAAAAGGCTACTTAGGTACATCAAAGGCACACTTCAACTTGGCTTACTAATCACCTCAGGCGTTCTCAACTTGCATTCCTATTCAAACCTTTACTGGGCCTAAGATAAGCAAGATCGATGATCTGTCTCAGGTTATTATTCTTTCATTGGACCTAATCTACTATCATGGAATGTTAAGAAGTAGAAAACAATGACAAAATCCTTAACGAAAGCATAATATAGGGCTCTTGTCACGACAACATTAGACATTACATGGCTTCATCGACTCCTCACTGATTTCTAGATCCCATTAAACTCTCCAACTCCTCTTCATTGTGATAACATCTTAGCCATAGCCCTTGCCAACAACCCTTCTTTCATGCTTGAACCAAACACATTGAAATCGATTACCATTTCAATCAAAATTACATCAACTCGAATGACATAACCATACATTATATCTCTATATCTGATTAGCTAGCTAACATCATCACCAAAACACTTTCACCATCCAATTTTCAAAGGAGGAACAAATTAACTCTTCTTATCAGAATACTTAATTTGCAGGACAGTGAAAAGCTATGCAATAAGTAAGCCAAATGATCACCTGCATCGCTCGCTCTCTGGCATGATTTAATAGCAACTCATCTCCACTTCACCTAGATGATTGGTGACACTTCTCTATCTACATATAACAACCACTAGAAATTATTAACTCCTCATATATATATATATACACTATTTGTAACCTCTGTTGATGTGTTGAACATATATAAAATGTTGTATTTCATCCTCTACCTTTCCTCTATTATACTCTTGCATTTCTAACTTGTTGTTGTAGGTGCTTGTAGGCCTCCGAAAGGACACCGCTCAGCTAGGACAAAATATAAAGGGTACGATCACACTATCCCATAGGACAAAATGGTTGTAGACCTTTGCACTCTTTGCAAGCAGGCCAATGGGAGGGTAGATAAGATCATACATACGATTAATTGTTGAGAATAACAACTTTCACTTGTACACGTCAATGGGTAATGCTATATATAACTTGATCAAAGTCATGATATTTCCACCATCTGATATATCAGCTCAAGTGGTATTTATTTAATATGGGATTCAATTTTCCATGGGTGCAAGCCCCCATTTTTAATTACATCTTAAACTAGGGCCTAAGAAGACTCTCAATTAAAAAATATACGTTATTTTTCTCAAATGAGATTGACATATAGGGAGGAGACTAGGAGCTTCCTATTTAGAGGGAAGGAAAGGCTCAACTTGGCTTGGTCAACATGTACGACTCATATCATCATCCTGAAAGACTAAGATAAGGAAAAGAAACTAGAAAAAGATAACACTGCACTCTAAACATACAAGAGAGAAAGATGGAGGTGGTGTCATCCATATGATGCAGATAAGTGAAATTTATAACCTCTGAAGTATAAAGGACTTACTTGTCAATTAGGCATATTATGAGAAACTGATAGTAGTAGCCTTAAACCCTAAATCTAGAATAGGTTTAGTATTCTATACATAATACTAACACTTGTGTCATAGCTAATGCATTCTGAATTTATATCATTCTTGAAAAGGAAAGTCAGGTAACCACCTAATCATATAAAATCTATGTTGTACGGTCTTTATAAAAGATGGGTAGGTTCCTAAGTGACCTTATACTTATGAATGGTAATATAATTTTAAGACTAATAAATTAAATTTTAGATTTTTAATTAGTTTTTAATGCAATACATACTAGTCAAAATATCTAAATCAGTAATTCATAAAATTTTAAAAAGGCTTATAAAATAATTATTTAGAAGACTAGACTTCCTTAGATTCAACACCTCATCTTTATAAGTCAGATTATCTAAAATTTACCAGTAGGTGGTGAAGTGTCTAAACAAGAGAGGAGTGCAATAATATGCATGTGATCCCAAACGACCTCTAGCTTATTCCCTATATCATTATATTTATATGTTATTTAATTCTTAAATTTTTAATTTTTAATTATAAGTAGAAAAGTTTTATCCCTAAAGAGCTTTGCGAAATTAGGCACATACACATACAAAAAAGAAACCTATAAAAAGCATGCCATCTCTACTATGCAAGCAAAGTAAGCACATAAATAAAATATCAACCAGAGCAAAAAGTATTCAAAATTCCATGGCAAGTATCATATAATATACAACCTAGGGTCTGTAAAAAAGTAATGGTGGTCAGGCCCCACCAACAACATCGTAGATTCTAATCCTACAGAACGACGCAAATCTTAAAAATATGGTATTTTTATCTTGATCTTCATCTTTTGACTCCTCTATTAGTCTCCTTGCTTCAACTTTCTTGTAGTTCATCCTCAAAAAAGATATCTAAATGAAAAGAAATTTTCCATAAGAGGACTTTCTTTTTCCTTTGGATCTCTTATATTTAAAATGACTTATTTTTAAATTTTTATAACTCTACACTTTGAATAAAATTACTTCAATAATATAAAAAAAAAGTCTAGACTATCCTATAAGGTTATCTTAAATAGTTATAATAAAGTATTCCAAGCAATTATATATGAAAATAAAAGTACTCATGCCAGCCATACTTGACTATGCTCTTATTTATTTGGGGGCTAAGTGGCTGAAGTACCTGTAGTAGTTATATATAATTTATTTATTTTTAGCCCCCTTTTAGTGCTGTGTAAGCATGACTACTTGCAGAAAATATCATAAGTATCAAATTCACTCATAACCTATGAGTAATTTATCGCCCATCATATCATAAAGATAATATAATAATTAATATCATCATGATAGAGATCATCACAGAAAATTAAAATAACTAACATACGTGACACATGTAAATCTCCATATCACTGAAATATGAAGAAAGAAATACTAGCCTAACCTAAGGCTAAAAGTTGTGTCCTAGCAAAAAGCTCTATGTGTATGTAATATGTTGTGTGATTTCAGGTATGTCATATATTGGATAATTAGTTCAAGTTATTTGTGATTTGATTTGTTAAAGGTCAAAAGAGAATTTTGATTAAAGTTTAAATATCAGTGTCTTGATGTCAATTTTAATTGATTTAGTTGTTTGGTTAATTTTAATTCTTAGAATAATATTCTCTAAAATTTAAGTTGAATTAGCAAGTTTTGGAATGTCTGGGTTACCCTATCTGCTAGATCAAAGCGGTCCAAAGTTGACTTTTAGAAATAAACTAAGTTCTAGCTTTTAGAAATAAACTAAGTTCTAGAGTCTTAGTATTTTATTAAATATTAGACCCTTTGGGGAGTAAATAAACTTTGAGTTTGCTGGATTTAGAGTTTACTAAAAAAAATTATGATCTTTAAAAGTTCGGGCTTAGTTCTTAAACAACGGTTAACTGAGTAGTTGGCTATTTTATTTAAGCTAATTTATGAAATGTCTATATTTTTAGTAAATAATAGACTTTAATTGGAGTTTAATGACTTTTAGTTTATTCAATTTGGATTTTTTTGGAATTAATTATGATTTTTTAAATTTTGAGTGTTTAATGAATTATTATGATTGCTTAATTAAGGGTATTTTAGGGATTTTCATTTAAATAAATTCCAAACCTCTTGAGATCACCTCTGAAGGTGAGGAATGACCTAAAGAAGTGTTTCCAAGTGTTTAGGACATTTTTGAAATTTTAATAATTTTTAATTAATTAATTTAATTAAAGGGAAATTTTTAATTGAAATTAAATTAGTGTTCAAATTAAGGTCCAATTAAGGGGATATAATTTTTTTTATTAAGAATTAAATTCTAAAGAGTTTGATATTTATTTTTAATTTTTGGGTTTAATTTGGATTTATTAGAATATTTTGAAAATTTTCGGGTTTAATTAAAGGGGTAAATTAGGGTTAATTATATAAGTGACTTAAAGGGTCCTAAAATTTTCTATAAAATTCTAGGGGGTTTAAAATTTCATTAAGTTTAAATAGTTTAAGTTTCATATAATTTGGAGGTGTATAGTAATCACTAAAATTTCTCTAGACGGGTCCTTAATTATTATCCTTAAAATATCACTAGGTTTAATGGGTTCAAATTAGGTGTCAATGACTAACCCTTGGATAACATAGTTAAATGCAACACACAATTACAAGTCATGTCTTTAAAACTAGGAGAAATCTAGGCTTAGTGCTCGTGCATCTTAAACATGTAAAGATTAAATAATAACTAATATGATAATTATTATGATTAATGATTTGATTAGTGAATAATTAGAATACAACTATTCACTAATCCTTCCCAATAAATTTCTTTCACAAGCTCAACTTATGTTTAAGACTTCAAAGGGATCTCTCAAAATTTAAAAATTTAAATACATATAGTTTAAAAAAAAAATTTAATATATAGTTTTAAAATTAAATTAAATATTATTTAAGTACTAAAATAATTAAATAATAAATATTAATTAAGATAAATTAACTGTTTAATCCCTGAAATTAATTTTAAATAGAAATACTAAATTTTAAGGAATTGTTTATATTTTTAAGATTTAAATTGACTTTTCTATGAATTTTTAAAGTTTAAGGTAAATAAATGTATTTAAAATAATTCATAATTAATAAAATTATTAAATCTTAAAATGTTTCTAAAATTTTAAAATATTTAAAACAAATTTATTTGAAATTTTAAAATTACTTGAATTTAATTTATTTAAATATTAATTAAAGATTTTAATATTTAGTTAATTAAAGAATAAAATATAAACATATTTTAAATTAATTTTATATTCAAATTAAAACATATTAAAATAATTCTTAAATTATTTAAAATATTTTAATATATAAAATTTTTAAAATTTGAAAATATTGAGCATAATATTTAATTAAATATAAATTCAATATTTAAATAATTAAATAAATGATTAAAATCATAAGAAAAAATAAATATTTTAAATTAAATTAAATTTCAAAATCTTTAAACTATTTTCCTTTAAAGTAATTAAAATATTTGAAATTTTGAAAAATATTTAAGTTAATATTAAATAAATATTAATAAAATTTTTAAATATTAGTTATTTAAAATTATTTAAAATATATATTATATATTTTAAAATATTACTAATTTTAAATTAAAGATTTTAAAATTATTAATTATTTGATATATAATATATATTTTTTAATTAAAAATGATCTAAAAATATTTTTTAAATTTTGGCGGCCATAAACCTACGTGGACGGGTCCTGATTGGCCTCCCCCAAACTACAGGGGCAATCATTGTCGTTGACACGTTGATTGGCAATGATTGCGTCGCTAGCAAGCATTGCCCAATCAATGAGACCACAAACACGGTTCACTTAACTATGTCATCTGTTACACAGAGTCGTTTGATCTCATGCGATTTGAGATGGATGTGTCTTATTGCACCAGACGTAGGATCTAGCCACCAAACCAACTCTGTAGTTCGAAATAGTCATGGAACGATGGGATCTCCGTCATTGATCAAATGATCAACGACGAAGATCTCATACACCTAAAGCACACCACCGAGACGCCCTAGAAAGCATTTTTTAACTCTTTTGATCATTCAAATCTATCAAATCAAATGAAATTTTAAACATATGATCCATACATGAAGAGCATTCATGGGGATTACGGTCTAAAATGCACTTAACTAAAAGCTATTTTACCTTATGTGTCCAAAACTAGGGTTAGAATTTTTACCCAAAATACATGATGAATTTGAGAGATCTTGGGCTTGTTGCACTTGTAGACTGTCTACGCTCCTATTTGTAAATGAAAGCACGGCATGAAAAGTTCTATATCGACGACAAATCAACTTGGAAGGAATTAGGGTTTTGTTCACTGGAGATCTCATCACCGGCGAGGATTTGACGGTGGGTTTGAGTGGGGAAAGGTGGGGGGAGGTATGGAGAGCTCAAACAAAAGAAGATTTGGGCTTGGGGAGCCTTGAGCAAGAATAATATGAAAGGCCTTTTCTAATGAGGCCCTATGCCTCTATTTATAGCCCCCAACCCTAGGATGGAATGCCAAGATGATTCCTAGGGTTAATTAAGAGAGATTAAAGCTCTCTTGGCAGTGTTTTAGGTCAAGGGGAGGTTTGGGGTGTTTGAATGCCATATGGGTCAAGTATTTGACCTAAATAGGTCAATTTTGACCAAATCAAGATTGGATTGACCATGTTAAGTGTTGATTAGATCAAGATGGTTAATAAAGCCCAAATGAATTAGGAATTGAGCTCAAGTGGATTTGAAATTAATTTAAATTCAAATAAGAATGATTTGGACTGATCTGGTCAACCTAAATTGACTTGGTCAACTAGGTTGACTCAAGACCTGGATATGGGCTCAACAAGTTTGGTTTAACTCACTGAACTCAATGGAAGGGGTCTTAGAGTCTGGCTTGATCAATTTGATAAAGTCAACCCTTTTGAACCTAGTCTAGTGAAAAGCAAGGTCAACTGTGCTTAAGCATTCTTTCTCCAACTTCCATTATGTAATTCATCTTTCACAATTTATGTATGATGCACTGTATCAATTGTGCTTAAGCATTCTTTCTCCCCAATTTGAAATCTACTATACATAATAATGTATTATTCCAACAAGGATAAACTCCATGATTTTTATTATTTTTTAGTGTTCTTCTCCTTTATATATATGCATGGTGGATTTTTGTAATAAACTAAAATTTTAAACTCTCTCTTTCTCTCTCTTTCTCCCTCTCTCTAAGTGTGATATCATAACATTTTTATCACAAAATAAAATTTAATAATAAAAATGGTTCAAAGGCAGCATTCAATTGTTACTCCTAAAAATGACTCATGGAATATATCTTATTAGACATAACAAACTCATATATATATATATATATATATATATATATATATATATATATTATTGATCAACAATATGAAAGAAAAATTACTTCAAAACAAAACAAAAATATTAAGAAGGCTCCACTTCAAATTTTAAAACTTCCAATGAAATAACAGAATATTTACTATTTCAAGAGGCATAAATCACGAATATCATTAAGAAATATATATAATATTAATTTTTAATGGTAACAACTAACAAATCTATATTAATTTCTTATTAAATAATATAACCAAGTATTTTCCACTTAACTTTGTATAAGAAAAAAATGCCAAATATCAAAAATGTTATAGAGGTTCAATAAGGCAGTTCAATAAGGCACCTACAATTGGACTCGACAAAAATACTAAAAAGTTTTTGATCACACACGACTTTGTAGGTTTGTCCTAATTTTGTCGAATTCAAGTTAAGGAAATGCTATATAAATAAAATAATTTTGCACATATCGTAAATTTATAAAAGTTTGTTTTTAGTTTTTTTTTTTTTTAAATCATAATATTTTTCTTGTTTTAATTGGACCATCTTAAAAACCACAATTTTTTTTTCTTATTGATAAATCATTAAAAAAAGATTTCTTGATCAAGCACGGATCTCAAGGTAAATTCAAATTGGAAACTTCCCAGATAATTTTGAAGCCATCCGAACTCCGATTTCTACAATCTTATAGTCGAATCTAACATCTGAAGGAGACAAACCTAACGACACCAAAATTTGATCCAATCCGAGCCCAAATGGGTCCAAATTAGGGCATGAAGCAAATTTAGAAGGTTCAAAATATAAAGTGAATGACCAAATGATATTCAAATGTATCGTGCTTATAGTCTAATCAAGTGGCTCGACGAGACAAATCTAAGCTGAATCTAACATCATTAAGAAATCAAATGCTCGATAAATGATCTATGATCTAGGGAGATTTCAGTCATCCATGAAAAACACTCCCAACATGTCCTTCATATTCTCCCTATTTATTAGTCATGCCACTTGTTCGTGTAATTTTGAAAATGGGTTTTGAAAATATCAGTTTTCTTTGGAAATCTTAAAATCGACTTTTAGATTCGAATCTTGAGATCGAACGTTCATTAGAGAAATTATACCACTTCGAGAAGTGAATATAAAATTTCAAAATATGGTTCAAATCCAAAATTACAAATCCTACTTTGAATATCATAACCAGATTCGAGATAGAACCACATATGACCTCGGAAGGTCAAAATGGAGTTCGATCTAATTTCTATTTGTGATATTTTAAGTAGACTATCATTAATCTCAGGCCCGAAAACTTTATAGACAAATGATATTTCTACCTTCAGGGAGGGCATATCACAATTCCGTAATTATTCGGGCATGACGATAACGATCGCCATTGATTAATTTTTTTCAAAGAACATTAATTTAAGTTTTGAAGATGTCTTTTGGGAAATTAAGTTTAAATTTTAATTATGAAGTCAAACAGATCATTAGTGATGATATTCCGCCTCGAAAGGCGGAGATAAAATCTCCTAACGGGTTCAGAGTCAGAATTATAGATTTTCTCTTAACTATCGTAGTATGATTTAAGGGGAGCCGCATATGACCCCGAGAGGAACAAAATGAAGTTTAGTCTAAAATTGAACTACGATAATTAAGAGAAAAAGGGTGTTAAGATAGTTGCTATTTGCATGTTTACATTTTTGCAACTTGTATAGTTTTGATGATTCCAAATATTATTGTTCAAATGTGTAGTTATCTCCTAACAATTTTAGAAGATTTGTATTTGCTCTAGTGTGTACTAACATTTCAGGTGAATCAAACTCTCAAACACGAAGTCTTCAAATCAAATTCAGCAAGAAAACACTTTTAGTTTTTGAAGCTTAAAATTATCATTTAAATTGAGAGGGAGTGATTGTAATTGAGTGAATAAAAACATACACACACACACACATAAGAAGATCATATAAAATTTATACTGATCGTATGGGACGATATCAGTTCGTACGGGACGATCAGACAGTTATCTCCTATTAAGATCACATGGAACGAATAGGAACTGGCAAGAAAAATTTTTCTAAGTCCTATTCGTCCGGGACGAAATTAAATATCTTCCGGGACGATTTGCTCTCTGTAAGAATTTCGTCCAGACGAAATTAAATTATCGTACATGACGATTTGCTCTCTGTAAGAATTTCGTCCAGACGAAATTAAATATCGTTCAGGACGATTTGGTCTCTGTAAGATTTTCGTCCTGACGAACATAGTTTCGTCCAGACGATTAACCGACTTAGGACGATTTTTCTATATTCATTCTGCAGTTTTTGGAACCGACCTTGTTATAACCATTCGTACCGGACGAACTTGGTTCGTACGGGACGATCAGCTTGTACGAAAACATTTCGTACACATATACAAACAGGTTCGTTTCAAGGCTTTTAAGTAATATCGTCCAGGACGATCCACGATCGTACGGGATGATCCACTGCGTACAGAATTGAAAACTTGCAGTTTTTGGACAGTTTTTCTTGTCTTTTATATAAATAGTCCAAATTAGACTGCCACCCAATCTTTTTGTCATTTGATCTTCGTGCCTATTGAGAGAAAAGTCAAGGAGAGAGTGTGAGAGAGCATTCAAAGGAGGATTCCTGCCACTGGAGCGTGAAGGCTTCACTTGGTGTTTAAAGGTAAGAATCTCTACTTGTGAATTGGGATTACTTCACTTTTCTTTCTTCCTTTTAGATTTCTTGTGAGAAGATCTGTCAAGGAGATCCGGTTCGCTGCAGACACTTGGAGAGTGTGAATAGCCGAAGGGTTCGCTGCCTACACTTGGAGAGTGTGAACAGCCGAAGGGTTCTCTGCCCACACTAGGAGAGTGTGAAAGGACGAAGGGTTCTCTGCCCACACTAGGAGAGTGTGAAAGGACGGACGGTTCTCTGCCAACACTGGGGATTGTGTAAAAGAACGATGGTTCTCTGCCGCACCGGGTAGTGGTGAAAAGAGTATTTTGTAAAGGCTTCTCCGCCTTGTTGTGGGTGCAAAAGGAGAGTCACTATTGGTATTAGTGCAATACTCAGATGTTGCCTCTGGGGAGTTGATGTAGGTCTGGTTTAGACTGAACCATTATAAATCTTGTGTCATTTACTTTACTGCTTTTTATTTTCTGCATTTTATTTTTGTTTAAAAAATTCTGTGGTTGAAAAACTTTTTCTATAAAAAATTTAATAAATTTTTTTTTATTTCAGTTCAACAGTTTTTCAAAGAGGGTTAAATTTTTAAAACTACCAATTCACCCCCCCTCTTGGTAGCCTTGGGACATCAACTTAGGTCTAACAACCTATTCACTAGACTCAACAAAGGGATCATTAATTTTATATTCAGATTGATGCTAACATACGACAAATCTCTTTGGAGAAAGAGAATATCGTCCGTTGGCCACTATACGAATATGACGATGACGATCATTTCGAAGTAGATTTCTCAAAAGAAATATCAAATGAATTTTGAAAATCAATTTTAAAAATTAATGCGATTCTAAATCTCTTACGAGTGCAAGCCCTCGTAGTTAATTACATCATAGGGAGATAGAGTCTCCTATAAAAACTCTCGATTAAAATAATGAAAAAATTCTATTAAAGATTTTTTATGAGTGATATCAAAGGAAATGAATTTTTGGAACTTCAAAGGTGAATGGATCAAAATTGAACACTTATTAACAGATTCAAAGGAAGAATAGTAGGGGACACTTTGAGATTCCGGAACCATCCGGAAGTGTCCCAACATAGTCTAAGTGTTGGGCTTTATATTTTAGACTGAAAGGAGATTGAATTAAAGTTGATCATTTTATTAGAAATTTAGGATTATATTCCTAGAGGTTGGGGTATTATAATCAAAGATCTGCCCTAGATCCTAAATCTAATTTTGGACATTGGATCACAACTATCCAAACCTAACTAATACAGTGTAAGATCTGGACTTACCCCGGCCTGAATTGTGGAGCCAGCTAATCACCTAATCAATTTAAAATAGATGAATCTGGTCTTTTTATGAAAGAGTGGTAGGGACGTTTTCTTTAAGGTTTTGAAGAGTTGGGGCCTACATCTAGAGATTTTTCTAATTAGTTTCTTTGACTTATGTTGGATGAAAAAATACTAAGGACTAATGCAATTAAAATTTTGGCTCCTTTAAATGTGTTTCTAATGCAATGTATGCTAATCGATAACTTCAAATCATATATGCTTGAAAGTTAAAAAATGCTTAAAAATAGTTTTTTAGAAGACTGAGCTTCCCCAGGTCCGGCACCTCATCCTCTTAGGTCAGATTATCTAGACTCTACCCACAGGCAGGGAAGGGTCTAAAGCAAGGAAAGAAGGAATGCAAAAATATGCACGTGACCCCGGGATTGATCCCTGGCTAATTCTTTAGATTCGTTATCTTTCTATGTTATTTAATTCCTTAAATTTTAATTTTTTTTATTATGAGTATAAAACTTTTCATACTCTTACAAGCCTCAGGTATCCAGGTGAAAAGTAAAGCGGCACACAAACGCCAAAAACTAGAAAAAGCAGGTAATCCAAAAGGCAATCATATCAACACATCAAATATAAATTAATTAATTATTAAATGTCCATAAGCAAATTGCCTTGCTTATTACAAATTAGGGTCTGCAAAAAGTAAAGTGGTTGGGCACCACTGATAACAACTCGGATTCTAATCCTAATAAAGAAGCATGTGGTTTTGAGTGGAATACTCCTCGTCTTCATTCTTCAGTCCTCTCCTCCTTCGGGCTCCTTGGATCCTTCGTAGAAGGCTATCCAAATGGAAACGAAGGCTCTTCCTTTAAGGGGAAGGCAACCCTTTCCTCTTTGGGTTGGGAAGAGATGATCCAAGTTTGGACTTCCAAATAAAAAAGGGCTATCCCCCTAATGGGTGTCCTTTTCTCTTTGGAATCCAACCTTTGGATCTATATATCCCATCTTAAAACTCCACTTTCACAATAATTAACTTTTGCATAAATTACATATAATATCAAATAAAATTCTAGACTCTACTGTGTGGTTATCCTAAGCATTTAATACATTATATATATATATATATATATATTCTCAAGCAGTTATATATGAATATATAAAAAAATAAATAAATACACTAGTCATGCTCTTTTTATTATTTAGGGTGCTTAGCAGCTGAAGCACTTGTGCAAACATATTTATAATTGATTTTTTTAGCCCCCTTTTTATTGCCCTGCATGAGCATGGCCACCTACAGAAAACTCAGTGAACATCTAGATCGTTCCTATCCTAAGGGTAATCTAGTTGTCAAATACATCAATCATCCATAGAGTATATAGTAAAAGTAAGCGAACACAACAGGTGTAATCATCCACAACATGCAGTAAAACCACAAAAAATCTGGCACACAATAGAAAAGTAAACACCAACCTAACCTAGATCTAAAGTCGGTCGTCCTATCAAACCATCTAAAGTGTGTGTAGAAGGTCGTGTGACTAGGGTTGATTATAAGCTGGGTAGTTAGTTAGAGTTATCTAATATTTTAAATTTGTTAAGACTTAAGGGGAGATTTAAATTAGAGTTTAAATATTAATATATTAAGAATTTATTTAAATATGTTTTAAAGGATAAATAATTACTATCTTTATTTCACATCGAGTCCGTGAAATTTATTTCACCTTTCTTGGGGCTAATTTAATAGCCTCATAGGTCTGGGTTACCCAATAGTAATCTGTGTTGATTAAGTTAATTTAGTTGGTTAGGATTAAAGATGAATTAATAATAAAAAGGTTAGTTAATTATTTTAAAAAAAATTGTTTAAGCATTTTATTAGAAGGTTCTGGAATTATCAGGAATTATCAAATTTTTAGGAATTATCAAATTTTTGGGAATTATCTTAATGGGTTAATTAGGGGTTGAAAGTTAATTTTTAAAATTAAGGTTAATATTGAAGATTTCCGATTTTTAACAAATATTAAACCTTAATACAAGTTGTTAGAATATTAGCATGCTTAATTCGGAGTTTTCTATGAAAAGTTATGAATTTTAAGAGTTTTGATTCGATTTTGACCCAAGTTTGACCAAATTGTTGATTTTTTTGCTATAATTAGATTTTGGAGGTTTGACTTTTTTAGAAAATACTAGATTTTAATTAGAGTCATTAGCCTTTGAGTTTGATTAATTTAGAATTTTCTATAATTAGTAATGAATTTTGGAAGTTTGGGTATTTATTAAAATTTCTTAATTGTCTTAATATAGAGTTTTTTTTTTTTGTGATTTGAACCCAAACTAGTCCCAAACCCCTTGAAATCAACCCCAAATATCAGAAATGATCTAAAGAGAGATCAACAAGTGTTTAAGTAGTTTTTGAGATTTTTAATAATTTTTAATTAACTAAATTGATTAAATACTGATTTCCACTTAAAATTAAATTAAGGTTGCATTTGATGTCAAATTAAAGGGGTTTTTAATTTTTTTTACTGGTTAGGGGTTGAATTAAGGTCAATTAGGGCCCTTAAATGAAATTTTTTGGACTTAATAAGAATTTTTAATGGATTAATTAGGGTTCTAAGTCAATTCTAAAGAGGATTTTTTTTTTGCTCCTAATTGGTGGACAAAATGGGCACCAAATTTAGTGAAATTTGGACGATGAGATCACTTGATTTCAGGGCCTAAACACAATATATTTGAAATCAAATGGAAATCTCTAAGGTGGCTAACCAAGCCACCTAAGGTGATCTCTAAGTCACCTTAGAAAAATCCCAGGGAGCTATCCTATGGTCAAATTGGGGCAAAGTCACTGGCCCTAAACTCCTTATGTTAAACATCATCATCACATTCAAAATCAATCCCTGATTCTCATTGGATAGATCGTGATTCCAATTTGGATTTAAGGGTCAAACCAGGACCCTTAAATCAAAATTAGTATGAAAATGCCCTTCAATGCTTCAAGTAGGGGTGGGGAAATTTAGACATGTCAAGGACATGCCCAAATTCACTCTCCCAAATTCCCAAGCCCTGATGACTTCCAATTAATAAGAAAATGCAATAATATACATAATATTCAAACTAAAATTAAACCCTATATAGATGCAATTAGGGTCTGGGACCATAAGGCTTTTGTAGATATCTCTGAGATCTTTCCAATGAGTCTAAGAACACCTAATTTGGTTAAGTGGACTGAGAGATCTAAATTTTTTATGTTTCCCCCAATTTTATGTGAAATTAATCTCCAATTACCTAGTCAGCCGACGCTTTAAACGTGGCGCATCATGATTGGCAGGTCAATAATTAGCGGCTGACGGGATAACGATCGAGTTAACAATAGCCATCAGATGAGAGATCGAACAGTTCAATTTGAATGGCCTCCTGGACTACAGGTTCTAATCTGCTCCATTGATTGAAATCAACGACTAGAATTATCTCTTTAACCTCCCGCATGGACCCGAAGCCAAAGAGCTATTTCAGTGTGATCCAAGCGATCCAGCCGGCGAACTTAGATGAAATTTCACAGGGAGGATATGAAGAATGGGAACCTTCAATCCAACTATGGAAATTTGTTGGGGTGAAGGTTTCCTTCACACTTGACCAGACTACCTATTTAGGGAGCTCGGGATCGAGATATTACCGCAGAGAATGTCTCAATGGATGAGCTTCTCTATCAGGAAGCTTTAGGGGAAGAAGGCGAGTAGATCTCCTTCAGTCGTCAGGATTGGAGGATGGCCGGAGGCATAACTTAGAGCAGAGCGTAAGATGCTTTCACTAGAGTTTGCTCGAATGGATAGACGGGAGTGACTGGGAAGCTGGGGAACAAGAGAAGAAACTCGAGAGAGCTCTGGGGGACATTTTGAATGCATGGGAGCAAATGATGGCCTCTAGAATGAGCTTCCCTATTCAGCTCACTCCCGTGCACTCGGATGACTGGAATTATTTGGACTGGACCTCGGATAGATGCCAGGTGGAAGGGGACATCCTACTAGAGGGTTCATGAGCCTGAAGCTAGCGAGCTCAACCTTTGGAAAGCTTTGAGTCTGGCTTGAAGCAAGGGGGGCCACCGAAGTTTAAACTCCATTAGTTCCGGCTGCCGCCGGCCAGGATCTAGCTCGGGTTGACATGGAAAGGGTGATGGGGACATGCTGAGCTTGAGGGTGAGCTCAATTGGGTCTGGGGGAGGTTAATTCGATTGGGTGGCTTGGGTTGACCCAAACCTGCTCTATTTGGGTCAAATTGGGCTTAACTCGGGTTAGGCCAAACCCTAGGCTTGATATGGGAAATAGGTCTGGGTTTGGTCCACCCAATATAAGTGGCAATTGGGTTTGAACTGTCTTAGATTTGAAAGTGGCTTGGGTTGATGTGATTTTGGGTACTTTGAGCTAGCCCAAAAGTTGACCCAAGTCAACCCAAGGCTTGAGCCAGCTGGGGAAGATGTGTTAGACCTAGGGCCACCTAGTGGAGGTGTTGGACATATTCAATTGAGCTTAGGGTAGGCGTTGGCTGAATCCCAAGTGGTTTTGGCCAATTTTGATTAGCCCGGCTCTTGACCTGAGTTGATTGAATGGTTGGGTTGGCTAAGGAAGATGTATTGGGTCAAGGGAGACTCAATGACACCTTGGCTTGGATTCAATTTGGCTAGGATTGAAAAATGGCTCAAAGGGGTCTCTCCTTGGGCACTTGGGTCAAGCCCAATGGCCAACCCAAGTGAACCCAAGACTTGGGTTTCCAAGAGGAGTCTCTTGGAAGCCTAAGGGGTCACCCCAAGGATCTAGATGAAATTGAAATGGTTTTGATCAAGGGGTATGGTCATTTGGTCAAACTTGATTTACTTGACCGAGGACAAAGAGTTGGATCCATTGAATTCAATTTGATCACATTAACCTAATGGTTTGAAACTATCTGTCATAATAGAAAGGTTATTTGGGTCAAATAGCCTGTTTAGGCTCTTAATGGGTCATTAGGTCAAACTAGGTTGATCCAGTCAAGTAAGTTGATTCAGGGGTTAAGGTTGGGTCCACTAGATCCCAAACAATATTTAAAGAGGTTTGAAGAAGATTTCAAAGGTGAATGAAGTTAAGTCAATTTAAATTTTAGTCAAAAGTTCAAAAATCCACTTAAAGGGCATTTTGGTCATCTTGGCCTCAGGTCAATTCTGGGTCAAAATGAATCCAAAAAAATATAAATTAATGCTTAACAAGTCAATATCAAGGGCTTGGAAGGAATTAAAAGGTTTAAAGGGACTCGAAAGTTAGATTATAATGGGTGATAGGTCCAATGGTATGAGTCATAAATATTTGAAGATTTTGTAGCCTTTGAAACTGAATTTAGTTTATGGACTTAGAGACATCAAATTGAGCTCAAACTTGGAGGGATAACCCCAGAGACATATCTTATCAATATGTAATTGACAGATCCTAAATGAGAGGTCAATTGACTGGATTTCAAGGTGATAGAAAAATCACCCAGAAGGGATTTCAAGACCTGAGTCCTTAGTATTAGATTTTGGATTGGATTAATCTAAGATCTAAATTGATCCTAAGGTCTTGGGACTAGAAGGATTCTAAGATCTAGAGTCAAGGGGAACCTATGGTCTAGGGAGTCCTCGGGTCTAGAGTTCAGAAAGGGGTCGAAGTGGCCTCATACAAAAATAAGGTCAACACCACTCTTAGAAAATTATAAATATATTCCTCATTCTTCATTGAAGGGAAGATGAAGCAATAGAAAGAAGAGAAATATGGGAGCTCTCTTGCCACCAAACTCCTCATCTACCACTACTGGACCACCTACTTTCTCCGGATAGACTTTTGTCAAGCCATCGACTACCGCTGAACATCCGTGTGACCACCGACTATTACAGGACAAACTTTCACCCAACCACTGACTATTGTTGGACTTCTACTCGATCACCGACCGTCATCAAACTTCTACCCGCCACCGACCATCATCAGCTTCTGCCCGATAGTCATAGGATTTTCGCTCTACCATCATCGGACTTCTGCCCTACCGTCATCATTCACATGAAGATCAACTCACTTCTTAGACTATTGTAATCTGAATGTCCTCAAGTTTAGGAATGATCTTTATAATCTATTCAATCAATAGATGAATTGTTTCAATTGGACGTGACCTCATAATTTTTTCCCTTTTTCAGGGTTTTCCACATAAAAATCCTGGTGTTTTTAATGTTCTCTGATTGTGTGCTGGATATCCATACAACACTAGGACAAAAGACTCTTTTACTTTACCACCACGATTATTCTAGCCCGCAACACTTAAAAATTTATTTATATAGTTTAGTTGTACTTATCGAGTTAGTTTACATCTTTAGTTTTCTTATCTCACTATCAGAAGTTCTGACTGCACTTTTAATAACATTAATTGTTGTCCTTTTTTCTTTGATCTTCTCAAACCCTTCATGATTTATTATATCCAAAATTTAGGTGGGCGTTTTCATGCTTTTTAAAATGAGAAATTATTTGGTGTGGGGTTCGAACATATTTCTATGTCCCGACTCTAATTAAATTTTGACACATGGAGTGCGGACACATAATATTCAATTAAATTTTGTATTTAATTTTTATATTATTGGCACGATCCACCCGACCTAGAGGTTCATCATCCCGATTGAATTTAGGTTTTAGGGTTGACGCACTTTTTTAAAATAAAAATAATCGCGAAACCTCTGCAATATATAAGATTTTAGCTAAATAAATATTAATATCTACTGAGAAAGAGGAAGAGCCGATGAAGATGAAGAATGATTTGAAGGAGGACTTTCATTTTTCAAGCAGATGATATGCTTACGGAACACATATCTAAAAGGCGGTATGCAAACATCAAGAAAGAGGAAGAATTGAAGTTGAAAGAGCTATAACTTGAAGGAATATTAGTTTTTTTTTATGTATACTTGATTGTAAGAGAAAATTTGGAGTTCTGCTTGTTTTTTGTATGTGTTTGTTTGTATGTCCCGGATAGTAATTTATTTTTTTCTTTGTCAACAGTTTATTAAAATAGGTGTTCATGTTCTGATAATAAATACACATATAATTCGTAGATGGGATTGCAATTAAATTTGTAAGAATTTCTTTTTTAAAAAAAGACAATATACTGTTAAATTCACTGCGCTTTAACTGTGCAAAAGCACATTGAAAGTTCAGCAAATGTGTAATGAAAGTGCAACAAATAGAAGTAAAAGCCTAAAAGGGCAACAAAGGCGCAGTGACCATCATAAACTTAATTTTCAAAATTAGATTGCATAGTTTGAAACTATCTGTCATAATAATATTATATTAGTTCAGATCATGTTACTATAAGTGTTTCCACTATTAATTAAACTTGTAAGGAAAATTTTCTAGAAAATTACAATGTCTAATTCATTGAGCTTTTGCTTCTCTTTTGCTGTGCTTTTAATTTTGGTTCCCTTTTGCTGCCCTTTTCAATTATTTTGACCAACATAAACTTAATTTTTAAAACTAGATTGCATAGTTTGAAATTATACATAGTAATCATATTTTATTAGTTCAGATCATGTAACTACAAGTGTTTTCACTATGAATTAAATTTGTAAGGAAAATTCTTTTAGAAATTTACAATGTGTAATTCGCTGTGCTTTATTGTACTTTTGCTGCCCTTTCACTTTGCTTTTGCTACGCTTTCACTTTTGCTGCCCTTTTCAATTATTTTAACCATCATAAATCTAGATTGCATAGTTTGAAATTATCCATCATAATCATATTTTAGTAGTTCAGATCATGTAACTATAAGTATTTTCACTATGAATTAAATTTGTAAGGAATTTTTTTTAGAAATTTATAATACATAATTCACTACGTTTTTACTGCGCTTTCACTTTTGCTACCCTTTTCAATTGTTTTATAGAAACTGATAATGCAATATGTAATTCATTGGCCTTCACTATGCTTTTGATGTATTATCACTGTGCTTTTGATGCGCCTTCACTACACTTTTGATGCTCTTTTCATTGTTTTCGACTATGTCAAGTTTAATTTTCAATTCCATATTACATAGTTTGGAAATTTTTATGGCAATTAAACTCTTTTAGTTCATATCATGTTACTATAAGTACTTTTCCTATGAAATAAATTTATAAGAAAAAATTTCTAAAAAATAACACAATATAATATAATTCATTGTGATTTCACTGCACTGTTATTACGCTTTTGTTGTGCTTTCACTATGCTTTTGCTGCATTAAAAAAAGAAAGCAATATTAAAAATTCCATGGATACATTGGATATTTCATTTTGTTATATTGGTCTTAAAGGATATTTTCGCATCCTCAAATATATTTTTAATATGAACAAAATAAAGAATAAATATTAGTTCATTATCCAAGTTGAGAAAATAAGTAACAAAAGTTTCAGAGAACTTCAAAAATATAATGAATATAAATAAAATGCACAGCGAAATAAAACTTGAAGCACAGTTAAAACGAGGTTAAAATGAATAAAAATAACTCAAAAAATTTAAAGCAAACAAAAAAACCTAGTTTTTAAAATAGAAGAACTCGGTACGATATCGATACCTATGCATATGCAACAAAAGCGCATAAACAGACGCATCGAATTCTTGCACTTGTTTGTAAGTGGTGAAGAAATTTTGCAGCGACTGAAATGTCGAAGGAATGCAGTGAAGCATCTAGAATGCTAACGAGAGAAAAAGTGAGCAGTGAAATGTCATAATGAAAAGTAAAATGACCTAGCTTCAAGCTTTTGAACTCTTGCAAATTCAAAATTTTCATCTTTGGGTCGAGCCTGATTGGTCCGACTGACAAGACATAAATTAAAAATAAAAGCCAATTGAATATCCACATATCCGGTACACGTGTCAAAATTTTAATTGGAGTATGGATGGAGAGCTACGTCCATACTCTGCACAGAATAATTTCTCTTTTAAAATAGCTTTCTAGTATAAAATTTTTAATTTTTGTACTAAAAAGCTGCCTTAAGAAACAATAAGAAAGTCATCCCAAATGAAGTCTTAGTCGATCGTGTCGGCATGCCCAATTTTTATAGAACCACTATTGTTGTGTGACTTTATGGTGGTTGTAAAGCCACTTTCAATTATATAATAGAGGTGATGACCACCTAATCATCAACTTCCTTTTTAATTCAAAGCTTCTTAGAGGTCAATATTCAAGGCGTCTAAGCCCCCCACCCACCCTCTATTCCAATAAATTGCAATGTTTAGCAACACTCATTGATTTTATTGTATGAGGCTTCTCTTGAAGCCTTGATCGTGATGCTAAACCTCTTATTTCAACAAACTTTCTATATTAGAGATGTCAAAATTTGATCAATATATATGAATTTAATCTATTTACTTCTATTAAAATATAGAAGTTATATTTTACACAAACTCTAATTATTTTGTTTATCCTCTAATTTTATTTTTAAATTATTTTTTCGAATTTACTGTAGAGGTTGCGCCTGTCGTTCCCAATCCCACCTGCACCTACGAATCTGTGATCTTCTTTTCTGGTCTTGCGAAAACTATGAAGCTCAAGAAGTTGGTGTAGATTCCTTATTTCTTAAAGTAGGTAAAACCATAAAAGTTCCCAAGCCCTTATTATATTCTTTATTTTTTTGGCATCTTTTTTATTTATCTTACTTTCTTTTTGCCAATTAAGTGTATATTTTAATATGAAGTTATGTTAAATGTATGGTTGAAGAAAATGATTATTAATGAAAGTGACTTAGATTAGTATATACAATCCAACATATTATTACTTAACATTAACTTTGTCAGCTGTTACTGCTATAATGAAAAGAGCATTTTTTGCAAAGTGGATTTTCAAACATCGATTGCATAATAGTTTGGGGGATGATTGACTCAACAACTATATAGTATCTTACATTAAAAAAGATGTGCTTGATTTGATTTGTAATGCAACATTATAAAAAATACAAAACCAATATATAAGCTTGTAATCATTTTTTAATTTATCAATCATAATTAAATACAAAATTTTGCATTAAATTATGTATTATTTATTTATTTTTAATATTAATCAATTTATATGAAAAATTTGCCCACCCTAAAATGAGAGACTGGTTCCGCCCCTTCCACCCTTGCCAATAACATCAATATTTGTAGCAGCCAACATCAACACTAGGGCCTATCGTCTCCAATAAGGTTAACCCCCATTGTTGACATTTCATGTTATCTTAATGCTAGCCTTTTTTGTTATTAGAGATTCAATTATCCCTTGATAAGAACTTTTATGCCTTATGGCCTCTCTTAACTTTACCATGAAAATTATCTTTTAAAATTCTTGTCCACTACATTGTATAAATGACTTCTCCCATTGTAAGGAATGACATTCTTTGTAACCTACAATTCACCTTGGTAGAATCATTTTAATTGTGTCATACACCATTATTTTTCTCCTTTATGGGCTTTCCATAATAATAATAATAATAAATTCATGCCTCCTATGAGTCACTCACAACTTACATTATCTTTGTATGTGTGAGATTAATGCAAAGATGATAAATTATCTATATTCCCATACATGTATGTTCTAACACACCACATTACTATTATAAACTTTTCATGTGATTCTCTTCAAATTAAACCTCCAACTTTAATTCTTTATAACAAATCATAATGGTGGATGTCTTCTCGATAACAAATTTATCCTAATCTCTTTCTTTGATTTTTAAACTTTCAAAATGAGTTTTTCTTTGAAAAACACCTCGAAGATTACCACTTTTCCTCAACTCTCGAGCCTTCTTTAGGAAGAATGCCCCTTGATATTTAGATTTCAAAATTCTTTTACCATTTTTTTAAAGATTTTAATAGACCTTCATGCAAAATCCATACAATCCCATATGAGCTAAACCTACTCACTTTAGTAATATCATGGGCTTGCATAATTCAAACCTTCAAATCTTAAATGTACATCACCCTATTACCAAAAAATAGGGTTATCGCAGCACAATTTTTTACTTTTCCCGGCGGTTATAACCGCTACATTTTACTTTACAACGGTTCTAAAACTGCTGCATCCCCACTATGATCGCAAGCGCTGCAACGACATTTCGTAGCAGTTTCAGGACCGATGGGGTAGATTAAAGGATGTGCTAGTTTTAGCAGCGGTTATAACCAACTAATTACTTCTTAACTTCACACATTCTTGTTTGAAATACCGCATAAAACCAAGACAAAATTGAGAGAAAAAATAAGCAAGAAAACTACGCCAAGTCATACTCAATCGGCCCAACCAACTAATTACCACAATCTAATAGAGTTTATTCGAAAGAGCTATAATAATAATTAAACAGAGATTTGTTCCTATTTGTTCAACATTTGACATAGTTGTATGTCCAAGATCATTCCAAGGACGTTCAAAAAAATTCTCTAACAGCACTAATGCATGATTCCAAGGACTTTCAAAATAAGTAAAAATAATAGACAACAAACTATCAAATAGAAATCATAATATCAACAACAATATAAGAACTAAAATTCCATGATAGAAAGGAGCAACAAGCTTATAATCCATAATCTGGGGAAGGTTTCCTCTAATAACTAGCAAGCATCCAAAGAAAATAACTCAAAAAAGGCTAAAGTTCACATTATAGGCAATAACAAAGTTTATAGAGATTCATCCAAACAACAGAGACAATCAAGACATAAATCTCATTCCATCAAAAAGAGTCTTTTTCAAAATAGAAGCATCTCCAGCAATCTAAAATATAAGATAAAACATGATTTATTAGATATATTGACATAACGTGAGAGATGAATGCAATCAACATGTAGGTATAATCATTACGTTGCACCAAGGGAAAACCTATAGTAATCTAACTTTCTTAATTAAAATGATGATTTCAAAAGTTTCTCAATTCTATCTTACACATGTAAACTCAAACCTCAACTAATTTAATGGACATTTTGTACAATTGCTTCAATTTCTTTAAACTTTGGCTTTATTGAATTATCAGAATTAGGACAATTAGTGTAATCTTTCTACGCTTTACCAATACTGATCAAAAAATATGTTTGTGACAAAAGCTTAGCTTCCAAATGTTGTTTTGATTTTGATAGCATGTATATACCAAATCCTTTAGTGGAAACCACCAAAGAGGAAGTTAACTTGATTTAGCCATCAGGAAAGATTACATTTATGAATGAAAAAATTTACACTGAGGCATAATGGCCTCATTTTCACAACCTATATGTTGCTCACATGGTAAGTAAAGGCATACATATAGTAATACCTGAATAAGTTCATCGGTACTAATAGCACAAGAAGGAAGATACTCATTCTTCAATATGCGTATCTGAGCACCTGTACTGCTATTGATGCCCTGAATAATCTGTGTGCTATGATCACAGTAAGCATTCATGAGCTTCTTAAGTTGTGTGCTACGTTTGATCCTGAAAATACCTCATTGCCACCCTGAAAGGCAAAACATAGCATAGGAACAAAATATGCTGGGCGAGGCAAAAAAAAAAAGGAGAAACGATGGCCCTTCAGCAAAGCACCAATAATTAATGTTATTAAATTTTTTTTGCATTAGGTTAAATGGCAACCTCATATTAAAATCATACTAAAAAATGGTCCCTCATCTAATAAAAGCCACTCATGCTCACAATAACTCTATAATTGATGACAAAATAGACTACTTACATTGCATCAGGTCACCTGATACCACGGTCAAGACTCAAAACAAGAGTCACTTGGAAATAAAAGAAGTCAGTCAAGTACAAGGCATAAGTCGCATCTTTACCCAGCAGCAGGAGCAAATTTGTTGCCTTCCTTAACATTATTTTTAAATTTAAAGTTAGAAATGTATTGAATCATGCCATATCATGTTGATATAGCCATAAAATTTTCAATGAATAATAAGATGATCAATGGCAGCTGATTACCTCCGCATATGTTTGTGAAGGTCCCAATGTAAAAATCTTAGATGACTTTCTTTTGAGAGATCTTTATTTAAGAAATCAATTGCATTTGCAAATTCTGCTCTAAGGATAGATTCTCTTGGTTTCTTCTCTTGTGTCTATTTAAGATAAAACAACCAAAAGTATAATAAAATAATAATATATCTAAACAAATAAAAAATCAAAAGAAAAACCAACAATTTATATGTGCAACTGTCAATATAATGTGTCCCACAAACAAAAAGGGATCACAAGCAAAGTGACATACCTTAATTAAGTTCAATACAATGATTGGGTTTCCATATCTCTTAACAAGATTTTCAAAATGAAGTCGGGTAGCTTCATAATGATTGTCCTGCTTCTGCACTGAGGAAAGGAAATAAAAGGTCAAATTAAGAGAGGACCTTTTTCAATTTTTTGCTTCAACATGCACAGGAATGTCTAACACTCACAAATAATATCAGGCTTCATGTTCATCTTTGATGTCTCCTGGGACCAAAAAAGGGGAATGGAACTCCTATTTTGTACTATAGAACTTATCTGCATAGGAGTTTCACCAAGAACATCTTAAAAAATAATCTGCTTCGTCTCTACATCAGTTGCGACACTACCCTTATCATTAACGTCGTGGTTCAAATACATTTTCCAAATAATCACATTTTAGCAAAAGTTCATCCAAAGAGAGAATGTGCATGTCATAAATACAAGCCAATTGGCTTGTCTAATCTCAATTTTGTGACATCAATTATCACAAATCTATAATGGACATGAAAGATAGATAATTGATTAGAACTTGATTCCAGCATAATGTTGTGATCGCCTAGCAATGAGTGTCAACCTAAAATTTTTCCCATATATTGATAGCTTAGCCTGGATTCAAGAAATTTATTTCATCAGAACACTAGAAAGATATGGTGGGCATTTATATATCATTGAATCTCCGCCTAATTTCAAGCCTACAGTAAGAACTTAAAACAAAAATAGTGAATATGTGACCATAATTCCATAAGATGATGTTTCTACAAACAATCATAAATTAAAAGCAATTCAAATAAAATATAAAGGAGAAACTTCATCATATTTCTAAAAACGGGTTGAGTAGTTTTCTTTCTCATTTTTCATGAAGGGTTGTGTCCCTTGGTGATATTTTTTTTTATGTTTGTCTTTGTTTACTTGTAAGAGAATGGTGCAATGGTAAAGAGAGACACAGAGAGCGAGAAGATAGATCTGTACTATTTCTTCCAAATTTTTATTATAAATTTCTTAGTGTAGCATGGAACTGTGATTTTTTCCCCGATTTTGGCTTTTTCCACGTTAAATCCGGGCATACTTTCTTTTCGTTGCCATTTTCTCTTTTTTGTTTATGATTTCTACATGGTTTTACTTCCCCAACACTTATGTAGATATATGAGTTGTTCATGTTATCATTAGAAGCACCCTACGGAGTCACGAGAGCAAGGTCAAGCATCACCTATAATGGTGCCTTTGACAGTGATGCATGTTAAAGGGGGACTCCTCAATGGTACCTTTATAATATGTCTATTCTGATGCCACAAACAACCACAACAAGATAGCACCTTATGCACATAACCTTTTCACTAAGTTGCTTCACTTTTATTCCTTTGTGTTCCACAAATGATGTGAAGTATGTACAACAAGTGGAAAATAATTGACGAATATCAGTTATTTGAGATATTGGCATCAAGCATTAGAAGTGTTCCTTTTAATAATAATAATTTGATCTTTCTTTCCACTTGAAATTCTAAAATTCACCTCCTTTGATATCACTCATAGAAGATCTTTAAACAAAAAATCACCATTATTTTAATCGAGAGTATTTGTAAGAAATTCTAATTTCCTATGATGTAATTAACTATGGGGTCTTGCACTCATAGGAGATTTAGAACCCACATTCACCTTTTTCTAAAATCAATTTTCAAAACTAAAAACTAATCTTCTTTGGGAAAATCAAGTCGATAACTATCATTATCATCATATTCCATCGATCGATAATAAGTGATATTTTCTATCCTTGGAGAGATATATCATTTATTATTGTGACATTAAATATGAAATAAAAGATCTCCCATCCAAATTATAGTGGTTGAATATTAATAGAATCTCATTTTGACCCTTCGGGATTGTATGCGATTCTTATTTAAATTCAACTACCATAATCAGCATGATAACTTTCAGTTCCATCACCTGAACATTTTAGCAAATTATATCATTGACTTAAGGGGCAATATATTATTTATAATGAGATGTTCAATCTTGAGACTATAAATTTTAAACTCAAAATTCCCAAGTAAGATTAAATCTTTTCAAAACCTCTTTTTCAAAAATTCCATCAACATCGTCGTTCAACATTCATTAATTCTCTTCTTCCCAAAGATAAAATAGAAGAAATAAAAGAACTTCTATGTGAATTCAGGGACTATTTTGCCTGGATATATACTAAACAATTGACAAGTACTTTGCTTATTATTTATGAAAATTAATAGTGTAGACTATGGAGTAGCAGACTATAATTATAAAATTGTGACATGAAAAGGAACACTTCTAATGATAGATGCCAATTTCTCAAATAACTGCTATTCGTCAATTATTTTCCACTTCTGGTATATACTTCACATCATTTGTGGAACACAAAGGAATAAAAGTGAAGCAAGTTAGTGAAAAGGTTATGTGCATATGGTGTTATCTTGTTATGGCTGGTTGTGGCATTAGAATAGACATGCTACAAAGGTACCATCGAGGAGTCTGTGAAAGCCTTTTTTTTCCTTCCAGGATCGTCTGGACGAAGTGGGATCGTCCAGAACGATCAGTTCAAAACCTGCGGATAGAGAAGGTTCGTCCCAGGACAAAGTCAGGTTCGTCCATACGAAATTTCTCCAGAGAGCAACTCGTCCTGAGACGATAATAATTTCGTCTGAACGAATTTTGTACAGAGGAGAAATTGTCCCGGGACGATTAGGAATCGTCCCGTACAATCCAAAGTTGTATATATCCAAATGGTCATTTTGAAGAGAGAAATATCTGAGGAGAGAGAAAATCAAAGGAAAAAAGAAAGAAAAGTGAATTTTGGGCGATTTTGGTCCGTTTTCTTCCGTCGTCGTAGCTGAAAAAGTTGATCGACTTAAGGTAAGGCACATTCTGCCTTTCTCAATTTTTAGAAATGTGGATTTTGACGATTTTTCTATTCCAAATTTTGTGTCCGTTAGTGAATATCTTGTTTCATTTCGTACTCATAAATGTTTTACAGCGTAACTTTTGGTATGTTTCTGAGATGATGTTTTTGCACATTTTAAGTATTTTCTAGAAGATTTTCACCAGGTATTTTGAATTATGCAGAGTTTTAATCGAATAGCGAATTATCTGGATGTTGAAAATATTTGTTTCACAATGAAAGTCTTGAAATTATGTTTTGCACTATCTGTGATAATTTGGTAAATTTCTGAAATTGTGAATTCTTGTGGAATTTTCGTATACTGTCGTTATGCCGCTGACGATTTTTCTGATGAAATAATATTTTCTGAATTTGATGATTTGATGTGTTTGTATGATATCAGAAGAGAGTTATAAGGGATCGGAATCCTTTAAGATTCTGTCTGTGTTAGGGAAATCTGAAAAGGCTGATCTGATCTGAAATTCTGTATATCTGATAAGTGCTGGTACTGTAAGCACAAGGGAGGCATAAGTAGCGAGAATTCTTTGAGATTTTGTCTATGTCATGGAAGGGAGGCATAAGGGGTTAGAATCCATTAAGATTCTATCTGGGTCAGGGCTATATGATGTGAAATGTGATTTTATCTGCTTCGAAATCTGATTTATACGATTCTGTCTGTTCTGTGATCTGATTTGAATTCTGATTTGAATAATTTGGTTATATGAAATGAATTCAGTTCTTCTGTTTCAGTGGTTTGATTTCTATTTGATCAAGTATCTGTATTCTGTCGAATTATTCAATTTTCTATATAATTATCTGAATTCTGTACGGCTACTATTCTGATGAATTTTCTTATGTGAGTTTCTGGAGATTTTGATTGGCTAGTGTAGTCTTGCTGAGCTGTTAGCTCATTCTTGTTATCTGCGTGGTTTTCAGGTTCTGGGAAAGGGAAAGAGGTCTTGGACTAGCCGTTCAGTGTTTGATCTGTGATTAGGTATTTTGTACTTTTGATTTTTGTACAGTCATGGCTTTTCTGTTCTGTTCTTTCTTTATGTAGCCATGCACTGTAATGTACATGATTATTTTGATGAAAGAAGAAAATTTCAGATGAATTTCTGTATATTTGAATGTTTATAGTAGCTATGTGTTTTTTATATGTCTGTTTATTAGAAGAAAGTCTGAAAGCAAATTTCAAAGCTAGATCCTAGATTTCATCTGTAGCGGCCCGACGCGAAGGGATTCGTTCCGGTCGGGTTGGGTCGTGACAGAGTCTCCCTTTAAAATGCATCACTGTCGAAGGCATCATTATAGGCGATGCTTGACCTTGCTCTCGTGACTCTGTAGGGTGCTTCTAATGATAACATGAACAACTCATATATCTACATAAGTGTTGGGGAAGTAAAACCATGTAGCAAACACAAACAAAAAAGAGAAAATGGCAACGGAAAGAAAGTATGCCCAGATTTAACGTGGAAAAACCCGAAATCAGAAAAAAAAAACCATATAGTTCCACGCTACACTAAGAAATTCATAATGAAAATTTGGAAGAAATGGTATAGATCTATCTTATCGCTCTCGCTGTCTCTCTTCACCATTGAACCATTCTCTTACAAGTAAACAAAGACAAACATAAAAAAAAACACTAAGGGACACAACCCTTCATGAAAAATGAGAAAGAAAACTACTCAACCCGTTTTCAAAAATATGATGAAATTTCTCTTTTATATTTTATTTCAATTGCTTTTAATTTATGATTGTTTATAGAAACATCATCTTACAGCAATATGGTCACATATTCATTTTTTTTGTTTTAAGTTCTTGTTGTAGGCTTGAAATTAGGCGAAGATTCAGTGATATATCAATGCCCACCATATCTTTTTAGTGTTATGATGAAATAAATTTCTTGATTCTAGGCTATGCTATCAATATATGGGAAAAATTTTAGGTTGACACTCATTGCTAGGCGATCACGACATTATGCTGGAACCAGGTTCTAATCAATTATCTATCTTTCATGTCCATTGTAGATTTGTCATAATTGACGTCACATAATTGAGATTAGACAGGCTAGTTGGCTAGTATTTATGACACGAGAATAATGCACATTCTCTCTTTGGACAAACTCTTGATAAAATGTGATTCTTTGGAAAAGGTATCTGAAGTGCGGTGTTAATGATAAGGGTAGTGTCGCAAATGATGTAGAGACAAAGCATATTGTTTTTTAAGATGTTCCTGGTGAAACCCCTATGCAGATAAGTTCTATAGTACAAAAATAGGGGTTCCATTCCCCTTTTTTGGTCCCAGGAGTCATCAAAGATGAACAAGAAGCCTGATATTGTTTGTGAGTGTTAGACATTCCTGTTTTGCATGTTGAAGAAAAAATTGAAAAAGGTTCTCTCTTAGTTTGACCTTTTATTTCCTTTTCTCAGTGTAGAAGCAAGACAAGCATTATGAAGCTACCCGGCTTCATTTTGAAAATCTTGTTAAGAGATACGGAAACCCAATCATTGTATTGAACTTAATTAAGGTATGCCACTTTGAATGTGTTTCCTTTTTTGTTTGTGGGATACATTATATTGACAGTTGCATATATAAATTGTTGGTTTTTCTTTTGATTTTTTATTTATATAAATATATTATTATTTTATTATACTTTCTGTTGTTTTATCTTAAATAGACACAAGAGAAGAAACCAAGAGAATCTATCCTTAGAGTAGAATTTGCAAATGCAATTAATTTCTTAAATAAAGCTCTCTAAGAAGAAAGTCGTCTAAGATTTTTACATTGGGACCTTCACAAACATATGCGGAGGTAATCAGCTGCCATTGATCATCTTGTTATTCATTAAAAATTTTATGGCTGTATCAACATGATATGGCATGATTCAATACATTTCTAACTTTAAATTTAAAAATAATGTTCAGGAAGGCAACAAATGTGCTCCTATTGCTGGGTAAAGTGGCGACTTATGCCTTGTATTTGACCGACTTCTTTTATTTCCAAGTGATGCCTGTTTTGAGTCTTGACCGTGGTATCAGGTGGCCTGATGCAATGTAAGTAGTCTATTTTGTCATCAATTGTAGAGTTATTGTGAGCCTGAGCAGCTTTTATTAGAAGAGGGGCCCTTTTTTAGTATGATTTTAATATGAGGTTGTCATTTAACCTAATGCAAAAATATTTTAATTTTACATTCAAGCAAACCAAATATTTCTACTGGAGATGCAGTGGCTCTGATTTCTAACTATTGGCATTGTTATTGATTTCTGTGTCTGGATGGAGCTTCCTCGGCTAATTTTTCTTATTCTCAATCTTTTAAATTATGAGGCGTCTAGAATGACATATAAATGATGCATTTATTTTTTCTTATTTAGCTCTTGCAACTGAGAGGAAGGTAGATGATAGTTTATGTTTTTTTTTCATGGATGAGTTTTCCTATTTCTCTATTTGGCTGCTTTTTTTCATCAAAGAAATTTGATCAATTAAAAATCTTAAAATATTATTTAACTAAATATTAACAGTTAAATGTTTGAGATATTAATTTTGTAGAAAAGTTGGATAAGTAAATAATTCCTCGGCTAATTATTGGTGCTTTGCTGAAGGGTCGTCGTTTCTCCTTTTTTTTGCCTCACCTAGCATATTTGGTTCATATGCTGATGGCAATGAGGTATTTTTCAGGATCAAATGCAGCACACAACTTAAGAAGCTCATGAATGCTTACTGTAATCGTAGCAAATAGACTATTCAGGGCATCTGTAGCAGTACAAGTGCTCATATACGCATACTGAAGAATGAGTATCTTCCTTCTTGTGCCATTAGCACTGATGAACTTCTTCAGGTATTACTATATGTATGCCTTTACTTACCTTGTGAGCAACATATAGGTTATGAAAAGGAAGCCATTATGCCTTAGTGTAAATTTTTCATTCACAAATGTAATCTTTGCTGATGGCTAAATCAAGTTAACTTCCTCTTTGGTGGTTTCCACTAAAGGATTTGGTATATATATGTGTAAGACAGATTTGAGAAACTTTTGAAATCATCATTTTAATTAAGAAAGTTAGATTACTATAGGTTTTCCCTTGGTGCAAGGTAATGATTATACCTACATGTTGATTGCATCCATCTCTCACGTTATGTCAATATATCTAATAAATGCTCTTTTATCTTATATTTTTGTGGCTTTCATTATATCCAACTACACAATAATTCTCACATTATGAACCAACCTTCTATCACCAAGTTGTGAAATTTTCAGAATGGAAGACTGCTATGCATGAGGAACTTTGAGCTCTTGAACTAAACAATACATGGACTATTGTTCCTTTATCAAAGTTAATCCCTGTGACTACTAAAAATTCTAAATATAATGCTAAACATGAATACTTGGAGGATTTCAAACTTCCATTTTGTAAGCAAAATATGAGAAAACTTAAAAAGAAAAAAAGCAAGATGTTTCAGCATCGGAGTTAAGGGTTACTATATCTCAAGCAGATAATAAACAGGTGTTTTAAAATTAGTATTCTTATTTAGAATGTTAGGGGGTGGGTAATATTTTATCTCATTCTCATATTCGTAATTTATGTAAAATGCACAAGGTTGATTTGCTAGCCATTCTTGAGCCTTTGATTAATGTTTCTATGGAAAAAAAAATGAAGAATGTTTCTAAGTTACCTTCATGTCAGCAACGTACGCTTGGTTTTCAATCGTCCTATATATGCCAATTTGATAATAAAAATTGGTTGTTTTGGAATGATAAAATTAAGTGCTCTATTATTGCTGATTTCTCTCAAGTTTTTCACTGCAATTCGGTTATTAATGATCTTTTGTCATGGGTTCTTTTATTTTTTTTATACCAACTGTTATAAAAATGGTTGGATCCCTTTTATGGCATCAATTACAGGACTTTGATATTTCTTTTAAAGGCCCTTGGTTTGTGGGGGGATTTTAATGTTATTGCTAATGCTCCTGAAAGAATTAATAGACCCACTCCTAATATGTCTTCCATGGAGGACTTAATTTCATGATTAAAGATTGTGGCCTCACGGATATTGGTTTCGTTGATTTCAATTTCATGTGGTCTAATAATAGAATGTGGCAAAGATTATATAGAGTTTTATTTAATCTGGATTGGACCACTTTATTTCAAAACACTTCTGTTGAGCATCTTAGTAGAACTTACTCCGATCATGCCCCCCTTCTTCTTAATATTAAGAATTTGAATTCGGCTAGTTTTGCTTCTTTTCATTTTCAAAATATTTGGCTTCATTATAATGAATTTTTTCTATTGTGAAAGCTAATTGGTTATCCCCCGTTTCATTTTTATGATTGTTCTAATGACATAGTTTCATTCGTTATTAAACTTAAATGTCTCAAGCAAGTGATTAGATGGTGGTATAAGCATATTTATTATAATATCAAAAAAGCTGAAAAGAATGTTATTATTCTAGAAAATAATTTTATGTCTAGCAATTCTGAAGAGAACAAAGCTCTCCTAATTCAAGCTAAAAATTTACTCTCTGATTTTCTTTCTAAAGAAGAAGTTTATTGGCATCAGAAAACCATTTCTGAAGGGGACAGGAATACAAAATACTTTCATACTCGTGCAAACAATAAAAAGGTTAAGGCCATTATCCATAAAATCAAATTGAGTTGTGCCAGTCTTGGTTGGATAATGATGATTCTATTTCTTATTTTGTTGTGACTCATTTTAAGAATATTTTGGTTCAATGTAAGAATGTGGAGTATATCTCCAATCCTTCTTGTATTCCTTCCATTATTTATGATTGTGATAATAGAATGTTTTGTAAATGCCCTAATGAGTTTGAAATTCACAATATCCTTATTTCTATGAATAAAGATTTCGTTGCTTGGCGTGATGGGTCCATCATTATTTTTTTTATTCAAAAAAGTTAGAATATTGTTAAAAACGATATTTGCAAAGCTATTAAGGGGTTTTTCATTGGTTATCCAATTCCTATGTTTTTTCCAAAACTTCTATTGTCCTTATTCCTAAATGTGATAATCATGAACATTGGAGTGATTTTAGACCTATTAGTTTATGTACGACTTTTAATAAGATTATCTCTAAAATTTTTGCTTCATGGATGTCTTTAATTCTTCCCAATATCATTTCCATTAATCAAACCAGCTTTGTTAACGGGAGGGGGATTGCTAATAATATTTTAATTGTTCAAGAGATTATTCATAATATTAACTATAAGGTGCCTAGGCAAAATATAGTTTTAAAGTTGGATGTTTCCAAAACCTATGATAACATAAATTAGTCCTTTATTTATTGTATTCTAAAACTTTTGGTTTTTACAAGTCTACAATTTGAATAGTAATGTTATTGAGAATGTAAGGTATTCGGTTACTATTAATGAAAAGTCTCACGAGTTTTTCAAAGGTGATTAAGGTGTCAGACAGGATGATCCTTTATTTCCCGATCTTTGTATTATTTGTTGTGAGTGTCTGTCTAGAGACCTTCATTTGATCTTCTCCAAGTACAAAGGGTTAAATTATTTTAAATGTTTTAATGACGCTCTATGATTTTTATCTTAAAAAAAAAACTTATTCTTGTAAAAATCTATTATATTAAGCATTTCTTGAGCCATTTTGATGCTTGATAAATGATAAGAAGTTCTTTGCTAACAATGATTATAATTTGCTTTGACCATAATGATTAATGTATTAATCCAATAATGGAGAAGCAGACACGCATGCATGCAGGTTTAATCCATAGGGTTTGTGAGATTAATAATTTTCATTTACATAAATCATTTTTTTATATATATTTTCAATTAAATGCAACAAAATATGACTGCATTTCTTGAGCTATTTCTTAAACCGAAGTTAAGATAAATTCATACAACCATTAGAATTGGGAAGATGACCATTATAACAAGCAAGGGAAAAATACTCATTTACCTTAATTGTTGGAAAACAATATAACAACAACAACAACAAACGTCCAAAAAATGAAAATGTCAAAGTTGAACAAAAAATAAAATAGAACGGTAAAAACACTCGTCAAAGTTGTACAAAAATTCATTTATGACAATGAAGTAGAAAACTAGAAAGTGCTCATGCAAAGCAACAATCTCGATCTATGCATCGAGAAAAAAAATGATCATAACCCTTCTATAAAATCCGTAAGATTTCTGTGTTGAAGACATAGTGGGATAAATATTATCTATAAAAAACCATGATTACTAAAAGAAAAATATAAGCTATTGAACTTCCTCTAAATATGGGATCAATGATACCATGTTAAAAAAGCTATAATAGTCATGTGCTTTACGCTACTGAATGATATGTTAAAACAAGTGTACATATATATAAACAAATTAAGAGAGTAATTAAAAAAATGCAATGAATGAAAATATTCTTAATAATTATGTTATATTTAATAATAATGATAATTAGTTCCTACTATAAATATATATATGACAATGAATCATTTAAATAATTGTAAAGAGATTTTCATAATGTAAAGAAAAATATAGTTGTCTTCACTCATCATTAATATGCATAATAGGTAGTGCATTAAATCCTATTTAAATCAAATGAAATCTTTTGAGATGCATGTATGTTAGATATCTCCATTCTATAAATTTATCAAAATACTTTGACTTTGGCAATATACTCTTTAATTTATAATCTAAAGATTTTAGGCACCAATCTTAGTGGTTTTATAACTTTAATGAATTTCTCTATATTCTACATAAATTCAATATCTTTTTTTGATCTTATATGCTCATCTTATTTCTATAATTAGCCTTATATATGCTCTCACCTTATTTCTATAAAATGAATCAATGGATGGGCCTATTAAGATAGACGTAATGTAGAAGCAATAGGGAGAAAAACTTTCCAATACTTTCAAATAGGAATGACAATATCTAGATAGAACCATTTGCATAAAACAAGAATTATTTACCTCTAATATTTATTACATTGATTTATTCTGAAAACCATATAATGTAAATTTCTTTTGAGACGGTATCACATGGCATGGTAAGAATTCTTTTTAAAAGATATGAAACACGTTAAAGTGTACGCACCCTATTTAGATAGTGAGTGGATTATGACTTATTTGAGAGATTATTACGTGCGGAGTCCAAACATAACTTTCTTCTGGACTCCAATCAAAATAGTTCATGTCGCATGTACACACTATATACTACTTATACACAATATGTGTAACATCTATATACTATGTACAGACAAACTGATGCTTTTCCATTGGAGCCCAGATGCCATCCACACTCCGCACCTAATAATTTCTCGTCTTATATAGACCAAAATTGGAAGGAAAGCATGTACGTATACTCTTCCAAGATATTTGTCATCGTGGTGAAAGGATTACAATGACTATATTTTTTGAGTATACGGCGAGGTTGGAGTTCTCATGAAGAGAGAGAGAGAGAGAGAGAGAGAGAGAGAGAGAGAGAGAGAGAGAGAGAGAGAGAGAGTCCTATATATTACAATCCTACTATCTCATGAAAATGTTCATGCTCAGACAATATATCAAAAGCTAAGAAGGCAGAATTGAGGTCATTATTTTTCAATCTGTTGATATGAAAAAGAGTTATGAATCCACTGCTACAATCATCGATGCAATGGTAGCTATTGAAAGTTGTTCGAGTTAACTAGAGCTCCTTTGAACGATCAACTTCACAATCTAATGTTATTGAGTCCATCGAACAAGACAAAGAAGATATTCATATATATATATATATATATATATATATATATATATATATATATATATATATATATATATATATATATATATATATATATGTGTGTGTGTGTGTGGAGCAATTATGTACTTGTAACGACATACATCAAGTATTTTATAAGAGAAAAAATGACCGAAAATTCCATTTATTATACTACTAATTATTACAGAGAATTTACGCGAGACTACTCCAACCAATAAAATTGACATGTACAGGCTTTTAATAGAATTTACTAGGCCTTCTTATTCAACTTTGTGTTGATAAAATATAATCCTTAAATTTTTAATAAAATGAAAACTTCAAATACTAAAATTTAAGCATGTAATCTATTACATATAGTTTTTCATCCTTATAGAGCTTGTCGTTATTTCTAACCTAACATTATAGATAAATGAGAAGTTAGTCCAGCACTCACTATTTTCAGCATGATATTTCCTTCCATAAAAAGGATTAAGCACTACCATAAAGAATTAAAGATTCTACTTGGCTGGTCCTTCCTTGCTAAATTTGTGATAGTGGCAGCCTCTATCTATCACAAATTTTGTTTGTTTTTTATTAAACTCACAGAGGACTTATGTGATAATATAAAAAAAAATTATATAGCAAAGAGTTTAGATAATTTTCAGATAGAAAATTTGAGATAGAATAACAGCCCTTGTTAATATCGTACTGTTGTTTAATGTTAATCAGGAACACTCATGTATACTTGATGGCTAACAAATCTCTTTATTTGTCATATTTTTTTAAACGAAATGACAAATAAGCTGATGAACAAGTCAAGGCCATCTAAAACTTAGCTGGTTAACTCGTCAAACAAGTCTCATGAGCTAGTTATCGAGTCCCACTCGAACAGTCTCACGAGTTATCCTGACTCAATTACACCCTCTCTAGCATAGGACAATCACTTCAATAAGTTCTTCAGTGCTCTTCAAAATTAAATTTTAGTTTCAAGCATTCTTGGCAATGAAGACTACTCATCAATTGACTTCCACCTTAGCTTAAAATTCATTAACTTCCAATATATAAGAATATATATAACCTGTCATTGTAAAATTTGAAAATTGAGGCAGAATTTTCACCATATAAGTAATCTAAGATTCAATATCTTGCCAAGTGTTCCTCTCAACTGCATGTTGAAGAAGAATACCCCATATCTAAACTTTTTAAAAAATAAGATTAAGTTTTCTCATGAAAAAAAATCCTCCAAAGACTGATACATTTAATGGTCATTTTCTCCAACTCTCATAAAAAAATGATAGTGATACTATCGAACACATAACATAACTATTAGCCATTACATGATCGGTAAAAAACACTTCTTAAAAGCAACTAAAAAATAGTGGTAAAAAATTATCCCAAACAAAATCTTAGGCTTCATTTGAAACAACTTTTTTACTGTTTTATAAAACAAATTTTTATAACAAAATTTTTTGAGTTTGAAATTTTTGCACTAAAAAACTACTTTAGAAAGTAGTAAGAAAGTTGTCCCAAACGAAACCTTAATCTTCCTATTTACATTTTTTTTTCCTTTTTCATGTTAATTGTAATTACTTCTTAACAGATCTCTTATTATTTTCATATATGCTTGCTGCGGACTAGAATATACGTGACGATAGAGTTAGAAATTTTTGTCTCAGCGTTGTATTGATATCCAGCATACAAATAGAAGAAAAATGTAACACCAAAATTTTTACGTGGAAAACCCTAAAAATGGTAAAACCATAGGGTCACGCTAAGTTGAAAGAATTCCACTACTATTTGCTTAAGTTACAAGTGGCTGACTCATCCCTGAAATTGAGAACTATCAGATTACAACCATTGGTTTGAAATTCAATTACAAACGAATATCAAAATTTCGGCGACTACTACAAGAAAACCCGATATTACTGGCGGACCAAATTCGCTGGTAATACAGAAAATACGACGAAAAATTAAGGTTTCCGGCGCATTTCCGTCGGATTTTCATGCGCCAGTTTGGCACGCATCAAAAAAAGCTTTCCGACGTATATAATATGACGGAAACCTTTCCAGCGCACTCTCCGACACATTACAGGCGAAAAATGTGCTGACAAAACGACGTTTATCACCAGATTAATCTGGCGCTATATACGCCGGAATGGGTGACGTACCTATCCGCCGGAATGGGTGACGTACCTATCCGCCGGAAACTCTGGCAGATAAAACGCCGTAATTTACGCCGAAATTAAAGCCACGACGTGTTACCGGCGCCTTGTCCGCCGGTATTTCTGGTGGATATAAAACGTCGAAAATAATACATAAATTTGTTGTATTGTCGTTTTCGGGGAATTACTGACGCTAAATCCATCACAAACCTGTAGCAATAACAAAAAAAATTGCTTTCCCAAGTAGCAATCGGATTTCCACACCTGCAAACATATACAAACAATAGTTCCACAACACAGATCTACACATCACAGATTTCAAGAACTTCAATAAATACTTAAAATCATAAATGTTCATTAACATAGATTGTTCATTAACACAAAATATTCAAAAACTTAAACAAGTTCATATGACATTGAAAAAACTAAACTACTCTGAATCTGTGGACTCATCCTCAGCTGGAGCCACCTCTTTTCCACTCAACTGCTCCCACATTTTACGCATTTCATCCAACAACTGATTGTGTTTCTCCTGCATCTGGATTTGTATCTATGCTTGCAACTGAACTTGCCAACCAGCTTATGATTTCCTTACTTGTTCTAGCTCCGCTTGAAGGGCAATTATTTGTTGACTATGTAAGGACTCATGTGAACTGACTGCGAAGCTGTATCCAGTAGAGGTCATCCCCTCGTATGCTTGAGCTTGCGAACTTAAACCATAAACTCTGCCATGTTACATTCCTCCATACCAATACCGTGGCATGAATCCTCTGCGAAACAGATCAACAATTACATCATCTGGTCTTAGGTGCACTAGATTTTTATGTTTAGAACATGGACATCGAAACATTCCATCTGATATAAAGCTGAGTAGTTATTTCGCTATATGAATAAAAATGTTCACCCCATTAATGAATTCATCTGTTAATGTCTTTCGTCCTTGCGCCAATCGGTTATACATCCAACTTCTTTGATTTCTAATATCTATAACCTACATATAGGAGCAGATAAGTAATGGATTATAATAATTTATGTGACATTCATATATTAACTATCTCTTCTCTCTCCCCCTTCTTCTATCAACAAGGGAAGCATAATACTAAGTTAAGTGTTGCATATATGAGGATGCTTAGGTGGATGAGTGGCTTGATCCTTAGAGATAGGATACGAAATGAGCATATACGTACGTGAAAAGGTTGGAATAGCTCCAGTGTTGAATAAGATTATAGAGAAAACCTTTAGACGCTAAGGTTAACCTCCATAATTCAAGTTTACCTTCAACTCCATCTCTAGTCTTATTAACAAGAAGAATATTATCAGCAAAAAGCATACACCAACATATATCCTTTTGTAAATATCTAGTGAGAATATCTACGACTAAAGTAAAAAGATATGGACTTAAGGCTTATCCTTGACGTAATCCAACCAAAATAGGAAATTACTCGGTCAAACCACCTTGTGTTTTAACACAAGTAATAGCTCATGCATACATATTTTTAATGATTTGAATATAAGCGCTATTAACGCCTTTCTTTTCAAAAACTCTCAGAAGCACTCCTCTTGGAACTTTATCATATAATTTCTCTAAATCAATAAATATCATATGTAGATCCTCCTTATTCTCTCTATATTTCTCCATCAAACCTCTCAATAAATGTATGGCTTCCATAATAGACCTATCCGACATGAATCCAAATTAATTTTGAGAAATATTCACTCTTTTTTTATCAACATAAAAAATATCTTAATCATAAGAAAACACCAAGGCACGTCCTCTAGCAAATGTCTAATAACAAATTACAAGAAGAAAAATCTTACAATGGACGAAATCGGCGATTGAGGCAGCAAACTTCGAGAAACTAGGTTGAACAGTCTTCACACCGGACGAGCTACTCCAACCTTTAAAATAAAACTCCTAATCATCTTATGAAAATTTATTAAAAAAAAAAAGCAACCAAAAATTTCGAAACTCACGGTCGATTTTTGCCAAACATGTGTCCTTTCGTCGCGACGGAGGCGGTGATCATCGGCGACATCGCGTGAACGTCCAGAAGCATCCGCAACGGCGATCTAGGGTGGTGCGACGAGAGAAGAGCGGAGATGCGAAAGAAATGGCAGAAGGAAATGAGCAGCCAGACGGGCTCGTGTTCGGAAATAGGGCTTTCGTCGGCAGAATTTCTGGCGTATTGCACGCCGGAACATTTTCCAGCGTCTTTTACGCCGGTTATAATTCGTTGAGTTTAAATTGCCGGCATCTTCTCCGCCGGTAAATCTACCAGCTATTTTTGCCATAAAATCCACCGCTTAGAATGAAATTATTGTATATTCTGATGTTAACACCAGCGTATAGAGTGTCGGAAACCTACCGATGACTGTTCCCCTAGAAAAAATGCCGTTGTTTTTCAGTCGCAGAATGCGCCGGTACGAACGCCGTACTTATCGATGACAAAAAATCCGCCGGAATGTTCGGCGGTAATCGCGTGTTTTCCCGTAGTAGACGTTGGGTGGTCGGGTGGATATTCGGCGTTAGTCGATTATCAAGTAGAACTCCGACGTAAGTCGGTTGTCGGGAAGAACTCCAACATTAGTCAGTGGTCGAGCAGATTTCCAGCGTCGGTCGGCTGCCGGGTGAAAGCCCTACGGAGGTCGAGTCTCTTCCTTCTCTTCCTCCTCTTCTCTTCTTGCTTCTCTTCTATTCTTGCTTGAGTCCCCTATCAAGTAAAATGAGGGGTACATTTGTAGTTTTTTAAGAGTGGCATGGCCACTAAATAGGAGGATGATCAGGGGTAAATTGGGAGTGGTTTGAATGAATGACTGATGTTGAATCCCTTGATTATGAGTTAAATTTGGTGTCCTTGGGTTTGTATTTTTGAGACGTTTAGTTCGACTATAAGTTTGATGAAATCAAAGTTTAGATGATCTTTAATTTAATTTTTTGATGTTTTTAATTTGATTTTTGCCTCAAGATTCGTGCATGATTAAGATAATTTTTTTATGATATATCAGTTGCCCCCTATTTTGGGACATTTAAGCTACAATAGTCCGAAAATACTTATCTCAACATTTCTTATTGAACGAATCATAAAAAATGTTAAAAATTTCATTTAAAAAAATATAAATTTGTTCAAACTTGATCATAGAAGCTTCGCTGAGTTTTGAAAGTGACAAATTTGGATCTAAAACGTCAAATAATGGTTCTAAGGACCCCAAAAATGTCTAATTTAGATTGTCCGGGCTGAAGATTTGGACCCGGATGTATTTGACTGCCAAACGAGCTGGCAAGCTAGCCGACCGCTCGCGCTTATGCACAAGTTGAAGGGGCGCATGTGTTACCCCTTGAATAGTGGTTATCTTTTTTTTGGGTTAAAGGGGGCGAAACCTGTTATAGTCGTCCCCCTAAAAAAAATTAAATCTTTTTCGTGGTGGGGCCTACTGACCTCATTTTTGTATGAGGTTACTAAGACTCACCTGGGTTTCTTCCTGGTGACCCAATGATTGGAAAGTGTCCACTTCCTAATCATTTAAATCCTAGTTGAGGCTCAATTTAATCCCTATCAAATTCAACTTTACCCTCTAATTCAATCCCTGGTTTAACTACCAATCAACATTCAGCTAGCTTCCAAATTACATCCAATCAATCCCAATCATCTAATTGACCTCCATTGATGTGGATGAGCCAAGTCCACCCCTTCAACTCATGAATCCAATCAAAACCCAACATTACAAATCAAATCTTTAGGTTAAGGACCTAGGTCCTAAAACCCCTTTTAGGTGATTTTTTTATCACCTTAAAACCTAATTAATCAGCATCTAATTTATATTCTATCAAGTACATGTTTATAAGACATGTCTCTAGTGCTAAACTCGTAAATATGAGCTCATTTGGAGATCTAACCCCATAAACTTGGTCAATTTCCAAAGGCTACACAACCTTTAGTTATTAATATCCTATGCCACTAGACTTGTCATCCAATGGATTTTTGCCTTGGGACCATTTCCAAACCTTCCAACTATACCTATGACCTCCATTAGGACCGACTGATCAATAATGTACAATTTTCCTAATCTAATTTGATCCAAAATTGACCAGGAGTCAAAATGACCAAAATACCCTTTAAAGGGATTTTTGGTCTTTTCTCCAAAATTCAATAAAACCTAACTATATCAAACTCTAAATTCTATTTCAATGGATCTTAAATGACTTTAGGAACACATTGGGCCAGAAACTACTCTTTGGTTTGACCTAATTGACCAGGTCAACTATGGTTGACTAAAATGTCCCCTTAAGGGATCAAATGGCTATTTCAAGCCAAATGAATTTCTTTTGGCATGAGACCATCTCCATTGAGTTAAAATTGTCAATTTGAACTTAATGAACCCAACTCTTGACCCTAGGTCAACTTGGTTGACCAAGTCAACCAAGCTTGACCAATCCTCTCATACATTCTACCCATTCAATTCTCTTGATCAAAGCCTTGCTAAGCCTACCCAAACCCATTGGGTGACAAATTAGGTGCCTAAGAGACCTGAAAGTTCATTAGATTTTGTTAAGCCCTTATAACCTAGCCTGAGGCTAACCAAGAGGGGGGGGTGAATTGATAGTTCTAAAAATCTTAAACAAAAAGTATGATCTTTTTGAGGTATTTTAAAACGTTAAATCATATGATCACCTACAAGAAAATAATGTGCGGAAATTAAAATGTGAAAGCATAATAAGAAAGAACACACCAAAATTTTATAGTGGTTTGGTCAACATAACCTACATCCACTCTCCAGAGCCTCTCCTTCGGGTATTGCACTAAACTCAGTGACTCTCTTTTTTGCTCCCATAGTAAGGCGGAGAAGCCTGTACGAAACTCCTTTCCATCAACCCTGGTGAGGCAAAGAACCCGACTCCTTTCACTTCCTCCTAAAGAAGGAAGAGAACCCATCTTCCTTTGCTTCCTCATGAATCATGCAGAGAACCTTAATTGATTGATTACTGAAGAAGACCTCCCTAGAGCCTCCAAGGAACTAGGGATGACGACTAGAGAAGACGACTCGAATCATTGCTTGGAGTAACCTTTGTGAACCCCTTACAAACTCCCCATCACAAGATCCTTTCTCTCGTCCAAGCTCTCCCTCTCCTTCTCTTGGCTCTCTTAGGCCAGGACAGCAGCAAAACATCACTTCTTGAATAATCAAGAGATCTTATATAAAAGGGCTTAAAATTTGCCCTAATTTTCAACTAGCCGTCAAAGATCATCCAACAGATCGTCCTGTACGATCAGTACATTTTAGCTCATTCGACCAGGACGATCTGGGGGGGCTAGACGATTAGAAGATTTAATTGTTCTGATCCTCAGAACGATGCGTAAATTATCTTGTACAATTAGTTCAAAACATCAAATATCTTCCAAAACATCATTCTGTTTCACCAGACTTTACATGTTGGAAGATGAAAAAATAACTTATCGTTCATGACATCGTTCTGTTCATCTAGGATGACTCAGGAAGAAACTAAGGTTTTTTAATTAATCATCCAAGACGATCATGTGATCATCCAAGATGATATGATTGATCAATCAAATTTTAAATAGTTTCCTTAATTATCAAACTAATTTAGGCATAATTATAATGAATCGTCCAAGACGATATGGAATCATCCTGTACAATGTCTAAAAATAATAACATGCCTAAAAGAGTTGGCGGTTGATTCTTAAATTTTTATTTTTTTTTTGTTATTTAGTTTTAAAATTTTATTTACTAAAAAAAATGCTTATCGCTATTTTCTTAATGTAATTGTTTTAGTGAGGGGGAGTTTAGGAGAAAATATTTTTAGATTGCAAATGTAACCATTAATATTTACCATTATAGAAAAGGAGGAGATTATTGTAACTCGGGCTTCTAAGTTTATGATTTTGATGATAAAAAATATTATTGATTACCTTTTTCATTTCTCCTAATATTTATAGAGCATATTTATTTATGTGTTGACTAACATTTTAGCTACACCATGCACCATTCTTTGAAGGTTCATGGCTCAAGATTGGATAGGATATGTTATCTTAAATTAGTATGTAATTTTCATTTATTTATTTTTAATTTCTTGAGTCAAATTCTATAAGGGTGTATGTTAATCTGGTGACCATGCACACACACAAGAGGAGCAAAAATGATTTTAAATATTTATTTTTTTATACATCATACTGCACAATATGGATCGTACTATAGAATCTGGTGTTATAGAAATTAATTAAAATATTTTTCGAGAATTTTTTTTAAATATAACTAATCTTATAATATGAACATCACATCGTACTAAATGATCTATTATAATTAGAAAGTTTGTCGTCCATTAAATTAGACCAAATTTAAAAAGTTATTATAATCAAACTGTATGATGTTTAAATATTGCCTAATTTAATCATGTGATTAGACAACCAAATCTACTTAATTTTGATATTTTGATTATAATATATGAACTGGATCATACTGTATGATCAACAAAGACGAATATGGTCATTCCATGATTCGTCTTGGACGAACTGCATTTTGATTGAACTAATCGTATTGTATGATTGGTCATGCGTACTGATAATCATACAATACTAACATGCAAATTGAATTGTTTGTACTGATAATCATATAATACATACAGACAAATTGAAATGTTCGAATTGTACTAACTGGTGATTGTGTAGTACTAACAGGTCAAATTCTGCACATCGTACTATAGGATCATTAACAACTGAAATGATTTTTTAGGGTTTGTTAAGCCCTCTATTTAAGCTTTCTCTAAAGACATTGAAAGTTTCTTTGGTATGCACTGAGTCTCCATTCTTCTCGAGAAAATTGAAGAGAGAGCCTTAAAAGGGAGAGATAAAATGGTGGAGTTTGAGTGGGAGAATATCCTTGTGGGGTTCAAGGGAGTGTGGAGGAGATTTCACACGGTTGCTCCAGCAAGCTTGTATCTTAGTACCATCGGATTCAAGGTTTATATTGAGGAAAGTTTTGGCAAGAAGAAGATCTCTTTGGGGTCAAAGGACTCGGCTACTCCAACACATCGGGGAAGGTGAAAGTGATTCAAGGTTCTCTGCCTCACCAATAGAGTGAAAAGGAGTTAAAGTTCTCTGCCTCACCAAGAGGGTAAAAAGGAGTCAAGGTTCTCTTCCTGTGAAAGGAGTTCGGTCCTTTGCCACACCAAGTTGGTGGAAGAGAGTTTATAAGGGCTTCTTTGCCTAGATGTGGGGGATAAAGAAGAGACACTATAGTGATAGTACATTACCCAGAGTGGGTGACTCTAGGGAGTGGACGTAGATCATGGTTTGACAAAAACCACTATAAAATCTGGTGTGTTTTTATTTTATTTTATTTTATATAATTTATTTTTTTGTATTTATTTTCTAATATAATTACTTTGTTAAAAATCTGTGATAGATATTATGTGGTATTGATTAGGCTATTATCACCATCTTTATAACTTTTGATAAGTGTACTTGCTTCTGCGTTAAGTAATAGTATTGCTTCCATATTAGTGTACCTCTAGTTTGTTCTTTAAGATTTAACAAACTTCTCGAACTTACAATATCCTTCTTTCTCTGGCTACAAATTCACACCACTCCAACTGGCTTCTTTTTAAACAAACCACAATATACTAATGGCATACTACTCAAATTAGGTTTCAAGTTGTACAAACTAGCTCTCTCTCCAGCCTCCTTGAAGGTTGCAACCTCTACCGAAGATAACCAAACCTTAAGCAATCCATCTCTATACCATTCCATTAATGGCTCCCTGCCATATCTCACTATCACTCGCCTAGACATAGCCTTCATCACCAATCACTTGTGCCAATTTTTGCATTCTCCACTGAATATTCATTTTTAGCAAATGAAAAGGCTACTTAGGTACGTCCAAGGCACACTTCAACTTCGCTTATTGATCACCTCAGGCGATCTCAACCTACATTCCTACTCAGTCATTAACTGGGCCTCAGGCAAGCAAGATCACTGATCCATCTCAAGCTATTGTTCTTTCATTTGACCAAATCTCCTATCATGGATTATTAAGAAGTACAAAACAGTATCAAAATCCTCAACGAAAGAAGAATACAGAGCTCTTACAATGGTAACATCAGAAATTATGTGGCTTCTTCTACTCCTCATTGATTTCTAGATCCCATTAAACTCCCCAACTCCTCTTCATTGAGACAACATCTCAGCCATGGCCCTTGCCAACAACCTGTCTTTAATGCTCGAACCAAACACATGGAAATATACTACCATTTCATTAAAAACTACATCAGCTCAAATGAGATAGCCATACATTATATCTCCATATCTGATTAACTAGCGATCATCTTCACCAAAACACTTTTTACCATCCAATTTTTAAAAAATGAGGAACAAATTAACTCTTCTTCATCAGAATACTTAATTTGTGGGGCGGTGATAAGCTATGTAAAAAGTAAGCCTAATGATCACCTGCATCGCTTGCTCTCTGGCACGTTTCAGTAGTGACTCATCTCCACTTCGCCTGGATAATCATCGCGACGCTTCTCCTTCTACAAATAACAACCACTGGAAATGATTAGTATATATATAGCATATAGAAGCACACGTCATAAGGTAGACTTCTCTTGACAACGAAGATTGATAGAGATGGGATAACTCCAACTCCATTGTAATGGACTAAATGCTTCCTGTGCCTATGCAAGCGTGGCAAAGACTCACTGAGCTTGGTGTTCAGTGGGGCTCTATTTGGCTTTACTAAATAATTTTATTAAGACAAGCATATAATTCATAGATGATGTTGGGATAAATACAATTTTAAACCTGATTTACTAAACAAATTTGTATTTATCCCAACATCATCTATGAATTGTATGTCTATCTTAATAAAATTATTTAGTAAAGCCAAATAGAGCCCCATTGGCCACCAAGCTCAATGAGTCTTTTCCACGCCTGCATAGGTATGGGAAGCATTTAGTCCATTACAATGGAGTTGGAGTTATCTCATCTCTATCAATCTTCGCTATCAAGAGAAGTCTACCTTACGACGTGTGCCTCTATATGTTATTCTGTGGAACCAAATATGCTGGTTCCTATGCTATGTTTTGCATTTAAGGATGGCAATGAAGTATTTTTCAGGATCAAACGCCGCACACAGCTTAAGAACCTCATGAATGCTTACTGTGATCGTAGCACACAAATTATTCAGGGCATTCGTAGCAGTATAGGTGCTCAGATACGCTTATTAAAGAATGAGTATCTTCCTTCTTGTGCCATTAGTACTGATGAACTTCTTCAGGTATTACTATATGTATGCCTTTACTTACCATGTGAGCAACATATAGGTTGTGAAAAGGAGACCATTATGCCTCGGTGTAAATTTTTTCATTCACAAATGTAATCTTTCCTGATGGCTAAATCAAGTTAACTTCCTCTTTGGTGGTTTCCACTAAAGTATTTGGTATATACATACTGTCAAAATCAAAACAGCATGTGGAAGCTAAGCCTTTGTCACAAGCATATTTTCTGAACAGTATTGACAAAGCGTAGAAAGTTTACACTAATTATCCTAATTTTGATAATTCAACAAAGCTGAACTTTAAAGAAATTGAACTAGTTGTACAAAATGTCCAGAAAATTTGTTGAGGTTTGAGTTTCCACTCATTATGAACCAACCTTCTATCACCAAGTTATGAAATTTCAGAATGGAAGGCAAATACGTGGACAATTGTTCCTTTATCAATAGGCAAATATTTCATTGGATGTAAATGGACGTACAAGCTCAAAGTTAATCTCTATACCTATTAAAAATTCTAAATATAATAATAAACATGAATCCTTGGATGATTTCAAACTTCCATCTTGTAAGCAAAATATGAGAAAAATTAAAAATAAAAAAGCAAGATGTTTGAGGATTTTTATCTTAAAAAAAAAAACTTATTCTCATAAAAATCTATATGTTAAGCATTTCTTGAGTCATTTTGATGCTTGATCAATGATAAGAAGTTCTTGGCTAACAATGATTAGAATTTGCTTTGACCATAATGATTAATGTATTGATCGAATTACGGAGAAGCAGACACGCATGCATGCAGGTTTAATCCATGGGGTTTGTGAGATTAATAATTTTCATTTACATAAATCATTTTTTTATATTTTCAATTAAATGCAACTAAATATGATTGCATTTCTTGAGCTATTTCTTAAACTGAAGTTAAGATAAATGCATACAACCATCATAATTGTGAAGATGGTCATTATAACAATCAAGGGAAAATACTCATTTACCTTAACTGTTGGAAAATAATATAACAACAATAACAAACGTTCACAAATGAAAATGTCAAAGTTGAACAAAAAAATAAAATAGAACGGTATAAAAACTCAACAAAATTGTACAAAAATTCCTTTAGGACAATAAAGCAACAAACTAGAAAGTGCTCATGTAAAGCAACAATCTCGATCTATGCTTCGAGAAAAAATGATCACAACCCTTCTGTTAAATCCATAAGATTTATGGGATGCAGACATAGTGGGATAAATATTATATATAAAAAAACCGTGATTACTTTACTAAAAGAAAAATATAAACTATTGAACTTCCTCTAAATATGGGATCAATGACACCATGTTAAAAAAGCTATATAGCCATGTGTTTTACGCAATTGAATGATATGTTGATACAAGTATACCTATATATAAAAAATTTAAGAGAGTAATAAAAAAAATATAATGAATGAAAATATTCTTAATAATTATGTTATATCTAATAATAATGAAATAAGTTCCTACTATAAATATATATTAGACATATATTGTAACATTTATATGACAATGAATCATTTCAATAATTATAAAAAGATTTTCATAATGAAAAGAAAATTATAGTTGTCTTCACTCATCATTAATACATGCATAATAGATAGTGTATTAAATCATATTTAAATCAAATGTAATCTTTTGAGATGCATGCATGTTACATGTCTCCATTCTATAAATTTATCAAAATACTTTGACTTAGGCAATATACTCCTTAATTTCTAATCTAAAGATCATAGGCACCAATCTTAATGGTTTTATAACTTTAATGAATTTCTCTATATTCTACATAAATTTAATATTTGTTTTTGATCTTATATGCTCATCTTATTCCTATAATTAGCCTCATGCAATCACCTTATTTCTATAAAATGAATCAGTGGATTGGCCTATTAAGATAGAAGTAATGTAGAAGCAATAGGGAGAAAAACTTCAACATTTTCAAATAGGAATGAAAATATCTAGATAGAACCATTTGCATAAAACAAGAATTCTTTACTTCTAATATTTTATTACATTGATTTATTCTGAAAATCATATCATGTAAATTTCTTTTGAGATGGTATCACATAGCATGGTAAGAACTCTTTTTAAAAGATCTGAAACACATTATAGTGTACATATCCTATTTAGATAGTGAGTGGATTATGACTTATTTGAGATATTATTACGTGCGAAGTCCAAACATAACTTTCGTCTAAACTCCAATTAAAATAGTTCACGTCGCATGTACACATAATATACTACTTATACACATTGTGTGTATAATCTATATACTATGTACAAACGACGTGACACTTTTCCATTGGAGCCCAGATGCCATCCGCACTCCGCACCTAATAACTTCTCGTCTTATATAAACCAAAATTGGGAGAAAAGCTTGTATACTCTTCCAAGATATTCGTCATCATGGTGAAAGGATTACAATGACTATATCTTTTTAGTATACGGCGAGGTTGGAGTAGTTCATAGAGAGAGAGAGAGAGAGAGAGAGAGAGAGAGAGAGAGAGAGAGAGAGAGAGAGTCCTATATATTACAGTCTTACCATCTCATGAAAATGTTCATTCTTAGGCAATATATCAAAACCTGAGAAGGTAGGTAGAATTAAGGTCATTACTTTTCAATCTGCTAATATGAAAAAGAGTTATGAATCCACTGCTACAGTCAACGATGCAATGGTAGCTATTGAAACTTGTTCGAGTTAATTAGAGCTCCTTTGAATGATCAACTTCACAATCTATTGTTATATATATATAATAAAGATATGAAACATGGCATGGTAAGAATTTTTTTTAAAAGATATGAAACACGTTAAAGTGTACGCACCCTATTTAGATAGTGAGTGGATTATGACTTATTTGAGAGATTATTACGTGCGGAGTCCAAACATAACTTTCTTCTGGACTCCAATCAAATAGTTCACGTCGCATGTACACACTATATACTACTTATACACAATATGTGTAACATCTATATACTATGTACAGACAAACTGATGCTTTTCCATTGGAGCCCAGATGCCATCCACACTCCGCACCTAATAATTTCTCGTCTTATATAGATCAAAATTGGAAGGAAATCCTGTACGTATACTCTTCCAAGATATTTGTCATCGTGGTGAAAGGATTACAATGACTATATTTTTTGAGTATACAGCGAGGTTGGAGTTCTCATGAAGAGAGAGAGAGAGAGAGAGAGAGAGAGAGAGAGAGAGAGAGTCTTATATATTACAGTCCTACTATCTCATGAAAATGTTCATGCTCAGACAATATATCAAAAGCTGAGAAGGCAGAATTGAGGTCATTATTTTTCAATCTGCTGATATATGAAAAAGAGTTATGAATCCACTACTACAGTCATCGATGCAATGGTAGCTATTGAAAGTTGTTCGAGTTAATTAGAGCTCCTTTGAATGATCAACTTCACAATCTACTGTTATATATATATATATATATATATATATATAGAGAGAGAGAGAGAGAGAGAGAGAGAGCAATTATGTACTTTTTTTTTTAGTTAAAACCCACGGATGGGCCTACGTGTTAATTTCAAAAATCGGTTACAAAGTCCTTAAAAGGACCAACCAGCTTACTACTGCTCCGAAGAGCTACAATCCAAAAAAGAGAGAAAAAACCTAGAAGCCGGTCGGTCCTTATCCTATGATTACAAAATTGATAGTAAAAATCTATCGGGCTGTGAGACGATAGCACCCAAAAAAGGAAGATCCAATAAATAGCTTTTGGCACGAACTTCCTGCAAAAAATCAGAAGGAAATAGAAGTAGTAGAGAGATATAGGAAAGAGAAGAACCTTGCAAACTTTAAAGCTCCCAAGACCGCAATTACTAACTTGCCTGCAAGAAATACTCCAAATGTAAACATTAGAATCATTCATAAACGGAAGATTGGTAATAAATTCCAGATTATGATTCCCATCCAAATCAGGAAAAACCAACTAGCAGAGAATGGAAAAATTAATATTACTCATCCTTTTAACATACTTCCCTCTACCAAAGCAGAAGCTGGAAGTCTTAGAAAGCCAGAAAAAGTCAGAAAAATCTATCAAGCGCCCAGGACTCTCAGTCCCCAAAATGAACTTGAAAACTTTAATGACAGTATGGAGAAAACAATGATGATTACTAGAATTCTGGGTGATAATACCGAAAAGTAAAGTATATATGTTCCCCGGTTTAACCATAATCTCCATATTACCATCTACTTGAAACTGACATTCATCAACATCCCGGTTAGGAACCCAAACAACATGACAGCGACCAGCAGGAAGAATAAAACCAAGCACAATAACAATATTAGTAAACCACTGAAACAAGGTATGAGAAAAATCAGTAAAATTTAAATAAATTTCAGTAAAATTGCAAAGGTAGACGCCTCCAGAAATCACAACAGAGATGCCATAGTAAATGGAATTGTGAAACAAGCCATAATTGCTCAAACCAGCCCTCACAATGCTAATAAAATAGCAACTCATAATCATAAGGCACGACCATTTCTAATGTAAGGGAGAGAAGTTTTATCCAACATTATCATGCCTTTCAAAAAAGGATTTAAATTAGAAGTATTAAGATCTTGATAACTCTCAAGCTGACAACCAAAGTTAGCCAACCAGTCAGCACAAACGTTAGCTTCGCGATAAATGTGAGAAATATAATAGTTAATAGTAGCAAGAGACTTTTTTATTTTCCTAATAAGATAGAAGTTTTGAGGGTTACCTTGAACTTTATTATTAATGATTTGAACCACAAGATCAGCATCAAGTAATGCACTTTTCAATCCCCAATTGAAGACCGGAGAGTTCAGCAGTCAGAACAGAGCAAAATTGCAAGGGGGAAGCAAAAACAGAAAGCACCTTACCATCATGATCCCGAATGATGCCCACAGTGCCAGCTAAACAGTTTTTAACAGAACCATCAGTATTCAATTTGACATAGGGAACAGTCGGTTTCCTCCAAATAACCATCATGCTAATACTTTTGGCATCATTAATATTCATGTTAACACCAAAAAATTCAGCCAACTTCTTTACATTTCTGCAATTTTTAATAGAGATTAAATTACAAGAAGAAAGGTGAAGAATTTTATGGTTAATATTAGAAATGATAACAGAAGCTTCCATTTTAATGCCAGCATGCTTGGATTCATTTCTCGATTTCCAAATGAACCATAAAATAAGAATAGGGATGAGGTTAAGAATATGGCCTTTAGAATTGTTCAACCAAAGATTTAAAACAGGGGTAAGATCATTATTGATAGTCCCCTGATTAATATTAGCCAAAACAAAGTAGTATTGCCAAATCTTCTTCGCAATATGACCATTAATAAAAATGTGGTTGATACTTTCGATATTCTCACAACATTGACATTTAGAAGGCAAGAAAAAGCCTTTTCTTTGAATAACAGTGTCCACCGGAATAAACCCCTTAATACATCTCCAAGCTAAAATAGAGTATGAAATAGGTATACTATTATGCCATAAGGAAGATAAAATAATAGAATTATCATACTTAATCCTAAACGCTTCCCAAACCTTTTTCATTTGGAACAAACTCAAAGAAGACAAGGAAAACAAAATTTTATCCTTACTAGTCAAATCTAAAGGGATCAGCTTAATTATATCAACAAAAAAGGAAGGTAAGTTCTGCAACAATTTAAAAACATTCCAAGACCCATTAATAAAAAAATCAGAAACTTTGACATTCTCAACAGAACTAGTATTAAAGTAATTATCAATAGAACAGGGACCCATCCAATTATCTTGCCAAAAGAAAACCTTACCTTCACCAATACCCCATTGAATGTACTGTTCCGCAGACCACTTTATTTTGCAAAGCCTTTTCCAAGTAGGAGAATCAGTAGGTTTAAAGACAATAAGCAGAGGATGAGAATCTTTGCAATACTTAGTATTCATAAAACGAGCCCATAAACTCTCATTAGTTCTAAAGGAAAACCAAAGTTTATGAGAGAAGGCTTTAGCCATATCAGGAATGTTTTTACAACCCAAGCCACCTTCATTGTAAGTGCCGCACATATTATTCCAAGATGCCCAATGTATATCATTACTATTATACTTAGAAGTCCAAAAAAACTTATTTATCATTCTTTCAATACGTAGGCAAATAGTCGCAGAAGGGTTAAGAGAATGAAACAAGTAAATGGGTAAAGAGTTAAGGACAGACTTAATAAGAATTAACCTACCCCCATAAGATAAAAAGTTAGAGGACCAATGATGCAATTTTTTTTGAATAGAAGTAAAAATATCTTCAAACAAATGATTCTTCTTTTTACCTTTATAAATAGGCGTGCCCAAATACTTAATGGGAAAGTTTTTAGATTGAAAACCACAACGTCTTTGAATAGCTAAAATTCTATTTTTATTAATAGTTTTACTGGCAACAAAAGAACATTTTTCCTTGTTAATAGCTAATCCAGAAACAGAATGAAACTCTAATAAAAAGTTACTTAAAGTAGAGATATTATTGATAGAACCATTAGAGAACAAAATGAAATCGTCAGCAAAACTAAGGTGAGAAACAGGCAAGCCTCTAATAGTTCTAAAATAAAGATTGGGATTACGGGTATAAAGATCTTCAATACCCCTAGACAAATATTCCATCACAATAATGAAAAGAGCCGGGGAAATATTATCCCCTTGTCTTAAACCTTTGGTAGACTTGAAGTAGCCATGATTCCTACCATTAATCAATACAGAGAAATAACAATTATCAGTACTGTTCTTAATAAGCTTTATAAAAGAATCAGAGAAACCAAATAAAGACAGAATATTAAATAGGAAATTCCAGTTAAGATTATCATAAGCCTTAGAAATATCCAATTTCAAAATGATATTGCCACCTTTCACCTTAGTGTTAATTTCATGCGCCATCTCTTGGGTTAATAACACATTATAAAAAATACTTCTACCTTTAACAAAACCAGTTTGATTACTCGAAATAATTCTATGAAGAATATTCTCCAATCTTTTAGAAATAATCTTAGAAATAAGTTTATTAAAAAAAGAGCAAAGACTTATAGGTCTAAAATCATTCCACGTATTAGCCCCCATAGATTTAGGAATGAGCACGAAATTAGTAGAAGTAAAAAATTTCGGGTATGAAGTTCCCTTGAAAAAATCAATAGCAGCTTCAATAATATCATGTTTAATCATCTCCCAGCACTTTTGGAAAAATTTAGTGGTGTAACCATCAGGACCCGCAATGGAGTCCCCATTCAAATTGTTAGCAGCATTGAAAATTTCCTCCTCAGAAGGAATCAAACAAAGCAACTCATTATCCCTATCATCAACAATTTTAGGAATGATATGAGGATTAGTTAAAGGATTAGTATTAAAAGTACTCTGAAAATTATTCTTAAAATGATCCACTACAGATTTGCAAATAAGCTCCTCATTATCAATGAAAGAGCCATCATTAATCATAATTTTGTGAATGTAATTCCTATTTCTATTACGGTTAGCCATAGCGTGGAAAAATTTAGTGTTCCTATCCCCTTCAACAGTAAATTTAACATTCGCTTTTTGTTTCCAGAATATTTCCTCTTGATCTTGAAGACTAACAAGATAATCTTTAGCACTATTTAGAGAAAACAAATTATCATTGGAAGGATTACTCATATAAACATTCTCGAGCTCTTGCACTTTCAATTCAGCTTCCTTAATGTTAGTAAAAATGTTTTTGAAAACATTTTTATTCCACCAGTTTAAAACATGTTTTAATCTACTAAGTTTAGACCAAAGTCTAAGCATGCCCTTGATGTCATTATTAGGAAATAAAGGCGCGTTCCAGTTTATTCTAATAACATTTTTGAAATCCTGATGATTGAGCCACATATTTTGGAATCTGAAAGATGTATTGCCAATTCTACTATTAGCATTGATACTAAGCAGTAAAGGACAGTGATCAGACAAAGTTTTATTAAGATGCTCAACAGTAGTCATGGAAAAAGTAGATAGCCACTCATTATTAAAAAGAATTCTATCAAGACGCTGCCAAATAGTAGCACGATTCCAAGTAAAAGGATTACCACTAAAACCTATATCAGTCAAAGAACAATCAGAAATAACAGAATTAAAATCTTCCATAGCAATAGAATTAGGCAAATTACCTCCTCTCCTTTACGAAGCATTAGAGATAATATTAAAGTCTCCACCAATGCACCACGGACCACTAACATTATTAGCAAATTGACGCATTTGCTCCCAAAGAGGGAAATGATTCCATCTAGAAGAAGCAGCATAAACAAAAGAGCAAAAACACTTATAATTGAATAATTCAATTTCACAATTGATAATTTGAGGGTGATCTGATAAAATATTGACATTGATATTATTGTTCCACATGATCCAAATTTTGTTAGAGCAATTAGCAGCAAAATTAGAAAAGCCTAATTTAGAAGCAGTAGTACCAATTTTACTATTGGTAATAAGAGGCTCAATTAAAACTAATAAGAAAATACCATGAACTCTAGAAAGATTCTTAACTCTAGCAATGGAGTCTTTTCCCCCAATTCCCCTAACATTCCAAATGAGAGCTTTAATCATAAAGATGTTTGGAAGAATTTTGGGCACGGGTAGACCGTGGGGTAGAAGGTTGAGAATTTTTTGCATTCTTACCTTTCTTTTGGTTCACTTTCGAAAATCCACCATCATCAATATTTTGAAGATTAGAAGTATTAGTATTAGAAAAAGAAGCCACCTCAGAATTTTTTTTTGAAGAATTATCATTAGTAGAAACAGTAGATAGGGCCAATTTATTACTCACAGAGTTTTGGATATTTTGAACCATCTGCTCGGTATTTTGCTCATCGTTGCAAGGATGAAGAAATTCCCCTTCTTCATATAATTCATCACTACCATCACCAGCCAATTCTCCTTCTCTATTAGTAACTTTGAGAATTGATCTAGAGTTTTTATCTACAATTTCCTTGTTAGTCAATAAAGCATGCTCATTATCACTACTACCAATCTCTTTAAGAATGGATTCAACAGAAATAAAAATTTTAGGATCAGCATCCTCGTTAATGTTTTCAACAATACCATTCTTCTCCTTCTCCAAAGAAATATTATCATTAGGATTTTGCATATTTTCTTGTGAAACAACAATTTTAGCTTCCGTATTGTCAGATGATGGAAGCGGTTCCAACCGATCTGTCTATATTAGCTTCCCTGTAGGCACGTAAATTTGATCGGAGGATCCAAGCTTACCATCCACCTGCAAATTAGATTTTTTGAGTTCAGGATGAAGTTTAAAACAATCCGAGTGTGCATGTCCATGTATTTTACAGTGTGAACAGAAATCCGGAACTTTTTCGAATTCTACTTTCTGCATATAACCGAAAGCTTTCGATCCAACCCAAATCTCCTTCGAATGTTTTTTGGTAATGTCAACTTCGACTAAAATTCTAGCCACAGAAGGTCTAGTGCGCGAGGCAGTTGCCTGATCCGTTTGGAGAGGTCTACCAAAAATAGAACCCAGTGCATGTAAAACTTTTTGATTGAAAAAATGAAGCCGAAGGTTAGGGAATGAAATCCATATAGGAACTATGGGTGATTCTTCCTTGATATCAAAAAAAGGGGTCCATTTTAAAATACACATTTGACAGTTGAAAATAAAATAAGATCTACGAGCAAATATCCTACTATAATCAAGATCATTCGAGAGTTGTATTGCCACATGCTTCGAATCCAACAGACCGATAGAAAAAAATCCCGATAATTTTAAATTAGTGAAGAAACTGCGAATAGAATCGAGATTAGGTCTGTTAAGACCAAATTTACCAACCAAAGTGTATTGGAAAGGAGAAGCCAACTTAAGCACATCTTCATCAGATAAAAGAACAGCAGGTACACCATTGAAAGTCGATTGAGATAAAGTAGGAACGGAATCACCTGATCCAGCGAGAACTTCCTTAAACGAACGCGTTTTCGAAGGAGAAGACTCCACATCTAGATTAAAAAATCCTTTGTTAGAGATCGGCTTATCTCCAGACATCGTTCCCCAAGGATTTTGGGGCTTCGAAGCAGCCATAAGACGCCAAGCCCCCACAGGGCTTAGAGCAAAGAAGCGACCAACACAGCTCTAAGCGAAATCACTCCACAAACAAGACGAAAAAATCACACAGAAACGAAGGCAGTGGAAGAGGAAGCCGGAAGCCCTAAATCGCCAGAGCGGCGGGTTTAGGGTTCGCGAGGTCAGTTTAGAGAGCAATTATGTACTTCTAATGACATACATCTAGCATTTTATAAGAGAAAAAATGGCTGAAAATTCCATTAATTATACTATTAATTAATACAAATAATTTACGCGAGACTACTCCAACCAATAAAACTAATATGTACAGGCTTTTAATAGAATTTACTAGGTCTTCTTATTCAACTTTGTGTTGATAAAATATAAGCCTTAAACTTTTAATAAAATGAATACTTCAAATACTAAAATTTATGCATGTAATTTACTACATATAGTTTTTCATCCTTATAGTTATAGAGCTTGTCGTTATTTGCAATATAATATTATAGATAAATGAGAAGTTAGTCCAGAACTCACTATTTTCAGCATGATATTTCCTTCCATGAAAAGGATTAAGCACTACCATAAAGAATTAAAGATCCTACTTGGCTTGCCCTTCCTTGCTAAATTTGTGAAAATGGCAGCTCCTATCACAAATTAATTTTATTTTTTTAATTAAACTCGCAAAGGACTTATGTGTTAATATCAAAAAAAATTATATAACAAAGAGTTTAGATAATTTTCAGATAGAAAATTTGAGATTGGATAGCAGCCCTTGTTAATATCATCTCTATTTGTTGTTTAATGTTAATCGAGAATACTCATATATACTTTATGGCTAACAAATATCCTTATTTGTCATATTTTTTAAAACGATATGAAAAATAAGCTAATGAATCAAGTCAATGTCATCTCAAATTTAGCTCGTTATCTCGTCAAGCAAGTCTCATGAGCTAGTTATCGAGTCCCACTCAAACAGTCTCACGAGTTATCTTGACTCAATTACACCCTCTCTAGCTTAGGACAAGAAGGTTGTTTCACATACTCACTTCAATAATTTCTTCAAAGCTCTTCAAAATTAAATTTTAGTTTCAAGCAATCTTGGCAATGAAGAGTATTAATCAATTGACTTCCACCTTAGCTTAAAATTCAATAACTTCCAATATATAAAAATATGTCTAACCCGTCATTGTAAATTTTGAAAATTGAGGCAGAATTCTCACCTTATAAGTAATCTACGATTCAATTTGTTGCCAAATGTTCCTCTCAACTGCATGTTGAAGAAGAATACCCCATATCCAAACTTTAAAAGAAATAAGATTCAATTTTATCATGAAAAATAACACTCCAAAGACTGGTACATTGAATGGCCCCCAAAGTTGAGAAATATATAAATAATGAAGCAATTTCTAAGATGCCAAAGCTCATAGTTGATGCAGTTGATTCAGTGTTCATTAAGGCTTTGTTTGGGACGGCTTTCTTATTGCTTCTTAAAGCAGCTTTCTAGTACAAAATTTTTAATTTTTATATTAAAAAATCACTTTAAAAAGAAGTAAGAAAGCAGTCCCAAACGAAGCCTAGAGTTTTGTTTGAAATGACTTTTATACTACTTTCTAAAAGCAGCTTTCAAATACAAAAATTTCTAGTTTAAGAAATTTTTGTATTAAAATGTCACAATAGAAAGAAATTAGAAAGCTGTCACAAATGAAGCCTGGGAGTGTGAGTTAAGTCTCCTATTAAGTGGCGTGAGCCTAAAAATAGTATATTTTTAATATATCAAATATATTTTATTTTATGTCAAAATATAGATAAAATATAATAAAAAATAAAAGTTGTTGCGTCCAGGAGTATCCGCGGCGGTAGAGATATAAAGTTTAACATCTTAGCGTTGTACGAAAATCCGGCATTCAATCAGATAAGAGAGTGTTTAGCATTCATAGGAGACACCAATATTTTTACGTTAAAAACCCCTAAAAAGGGGGAAAACTCACGGAGCCTAGCCCAGTTTGAATGAATCAACTAGTATTGCAGTTGATTATAAATGGGGCCCTTCCTTGAGAGAAGCTCTTCGCTTGATGTACATTTTATAGAGTACATTACATGATGTGAATACAAAGAATCACTATTGACGTGTTCGTTTGGTCGGGAGGATAATAGTCTGATGACGGAGGTCAGAAAGACTGTAATCTGCGGATGACGTAAGTCAGGAGGACCGAAGTCAATTGGCGACGGAGGTCGGAAGGACTGTAGTCGGTGAGCGACATAAGTCAGAAGGACCGTAGTCGGTGGGCGACGGAGGTTGGAAAGACTGTAGTCGGTGGGGACATAAGTCAGGAGGACAGTAGTCGGCTGGCAATGGAGGTCGGAAGGACTATAGTCGGTGGGCGATGTAAGTCAGAAGAATCGTGTCAGATAGAAGTCCAACAATGAAAAGAAATCCATCTTAGGATAGATGTCCAGCAAAAGTCCGATAACCGATAGAAGCTGGCATCGGGTAGAAGTTCGACGTATGTTGGAGGCAGAGGAGAACTCTGGTATCACTTGGGCGGAGTTTCAGCGTCAGGGGGGAACTCTATCATTACTTGGGCAAAATTTTAGCATCCTATGGAAGTCAGACATAATTATGGCGTCTGGTGGAAGTTGGGCAGAATTCTGATGTCCTGTGGAAGTCAGGCAGAATTCCGGCGTCAATTGGAGTTCTGGCGGAACTCCAACGGTGATCGAGGAGGAGTTCCTTCCCTCCTATTCTTCTCTTCTCCTATTCTTCTTACTTCCACTTTCTTCTTGCTTGGGTCCCCTCTCATGAGAAATGAGGGGTCTATTTATAGATTTTCTGGAGTGGCATAGCTTGTAAATAGGTGTGAGATTAAGGGCAAATAGGGAGTGGTTGAATGGGCGGTTGATATTGAATCCCTTAATTTTGCACCATTTGTTAGACATTTGAAGGTCTTAATGATGTCGGAATTCGGTGATCTTGGGCTCGTTGGATTTGCCTCGTCGAGCCGTTCAGTTCTATTATACGCTCGTTAAAATCAGAGATCGTTTGGTAACTCAAATTGCAGTATGAACTTTCCAATAGCACTTTGGGTGCTTGATTTGGGCTCATTTGGGCTTGGATTGAGTTGAATTTGATGTCGTTGGGTTTGTATTTTCGAGACGCTCAGTTTGACTATAAGTTTGCTAACATCGGAGTTCAGGTGATCCGGATTTAATTTTTGAAGTTTTTGGGTTGATTTTGCCTCGAGATTAGTGCCCGATCAAGATAATTTTTTGATGATATATCAGTTGCCCCCCTATTTTTAGACGTTGAAGCTCCAGGAGTCCTAAAATATATGCGTCGACATTTTATACGGGCCGAATCGCAAAAATTACGTTCCAAAAATTAATAGCTTGCTCAAACTTGATCATATAGGCCCTGTTGAGCTCCGAAAGTGTCAAAATCGAGTTCGAAATGTCAAAAAACGTGTCTGGGGACCCCAAAACGTCCTATTTGGACTGTCCGGGCCAAAAATTGGGCCCGTACACGCATAGGCGGCCGAACCGGTCGGCCGCAGCCGCCGGCGCGCAATCGAACAGGCGCGCCCCATGGGCACGCGGTTGCTGCATGCTAGCTGGCGATTGCTGGCCAGTGGTTGGCCTGAGTTTGAATTCAAAGTTTTTATCCATTTTTTAATCGTGTGGGACCTAAAAAATTCTGAAAAAAAACTCAAAAAATTCAAAAAAATATTATCCTTTTCTTCTTCCCTGATCTTTTTCTTACATTAGAGCATTCCACTGTCGGAGATACGTGGCATTCCCCTATCAAGCTTCAGTGCCCCTCTTTTGTGTATAAGGAGAATTTTTTCCTCCTTGTTCTTCGCTTGTGCTTTTCTTCTTGTATTGGAGGCATTCCACTGTCGGAAATAGGCGGCATTCCCCTATCAAGCTTCAGTGCCCCTCTCTTGTGTAGAAGAAGTCGCGATGAGAGGCTATCTTCTAAATAGACAACTCATGGTAAAAGGAGATCAATTGTTGCTTGTATGAGTGGGTGATTTGAGAAGATCTGGCGATGATAGTGTTCTGGAGGAGAACCATAAGTGATGAGTAGACGAGAGATTTTTAATGCCATTTGAGCGGAAATCTGTTGGCAATGGACGATTGAGTTTAAGCCCATTGGCAGTCAACGATCAAGTGTAGAATTGAAGGAGAGAGTTTGAGGGTGCGCTGCAAGTAGCAGTCGAACGACAAGCCGATGATGACTGATATAAAGTGAAGGGCCGCCAGCAAATATCAGATGAAGAGCCAATGATGGTGGTAGTCCAGTGGCATTTTGCTAATATAATATGCATCAATACTGAAGTGTAGTGACATCAGATACCCCTGAGTCAAGGGGCCGGAGTAGTGTGTTATATTAGTGGTTTGGCGACACATAAATAGTGTCAACTAAGTTGAGGCCTGATGAAGACCAAATTATAATCTTTCTTTGAAGAAAAAGTTGTAGGAGATGCTTGTGTGCAGAAGAGAAAAACCCTTTTAAATTCACTGAAGATATTTGACTGTCTTGAAGTTGCTTGTTGCTTGATGATAGTAGCTTGTACAATAGATGTCAATGTACCTTTTACTTTCATATTCTTGCAAAAATGAACTTGTTGTATATTTTTTTTGCAATGTAACTCCAGTGATATTGAATATGAAGTTGAGATCTTATCCCTCAAAGGAAATTGAATTGTTTGCGCATCTTTGAGTCATGCTTTGATATATTGCATAATATACTTTTTTGAGACTTTTTATCCTGCTAAAAATCTTTGTAGAAGATGTCAAGAGAATCTATCAAGAATGTGTGACCTATCCAGGTTGTATGTTAGAGCTTTCTCGATGACGTTAACCTATGTGGAAGAGGATGAGAGAATCCACCAATGATGTGAGACCTATTTGAGGTTGTATGTCGGAGCCTTTGCTCGACGACGTTAACATGTATAGAAGAGGTCGAGAGAATCCACCAAGGATGTGAGACCTATCCGAGGTTATATGTTAGAGCCTTCGCTCGACGACATTAACCTGTATGTAAGAGGCCGAGAGAATCCACTAAGGATGTAAGACCTATCCGTGATTGTATGTCACAGCCTTTGCTCAACGATGTTAACCTGTATGGAAGAGGTAGAGAAAATCCACCAAGGATGTGAGACCTATCCGAGGTAGTATGTCGGAGCCTTTGCTCGACGACGTTAACCTATATGAAAGAGATCAAGAGAATCCACCAAGGATATGAGACCTATCTGAGGTTGTATGTCGGAGCCTTTGCTCGACTACGTTAACATGTATGAAAGAGGTCGAGAGAATCCATCAATGATGTGAGACCTATCTGAGATTATATATCAGAGCTTTTGCTCGATGACATTAACCTGTGTGGAAGAGGTCAATAGAATTCACCAAGAATGTAAGACCTATCCGAGGTTGTACGTCCGAGACTTTGCTCGACGATGTTAACTTGTATGGAAGAGGTCGAGAGAACCCACCAAGGATGTGAGACCTATCCGAGGTTGTATGTCGAAACCTTTGCTCGATGACGTTAACCTGTATGGAAGAGGTTGAGAGAACCCACCAAGGATGTGAGACCTATTCGAGGTTGTATGTCAGAGCCTTTGTTCGACGATGTTAACCTGTATGGAAGAGGACGAGAGAATCCACCAATGATGTGAGACCTATCCGAGGTTGTATGTCGGAGCTTTTGCTCGACGACGTTAACCTGTATGAAAGAGGTCGAGAGAATCCACCAATGATGTATGACCTATCCGAGGTTATATGTCAGGGCCTTTGCTTGACGACGTTAACCTATATGGAAGAGGTCGAGAGAATCCACCAAGGATGCGAGACCTATCCTAGGTTGTATGTCAGAGCCTTTGCTCAATGAAGTTAACCTATATAGAAGAGGTTGAGAAAATCCACTAAGGATGTGAGACCTATCTGAGGTTGTATGTCGGAGCCTTTGCTCGACGAAGTTAAGCTGTATGGAAGAGGTCGAGAGAATCCACCAAGAATGTGAGACCTATTTGAGGTTGTATGTCGGAGCCTTTGCTCAACTACGTTAACATGTATAAAAGAGGTCGAGAGAATCCACCAATGATGTGAGACCTATCCGAGGTTATATGTCAGAATTTTTGCTCGATGATGTTAACCTGTGTGGAAGAGGTAGAGAGAATCCACCAAGGATGTAAGACCTACCCGAGATTGTATGTTCGAGACTTTGTTTGATGACGTTAACATGTATGGAAGAGGTCGAGAGAACCCACCAAAGATGTGAGACCTATCCGAGGTTGTATGTCGGAGCCTTTGCTCGATGACGTTAACCTGTATGGAAGATGTCGAGAGAACCCGCCAAGGATGTGAGACCTATCCGAGGTTGTATGTAGCATTTGCTCGACAATTTTAACCTATATGGAAAAGGTCGAGAGAATCCATCAAGGATGTGAGACCTATCCGAGGTTGTATGTCGGAGCCTTTGCTCGACGGCGTTAACCTGTATGAAAGAGGTCGAGAGAATCCACCAATGATGTATTACCTATCTGAGGTTATATGTCGGAGTATTTGCTCGACGATGTTAACCTGTATGGAAGAGGTCGAGAGAATCCACCAAGGATGCGAGACCTATCCGAGGTTGTATGTCGGAGCCTTTGCTCGACGACGTTAACCTGTATGGAAGAGGTCGAGAGAACTCACCATGGATGTGAGAGCTATCAGAGGTTGTATGTCGGAGCCTTTGCTCGATGAAGTTAACCTATATGGAAGAGTTCGAGAGAATCCACCAAGGATGTGGACCTATCCGAGGTTGTATATCGGAGCCTTTGCTCGACGACGTTAACTTGTATGGAAGAGGTCGAGAGAATCCACCAATAACGTATGATCTATCTAAGGGTTATATGTCGGAGCCTTTGCTCGACGACGTTAACCTGTATGAAAGAGGTCGAGAGAATCCACCAAGGTTGCGAGACCTATCTGAGGTTGTATGTCAAAGCCTTTGCTCGACTACGTTAACCTATGTGAAAGTGGTCGAGAGAATCCACCAAGGATGTAAGACCTATCCGAGGTTGTATGTCCGAGACTTTGCTCGACGACGTTAACCTGTATGGAAGAGGTCGAGAGAATCCACCAAGGATGTGAGACCTATCCGAGGTTGTATGTCAGAGCATTTGCTCGATGACGTTAACCTGTGTGGAAGAGGTCAAGAGAATCCACCAAGGATGTGAGACCTATCTGAGGTTGTACGTCGGAGCCTTTGCTCGATGACATTAACCTGTGTGGAAGAGGTTGCTATGATTGGGAGGGGGCGAACGCCGTGTGTATCCCGAATCAAAGGTAAATAATGGTCAATCTTTAGACCATTACTGCCTTTTCGAGGTCGAGATTAAGACCTTGCCCAAGGAGTAGAAGTACCGTAAAGAACTGTACGTGGCTTGAAATTTATCGGAAGCTTCCTTGCATTTTTAGGGAGTTTCCTTATATAACATCTTCATTTTGAAATTCTTGAAGGGATCTTCTTGACTAAAATTGTAGCCAAGGTTGCCCCCCAGTCTGAATTTGATTTCCATGAAATTGATGCATCAGCAGTTGAATAATCTTTTGAGGTTGGAGCCAAAATCCCCCCCCCCCCAATTGGGAATCACGTTCCCATAGACAGCGCCAAACTGTTACGTCCAGGAGTATTCGCGGCGGTAGAGATATAAAGTTTAACGTCTTATCGTTGTACGAAAATCCAGCACCCAATCAGATAAGAGAGTGTGTAGCATTCATAGGAGACACCAATATTTTTATGTGGAGAACCCATAAAAAGGGGGAAAAACCACGGGGCCTAGCCAGTTTGAATGAATCCACTAGTATTGCAGTTAATTACAAATAGGGCCCTTTCTTGGGAGAAGGCCTTAGCTTGATGTACATTTTATAGAGTACATTACATGATGTGAATACAAAGAATCACTATTGATGTGTTCATTTGGTCGAGAGGATCATAGTCTGGTGACGGAGGTCATAAAGATTGTAGTCTGCGGTGTAAGTCAAGAGGACCGTAGTCGGCTGGCGACGGAGGTCGGAAGGACTGTAGTCGGTGGGCGACATAAGTCAGAAGGATCGTAGTCAGCGGGCGACGAAGGTCGGAAAGACTGTAGTTGGCGGGTGACATAAGTCAGGAGGACCGTAGTTAGCTAGCGACAGAGGTCGAAAGGACTGTAGTCGGTGGGCGACTTAAGTCAGAAGGACCGTGTCAGATAGTAGTCAAACAATTGAAAGAAATCCATCTTCGGATAGATGTCCAGCAAAAATCTGATAACTTGTAGAAGTCGGCATCTGGTAGAAGTCCGACGTCTGTTGGAGGCAGAGGAGAACTCCGATATCACTTGAGCGGAGTTTCGGCGTCAGGGGGGAACTCTGTCATTACTTGGGCAGAATTTCAGCATCCCGTGGAAGTCAGACATAATTCTGGCTTCCGGTGGAAGTCGGGCAGAATTCTGATGTCCCGTGAAAGTCAGGCAGAATTTCGGGGTCATTTGGAGTTCGAGCAGAACTCTGGCGGTGGTCGAGGCGGAGTCTCTTCCCTCCTATTCTTCTCTTCTCCTCTTCTTCTTGCTTCCTCTTTGCTTCTTGCTTGGGTCCCCTCTCATGAGAAATGAGAGGTCTATTTATAGATTTTCTGGAGTGGTATAGCTTGTAAATAAGTGTGAGATCAAGGGCAAATAGGGAGTGGTCGAATGGACGGTTGATATTGAATCCCTTGATCGTGCACCGTTCGTCAGACATTTGAAGGTCTTAATGATGTTGGAATTCGGCGATCTTTGGCTCGTTGGATTCATCTCGTTGAGCCGTTCGATTCGACTATAAGCTCGTTAAAATCGGAGACCTTTTGGTAACTCAAATTGCGGTATGAACTTTCCAATAGCATTTTGGGTGCTTGATTTGTGCTCATTTGGGCTTGGATTGAGTTGAATTTGGTGTCATTGGGTTCGTATTTCCGAGACGCTCAGTTTGACTATAAGTTCGCTGAAATCGTAGTTCAGGTGATCCCGGATTTAATTTTTGAAGTTTTCGGGTTGATTTTGCCTCGAGATTCGTGCCGATCAAGATAATTTTTTGATGATATATCAAAAGTGATTCATAACAACCCGTTTGAAGGCCGCATATCTAATATCCAATCTAAACTTAACACATTGCCATTTCAAAAAAAAAATCCAAATTCCGTTAGTTCAATCGATCTACCCCAAAAAACTATGCCTTAGTCTCACACGAAGAAAAATTAGCTAACCCATTTCCATGATTCGATCCAAAATAAGTAGCTCACCTTGCAATGTTTGGTCTTCTCAACTCCAAAACTCATAAATATTATGCAATAACTCAAAGGGCATATTTTCCCCCTCAAATCATCTCCTCCAAAAATATGATTCCTTAGAATATTTTTTATATATTCAATTCTTTATCCATTGCTACTATGGTTTAGTTTGGGACGGCTTTCTTACTCCTTCTTAAAGCGGCTTTTTGACACAAAAAATTTTAATTCTTGTACTAACAAGCCGCTTTAAGAAGCTGGAAGAAAGCTGTCCCAAACGAAGCCTATATGACTCACTTAGTTTAGTAGGGATATTGTCCTCACACTTGGGACTTAAAAAAATAATTTCTAGTATCGTTTCTTTTGAGAGATTGATAAAAAAATAGTGTTCAAAAATTGTCCCAAATGAAGTCATAGGCTTCACGGTTTTTTTATTGCTTTCTAAAACGGAGTTTTAATACAAAAATAAAAAATTTTGTACTAAAACTCCGATTTAGTAAGCAATAAAAAAGCCGTCCCAAACGAAGCCTTGGACTTCATTCTGAACAGCTTTCTAACTATTTTTTTTAAACAATTTTCTAGTACACTTTTTTTTTTAGATTTAAATTTTCGTACTAAAAAATTGTTTTAGAAATCAGTAAGAAACTTGTCTCAAAAGAAGCCTTAATCTTCATATTTCCTTTTCTTCTTTTCATGTTAATTCTAATTACTTCTTAACAAATCTCTTATTATTTTTCATATATGCTCAAATCATCTAAGTATAATTCTCATTGTATTATCTTTATAATGTGCCCCTCTCGTTCTCTCTAATTTAATTATTTAGTATCCTATTATTATTACCTAATTATCCAAAACTCTTATTTCTATAAAATACAATTTGTTTTTCAATTATTACATTTCTATCCTATAAATGAATTCATTTAACACAATTTGTCTATTTCTATCTAAAAAAATTCACATTTAAGATTCAATTTCATCTCTTATAGCATAATATTTAGATATTTCTTCATTTTGCCAATTTATTATAGAAATTATGTTCACTTATTAACATATAAATTAATATTATATTAGAATATCATGATATAAATTTATATTATATTTATAAAATAAATAATTCAAAATATTAAGATAAATACTCAAAATTTAAAGATATTTAAATTCTTTATCAAGATAAAATGAATCAATTATATAATTTTTTTTTATTTCTATTGGCAATATTTATTAATGATATTATAAATGAAAAAATATATATCTGTAAAAATATTTTGATACAAATTATATTATGATGACTTAAAAAATAAATTTATTTTAAAATTTATATTGAAAATATATTTTGATTGAGACATATTTTAAAATAATAACATATAAATTATTTATATATTACATTACTATTAAAATAAATCTAAACATTTATATATATATATATATATATATATATATATATATATATATATATATATATATATATATATATATATATATATATATATATAATATATATATATATATAATTATTTTTCAACCGAATATTCGAACCCAAATTCTTTTCAATATATGCTTATCCAATTGAGTATCTTCCTTGTCATTAATTCTCTCCAACTCCCATAAAAAAATGATAGTGATATTATCAGACACATAACATAACTATTAGTCATTACATGATGTGTAAAAAACACAACTTCTTGAAAGCCACTAACAAACAGTGGTCAAAAGTTGTCCTAAATGATGAGACAGCTTTTTTAAACAATTTTTTAGTACTAAATTTTTTTTAGCTTGAATTTTTTGTACTAAAAAGATGCATTAGAAAATAGTAAGAAAGTTGTCCCAAACAAAATCTTAATTTTCCTACTTCCATTTTTCCTTTTGCATGTTAATTATAATTAATTCTTAACATATCTCTTATGATTTTATATGCTCAAATCATCTAAGGATAGTTTTCATTAGGGGTGTCAATTTCGGGTCACGGGTCGGGTTCGGGTCGAACCCGGAACTAACCCGGGTTCAAACAGGTCGACCCTAACCCGACCCAGGTAGGAAAACGGGTCGGAAATCCGAACACGAACCCGACCCGGCGGGTTGCCGGGTTGACCAGACCCGACATGGACCGCGGGTGCGCAGTGGCTAGCGGGCGCGGGTGCGCAGTGGCAAGCGGGCGCGTGCGAGCGAGCGGGCGAGCGGCGAGCGGCGGCGAGCGGCGAGCGGCGGCGAGCGGGGCGAGCGGCGAGCGGCGGCGAGCGGGCGAGCGAGCGGCGGCGAGCGGGCGAGCGGCGAGCGGCGGCGAGCGGCGAGCGGCGAGCGGGCGAGCGGCGAGCGGGCGAGCGGGCGCGTGCGCGCGGTCGCGGCGAGCGGGCAGCCTCGGCAGGCGCGCGGGCGGCCTCGTTACGCGAGCGGACGGCGGGCAGCTGGGCGGGCAGCCGGGGCAGGGTCGTGGACAGGTCTATTCAAACGGGTTGGCGGGTTGACCCGGCAACCCGCCAGGTCAACCCGAACCCGACCCGTTTTTTAAACGGGTCGAATTCATGAACCTGAACACGACCCGATTTTCAAACGGGTCGGGTCCAACTCGAAAATTTCGAGTTGGGTTTTCGTGTCGTGTCAAATATTGACACCCCTAGTTTTCATTGTATCATCTTTATCATGTGCCTTATCTCTCTCTCTATCTCTCTCTCTCTCATTTATTTATTTATTATCCTATTATTATTACTTATTTATCCAAAATTCTTATTTCTATCAAATAAAATTTGTTTGACAATTATTACATTTCTATCCTATAAATGAATCCATTTAACACAAATAGTATATTTCTATCTTAAAAAATCACATTTAAGATTCAATTTCACTCTTATAGCATAATATTTAGATATTTCTTCAAATTGCCAATTAAAATAAAACATTCAAAATATTAAGATAAATACTCAAAATTTAAAGATATTTAAATTCTTTATCAAGATAAAATTAATCCATGATATAAAATTTTTTAATTCTATTGGTAATATTTATTAATGATATTATAAATGAAAAAATATATACATGTAAAAAAGATTTGATATAAATTATATTATGGTGAGCTAAAAAATAACTTTATTTTAAAATTTATGTTGAAAATATTTTTGAATGAGACATATTTTAAAATAATATAATATAAAATATTTATATATTATATTACTGTTAAAATAAATCTAAACATTTTAATAAAATATATGTATATATAATAATTATTTTTCAACAGAATATTCGAACCCAAATTCTTTTCAATATATAAACGCGTATCTGACTCGGCTTCCGATCCATCTATTTCGGAAAAGAAAAAGCTCTATATGCCCCTTTCTTCTTGTCCAGCTCTCACTCTCCCCCGTCCCTCAAGCTGTATCTTCCCTCGAAGCATTCCCATCAACAAGCCGAAACCCTACTCCGTTTTCTTCAAGGTGTTTATTATATATACCCTAACTTGATTTCTCATTTCAAAATATCATCTTTTGAAGCTTTTCATGACCGTTTCTCTCTTCTCTGTAGCTATTTATCAGCAATGTCGGATTTGGTTCCATCCGCCATTTCCAAACCGCCGCGTGCGGCGCCCTCTGCGACTCTTCAGACGGAGAAATCGAAGGAAATGCGGGATTGGAGATCGCCAAAGGTGACGCCTTTTCTATTCTTAACTTCATGGAACAGCGAGGGGTTCGCCCGAATTTTCACACCTATGCATCGGTACTTGACACTTTTTTTAGTTTAAGGTCCCTTAAAGGAGTTCAAAGAGTTCATGGAGTGATCATGAAACTGGGTTTTGATACAGAGAGCGTTTTATCCGATCGGCTCTTTAATCTTTACTATGTTCTTGGTGATTTTGCTAGTGCAAGCAAGGTGCTCGTTGTTTTGTCTCTTAGAAGTGTTGCTTTGTGGAATAGGATGATTACTGACCATCTTCGGCGAAGTGATAAAACTCAGGTCATAAGCTTTTTTATGAATGCGTTGAGAGAGTTCCAGAGCGTTGATCCTGTTATATTTAGTGGTGCTTTGAGAGCCTGTACTGGCAACAGTGCCTTTTGGCCTCTTGTTCAGCAGATTCATGGTAAGATAATTCGGATTGGCTTAACAGCCGATCCTATTGTTTGCAATCCTTTGATTGATTTATATTCAAAAAATAAGAGTATAGACTCTGCAATCTTAATTTTTGATGAAATGTGTTCAAAGGACAATGTGTCATGGGTTGCCATGATTTCTGGTCTTTCTCAAAATGGACTTGGAAAAGAAGCTTGCAATCTCTACTTTCAAATGCATCAATCTGGAATTATTCCTACTCCTTATGTTCTATCGAGTATCCTCAGTGCTTGTACCAAGACTGAACTTTTCGATCAGGGAATGCAGATTCATGCCCAGTCATTGAAGTGGGGATTCTGCGCCGAAACTTTTGTCGGCAATGCACTTATCAGCTTGTATTCACGAAGTTGGAGCTTGGAATCCGCCGAGAAAGTATTTTATGAAATGTCGAATCGTGATGGTGTCACATATAACTCCATGATTTCAGGATATGGAATGTTTGGAAATAGTGAAAGGGCTATATTTGCTTTTAAGAAAATGCAGAGTTCAGGCTTTAAACCCGACTCGGTGACCATTGCAAGTCTTCTTTGTGCTTGTGCTTCTATTGGAGCTATTCAGAAGGGCAGGCAGCTTCATTCCTATGTGTTGAAAGCTGGCTTGTCTTCAGATTATATTATTGAAGGTTCTTTACTCGATCTATATGTAAAATGCGCGGATATAGATACCTCGTGTCAATTGTTCGATTCAACAAAGAAAGAAAATGTGGTGCTCTGGAATGTAATGCTTGTAGCTTATGGGCAGATGGGTGATCTAAGTGAGTCCTTTAATCTATTCTCTGAAATGCTGGTAGCTGGTATGGAAGCAAACCAGTACACTTATCCAAGTATACTAAGAACATGTACTTATTATGGAGAACTTGACCTTGGTGAGCAGATTCATTCCATGACCATAAAGACTGGTTTCCAAATGAATATCTTTGTCTGTAGTGTGTTAATAGATATGTATTCCAAATGTGGAGTCCTGGAAAGAGCTAGGCAGATCCTTAATAGACAGACAGAGAAAGATGTGGTATCTTGGACGGCTATGATCGCCGGTTATGCCCAGCATGAGCATTATGTAGAAGCTCTGAAAACTTTTGAAGAAATGAAATTTCATGGTATCAAACCAGATAATATTGGATTATCAAGTGCAATTAGTGCTTGTGCTGGACTAAAAGCTGTTAGCCAGGGATTGCAGATCCATGGCCAGGCTTGTGTTTTGGGTTATTCTACTGATCTATCAATCGGAAATGCTCTCGTAAACCTTTATGCTAGGTGTGGTATGATCATGGAAGCTTATTCTGCATTTGAGGCTAATGAGGTTAGGGATGATGTATCATGGAATGCATTGATCTCTGGATTTGGACAAAGTGGTCACTATGAAGAAGCACTAGTAGTGTATAAACAGATGAGTCAGAAGGACATTAAAGCTAATTTGTTCACATATGGTTCAGCTGTTAGTTCTTCAGCTAATATTGCAGATATAAAGCTAGGCAATCAGATACATTCAAAAATGATCAAAACTGGTTATGACATGGAGATAGAAGCTGCTAATTCCCTAGTTTCATTGTATGCCAAGTGTGGAAGCATTGGAGATGCAAAGCTTGTGTTTAACAAAATGCCCGAGAGGAATGAGATTTCTTGGAATGCCATTATCACAGCATATTCGCAACATGGACGCGGGAAGGAAGCCCTGCAACTCTTTGAGCATATGAAAGAGGAGGGCCTCAAGCCAAATCATGTTACATTCATTGCTGTTCTAACAGCTTGTAGCCATGTCGGGCTGGTAACCGAGGGCCTCAACCACTTCCATTCAATAAGCAAGGAGCATGGACTTGTGCCCAAGCCTGAGCATTTTGTTTGCGTGGTTGATATTCTCGGACGGGCCGGACAATTAGACCGTGCGCAAAGATTCATAGACGAAATGCCCTTCACCCCAGATTCAATGATATGGAGGTCTCTTCTTGGCGCCTGCACAATCCACAAGAACGTCGAGGTCGGCGAGTTCGCCGGCCATCGTCTTCTCGAGTTGGAACCTCATGATTCAGCCACATATGTTCTCCTATCAAATCTATATGCAGTGACAAGGAAATGGGAGTGCAGGGATAGAATGAGACAGGTTATGAAAGATAGAGGAGTGAAGAAGGAGCCTGGACTAAGCTGGATTGAGGTAAAGAATGAGATCCATTCATTCTTTGTTGGTGATCGTTTGCATTCACTAGCAGAGGCAATCTATGAACACTTGGAAGAGCTGAACAAAAGGGCAGTTGATATTGGGTATAAGCAAGACAAATACTGTCTTCTGCAGGAAATTGAACAAGAACAGAAGGATCCTACAGCTTGGATACACAGTGAGAAACTTGCTGTTTCGTTTGGGCATATGAAGTTGCCACCTGAGGTACCTATACGGGTTATTAAGAATATTCGTGTCTGCACTGACTGCCATAACTGGATGAAGTTTATCTCACGAGTTGTGCGTCGTGTGATTATACTGAGAGATTCTTACAGGTTCCACCATTTTGAAGCAGGGGATTGTTCTTGTGGAGATTATTGGTGAAGAGATTCTAATTTATTTCTTCTTGGATAAATAGTACTTTTTTCTGGCAGTTATTAAGGGGAATGAAGAAAGGATGGTGATCATTTTTGTGAATATTGGGCGAACGTAAAATCTCGCTCCTAAAATTTCAAGTTCAGGTCAACTTGTTTAAGATTTGGATGACCAAATAAGAAAAGAAAGAAAAGGATCATGTCTTATTGGGTTGGGTTATGATCATGAAAAATAAATATTAAATTACAATTATGATTATTTTTATTGAATTATTGCATTCAAATCAAAAAAATCATATCCATTTTGAGTTGAATTGACATTATTGCTATAAGTTGCTCTCTTACTATTTGAACCTCAATGTTATTTTAGTTTTTCATGAAAGGTTTTTCGTAAAGAAACTTAAAGAAAAATATGAATATATTCATTTTTTTATAAAATTAACTTCATATAGCAAATTTGAAGATAAACTAACCATAGAAATCAAGTTTAAATTTAATTTTTGTTTTTATTAAATTTAAGTTTTAAATAAATTAAATGCCTATATGCAAACCTTTAATCAAGTCTAGCTATGAGTGAATAATTTAAACAAATAAACTTAGCATTACTCATAAGTGAATGTCTAATTTTCATCAAAATTAATAAAACTTGCTCAATGTTATTTTAAATATTTAATAAATAAATTTAAAGTTTAAAGTTTCATTTGGTAGTACAATTTTCTTGTTGCTTTCGAATATAAAAATTTTTAATTATATATATATATATATATATATATATATATATATATATATATATATATATAAATTGTTTTAAAAAGTAGTTTAAAATAAAACCTAAGGTTTCGTTTAGGTTAGCTTTTTCACTGTTTTCTAAAACAATTTTTAAAAAATTTTTGTAATAGAAAGTCGTTTTAAAAAACAGTAAAAAAATTATCCCAAGCGGAGCCTTAACCTATTCATATAAGTACTTAATAGATATTTAAATTAACCAAGCCAAACCCCTAAAGCATTCATGCTCATCAAAGAATGAAGGGCAACATAGCTTATTTACAAACTAGAAAGCCATGAAACAATTTGTTCCAACTTTTATTATTTCAGTATAACATAATCAAATTACAACAGCAGCAAAGCCCTGATAGAAAAAGATCACTTTACAATAAACTAAATAGATTCAAATATGAGAGATCTCATCCCCAAATTAATTGATCAGGAAAATAAAAACTCCACTCCCAGCCCTTATAAACTCAATAAAAAAAATACAAAATGTAAATAAATAAAAAAAGAGAGAGACGCAATTAAAAATTAAATCACAGGTAAATTTAAGCTTATAATTAATGAATTACTGGTGGACAATGTAGCTTGCCTATCAAACACCATTTGCAGATTCATTCTTCTCGTTTGCTGGTTTTGTTGCCTTTGGGATATCAACGGTAACCCTAGGCAGGCAATTTTCATCAGTAGGTTCTGGAATGACTGAATTCTTCAAAACTGGAGCAGATTCCAATGGCTTCTGTAATCTAGTGTTCGAATTAGCTGTTTCCTTGTGTTTCTCACCAACAGGTTCTGTTATTTTAACAGCAACAATCTGCACATAACAAGAGAATATTTATTTATATAATATCTTAGTGTCTGATAAATCATTTAAAAATTAAAGTATACAACAACATTATCTAGTCTTTATCCCACTACGTGGTTTTGACTATATGAATTTTTTCTCTATATTGTGTCCTATTAAAAGTCATATTCTATTAACATATTATATGAATGAATGTATCATTTCGGTTCCAGATATATATGCTTCGTTTGGAACAATATCTTACTATTTTTTAAAGCAGCTTTTTAGTAAAAAAAAAATTAGAAATTTGTGTACTAAAAAGCAATAAGAAAGCTGTCTCAAATGAGACAATAATTCCCCAATAAATGAAAATTACATACAAAAACCGGGATTTGAATATGAAAATAGATAGTGCGGGTTATACATTCAGGCTCTGTTTGGGACGACTTTTTTACTGCTTCTTAAGACTGCTTTCTAGTACTAGAAAGCTGTTTTAAAAAGCAGGAAACAAGCTGTTCCAAACAAAGCCTCAAACACTTAAATTTGTGCATGGATGAATTAACGCACAGAAATAAAATATGTACTAATTCGTAAACATGTATATAGCCACTACTCACTAGAAAGGAAGACATCTGATGATCAAATCATACCTGCTTGTTATGCTGCTGTTGCCAAGCCTTTTTTTCTAGCATCATCTTCTGTCTAGAATCATAAAATCGAAAATCATCCAAGATGGATGCATTGCTTACATGATCCTTGAAAATTTTGAGCATCTGAAGACCCTGCTCAAGTTTCACCTGAAATAAAGACAAAGAGAGGATTGATAATCAAATGTAAATTTTAAATTTTTAATAAATGTGAACTAAATGCAAGCTTACAGAGTACAAAGTTGAAATAAAAGTTCTTAAACTTAAAATGATTGAACTTTGAGTGAATACAACAACATCAACATCAAGCCTTTGTCTCACTACTAGGGGTAAAAAGGGGTGCAACACGAGGACTTCTCAGGAGAGGTCACCCATCATAGTACTACTCTCGCACAAGCACACCTACCTGCGGAGTTCTAATGGGATCCGGTACACTAATGCTGGTATGGTCGTAGAGTGATCGTATAGTGAATGATCAAAATAGTTGCTAAACATTTTAGATTTATTATAATTTTTTTCAGATATTCAATTTAGCCCACAACTTTGTTGCTGCTTTGGATGGGATTTGATGGAGGGAGACTTTTCTGAAGACATTTTAGACTTTTTAGGGTAAATCTTAATATTAATATCAAGCTCAAGCTCAAACTGATAAAATTGAACATAAAGTCTAAAATGCTCTCATAGAATGCACCAATCCAATGAAATGATAAAGAAGACAATATAACCAAATTTATTTATATTTAGTTGAGTTAGTGACTAAGGCTTCGTTTGAGACGACTTTCGTACTACTACTTAAAGCAGCTTTCTAGTACGAATATTAATTTTTTTTACTAAAAAGCTGCTTTAAGAAGCAGTAAGAAAGCTGCCCCAAACGAAGCCAAAATTGAAGTTCCGAAGAAGTTAGCAACTAAAATGAACACACCTAAAAAGTCTAAGGATCAATATGGGGATTTATTGATTGGACTTTATACCTCCTGAGTGTCTCTGCTATTCGTCACTGGCTTGTTGTCATTGTACTCTAATGTTATGTGCCTCAAAATGTGGTTTGGAACGTCTTTGAAAATATGCCACTTGACATTAAAGCAACCAATCCATTTGTCCTGCTGCCAGTAATCAACAGTTTTATTGAAATCAACTGGCCCAACCATCTCTGCAACACCAACAAATTGCCCACTTGTATTTACCTGCGAATTTTTCAAGGAAAAAGATTAGACATTGAAAGGGGTGGATCCAGTTTCTTTTTTCAGGGTGAGCTTTTTTTTTTATTTATGGGGGATGGGCAAAGACGCTTAGTATTGATAAAATTAGGGCAAAAAAGATTTTTGAGGGGAGGTAAAATACCCAAAATATTTCAAAATATCCCCTCTAAATATTATTTTTTTTAGTACATGAGAGATCCGCCCATGGACATCGAACTGGAAGGAATTAACGAGTTACAAACAATTTGATGCTTACAGAAAAAAACAGAAACACTGGGCATCCATCAGGTTTTTCCATTGCTTCCTTGTAAGCAGCATCAAGCTTCTTATTCCCACTGGGGGTACTGGTCCAGACACCGTACTTGATACTCCTGTGAATGTCATCTTCACTATATGATTTGATTATAAAGAACTTGGCATCTTTGTAACTTTCAGGAAAATCAGCTCGGTTGTATTGCTCTCTGTTAGGAATAATACAAGGTTCCTCAACTATTTCATTTGTAGGAACAGGCCCGTTCCGAATTTTAAAGCGATTTGCCCTGGGTCCTCTGCTCAACTCACTCAGGCCATCGAAATTCTCATAGCCATATCCATAATTTCCATAAAAATTCATTTGAAAATCATGTACCTTTGATCCAAAACCAGCACCATCTCTAACTGCAGTACCATTCTGGCCATGCAACAGGCTCGTAGGGTAAATCCTATTCATCGCAGGGACTGTTCTTGGAGAATTTAAAACCTGCAGAAACATAATTTATACACTTCAAGTTGGATCATAAACATGCTATATGGTCTTCATATGAACAAAAAGTACAGACAAAAAAACTTGTTACATAGTTAACATTTTACATAACTACATAATAGATTAGATTAGAGAAGCAATCAAAAGTAATAAAGCAAGAATAAAAAAGACAAACTATGCTCATGAAATTGTTGATTTAGCAGAATAGAGAATCTCATACAATCAATTCATAATTTTGCAAGACATGTAAAACATATCATGAGTTCAGAGAGTGATCATACATTCTGATTTCTTGTTGATATGGAACTAACATTATGTGAAGCAGTTGAAGGCACAGTATTTGGTGTAGCTGAGTTGAGATATGGATTAGTGGATGTAGGGCCATAATAGCATGTAATTGGCGATCTCATTCCATCGAAACTCAAACTTTGATCCTGGTAACCAGAAAAGTGTTGACCAGAAGATAAAGCGCCTCTACTATAAGAACCATTGGAAGGAATTAATGAACTTTGTTGGAGATACCCACTGTTCCCATTCACAATCACATTTGAATTTGATCTGCCTGAACCAATATTTACAGAAGGCTGGCCTACAGCTACTAGTGGAGCTACTTCAGCGGGTTCGCCCTGAGATGCAGGGAAATGGTTGGAAGAGTAAAGTCCATTGGGAGCTGCTTGTGACTGGATATATGGAGGAGGATACTGGTAATGTTGAGATCCATAAATTATGTTATCATGTTCCAAAGCTGGAACAGGGGAAACAGAGCAAGGGTACGCACCATAAGGTGCAAATCCATAACCATGGTGGTAAATATCACCATAAACTCCCTGTCAAACACCGCAAATACTCAGCAAGATAGTTCATCTCATAAAATTGAAGAACATAAAAAATAACAAAATCCTGATTAGGAAAAGGCATAGTATTAAATTTAATCCTTGATGCATGGACCCTGAATCATCTCCAAATGGAGAATCCTTGAGTGATAAGGTACCATCACATGATCACTAAATTCCAATGCTTAATGAATAAAATTCAATAGACAGTTTATGGCAAGGAATCTGCGATGTGCCAATACATACACAAGGATACGAAAATAGCACAATACGGATACGAGATAAGCATATTATTGAGAACATAGGACACGGATAAGCTTTTGACATGGCATTATAATTTATACATCTTAAGAATATATATATATATATTATATATTCCATCCCATTTCATTAATTTCATTATATTTTAATTGACTACAAAGATGTCCCTTTTCAAAGATAAGAAGAATGGATCAACTTAAAAAAATACATAACTAATCATGTTTGCATGAAAGGAAGATGAACTAGGGGGTTGAGGGCCTCATGTGAGGGAGCTAGAGAGGTAATTCGGTGATGGTTCACGATATATTAATTGAACATGTTTCTAAGGTCAGTTGAATACTTTTCTATGTCCTGATCTATCGAACACTGAATACTATTTCTAATAGTGCGTTGGTGCTTCATAGCAAGAAATAAATTGTATAGTTCATTACAAATTTATTAAGATGGACAACTCACATGTGGCATCTCAACTCCTTCGGAGTTCAAATAGCCAGAATAGTCATCCCACTCGCCCGTGAAACCATCATAACCTGAAATTTCAACCAAAATAATCAATTGAAAACACAAGACGCCCATAAAGTGAGAAAATCTTTTTACGAAACATCGAAAGTAGGAGCAAAAATGATGGAGCATATATCCAACCACAAGTAAAAAATTGGACCAATATGCGTGATTACGTGAAATAGTAGCAATCACAAACCTAAGAATAGTTCCAAACGTTATGGATGAAATAAAACCATGTACAAAGAGAAGATCAATAATCAAAGTGATGTCGACATGAAAAGAATTAATCCCACCTCCTAAGTAAAAACCTGTGGATGGGTATCCATTGGGTATGAAGTACACATTAGGATCCATATACCCCGGAATCACAGGGGTTGAAGAACGCTCCAATGATGTCATCTGAAACTTTGGAGGTTGCCCAGCATTCGCAGGTCCATACTGAATTCCAGAGGGCTGTCCAATTCAATCATTTGGTATCACAAAACAATACAAAAGAGAAAACTCAATCTAATGATCTCAAAGAAAAGCGGTTTCAATAACAAACAAACATTCTTGGCCATCACTGGAGCATCACTGTCTTTGTTCTTTGTCTCCACCGATAGCTTCTGCATTATATCTGTAGCTTCTACACAAAACTTATCAAGGAGCAAACCATATCCAGCATTAATTCCATATTCGGGATACAAAGTAATCTAAAAAACATAAGAAAAAACAGAAGCGGGAATCATGAATAGGAGATGAACCCAGATTCGCAATCCCCTACATACCATAACAAAACCCTCGAAGCGTAAAAAACATGCTGTTTAAACACCACGCGTCGAATTTAAAGATCCAATAAAAACGGGATCTAAATTGAAGCGAGAAAAGAGGAAGAATCCGGAAAAAAATTAGGTTAACGAAGCATGACAGAAAGGATACGGTCAATAGAGGTTGCAACAGCCGACATAGTCGGATCTGTCGTGGCGTCGCAGGGCGAAGGAGCACAGGTAAATCCTCGAGAAGGAGGGAAGCGAAGAAACAGACCGACAAAGCAAAGAGAGTATAATAGAGTGTGGAGAGATACCCTGGGAGAGAGAAAACGAGGAAAAACCTCAAGGGAGAGAGAGAGAGAGATTTGATCTTTAAAAATAGATTTTTGATATTTATTATTTAATTTCATAATATATTGATACAAAATTACCTATAAATGAATAGCAAAATTAAAATATTATAAGTAAAAATACCGTAAGTAATTGGTATGAATTATAATAAAACATATTAGAGTGATAATGAATAATTTTAATAACTCTTAACATACCTCATAAATTCCTTATATTCATGCAAGACGTATAAGTGTTTGACTATCAAGAAGAGAAAATATGTCTCGAATTGCTTAAAAAAATTGCAATATAAAAAAAAAAAATAAAGGTAAGTTAAAAGTGCCACACTAAATGTGATGATGATTAATTTTAATACGCTCAGTTCTCTTACGAAAAATTGAGTTGAGCAATCAAAATGATGTCAATATTATCACAATATATAGGAAGAAAATAGAATACACTCATATAAATAGTAACCATCATAATAAAATTATCTTCGTGATAGTAGGAGCTAAAACAGTATGCTCAACTGAAAGTTTGATTTGTTATTGTTAGACCACTTGAACTACAACGCCACACCAAGCAGGGGGTGAATTAGTGTGTTAAAATTATTTTTTTTTCAAAATTTATTTTTTGAAAAACTTATCCAAACTCAAAACAATAATTTTAAGACTAATTTTCTCAGGCAGAAGCGAATATTAAGAAAAGTCATTTTTTTTTTATTTTGTGGGAAAATAACTAAATAAGTTTGAAAATATTTTTCTTCTTTTTTTTCAAATTTTTTTTATTTTCTAACAACAATCAAATCCAAAACAACCTCAAAGTTCTCATGTATATTTATGAGAAATTACAAGTGCAAGAAAGTAAAATACCGAAATTAAAGTGTGGTAAGAAAAGTAAGCCTTTTAAACTCTCACTCATAGAAGACTCAAGCCCCTTGACTACCAAAGACTTCTCTAAATGAAATAACAGTTGTTTAAATACCAAGCCAAAAAAATCTAATTTTCAACATAGATGCCTCTGTTTATACGGTACAATCTGAAGATTATACAATACGCTTAGTTCAATTCTCCCTATAGTATTGTATGATTAATGGTTCACTATATGGTTAGTTCAAAATTTTAAATTGATCGTACCGTATGATTAGTTCAATCGAATCGTAGTTCATTCTAGACGAACTCCTAGGGGACTAAATATCGTCTCTGTCGATCTTCCAATACGATATGAATCGTACCATACAATCTTAATAATTAATTAAGCCTGATTCGATTGATTAATTTTTAAATATCGTACAGTACAAACATGTTCGTACAATATGAATTTAACCATTTGTAAATTTCAAAATATTGTGTAAATTTGATTGGTGGTGGGATTTCCTGATTACAATTGATCATCCTATACAATTAGAATCATATAGTAAGATTAGCTCAAATTAAATTTATTTAATTAAATGTCTTAATTAATTTCTATTTTAACCAGTTCATACAGTATGAACTTCATAAAATTTAAAAAAAAAAAATTGACATCTACTGTGTACAAATATATACATAGTATATACACTTACATATTAGGTCCTCATCCGGATGCTGCACATAATAATTTCTCCAAATAAAAATGTTAATATCCTTTTTAGAGGAAGGTGGAGCTTCCCCATATGGAATTTAACCCTCAACACACTCATTAAATCTTCTTTGGAAGAGGCGCCCGTGCCTTACACCCTATAATTTTATATCTATTTATAAGTTTTATATTATGAAGATTATGGAAAGTTATGAGAATATTAAACACCGCATGAGTACATGAAAAGTCATAATTATAATTCAGACTTCATTTGAGATAACTTTCTTACTACTTTTAAAGCAGCTTTCAAGTACAAAAATCTTTTAAACTAGAAATTTTTATACAAGAAAGTTGCTTTTGAAAGTGATAAGAAAATTATCCCAAACAAAACCTCGCATCATCATAATGAAATGAAGTGTTTAGCCTTTTCATATTTTATTTCCCCATGTTTAGAACTTTATAAAAAAATACTTAATTCTACATTAAGACTTCGTTTGGGACTGCTTTTTTATTGCTTTTTAAAACGAAGTTTTAGTATAAAATTTTTTATTTTTGTACTAAAACTCCGTTTTAGAAAGCAATAAAAAAACCGTCCCAAACGAAGCCTAAATCTTTAATGAAAAGTTGTCACAAGGTTGTGAGTGAGGAGAATTGACATGATCCTCAGCCCCAATGGAAGGTCCATGCTCACATCTAGAAAGTGATCATGCATTATAATTTTTTTTTAAATTTGTGATATTAAAACGAAAAATTTTAGGAATGTGATTATTCTGGGACATCGAGATTTTGATATCAAAAAATAGAGGACAATTGATAGATCATTAGAAAATTTATCCAATTAAGTAGATCTTACCATAGTTAACATATTTCGAAGGGCCCAAATATTTGAATAAAATTTTTCTATAACAAACTTTTCGACCATTCAAACTCCATTTTAAAATGGATGTATGAACTCTCTTTTTTTTCCCCTCTTTGCAAAAGTTAGACAATAATTTTCTTATAGTCAATGTACTCTAGCATATTTGATTATAAAAAGTTATTTCTTGCCACAAAAATTTCTCAAAAGCAATAAAAAAGTTATAGCTAAACTTAATTGTATAATTTTTAGGATTGAAAACAATGAAAAAGCTAGCCCAAATACTGTCTAAAATGTCCAAAATAAATTGTGTGATCAGAGTAGATCAACACCATATGATCACAGGGGAACACCACAGACTATTCCATAATTGGTCCTTTAATTTATTATTTAAATAACGAGAAAACCCTTCTATATATATATATTTTTTTTTAACGGGGGTATCTACCCCTATCACCTCAGCTTGTGAGGCAATTGGCGGCGTAACTAATCCCTCGGCTAACCTAGACGAAGAGGCGCCCACTCCAAATAACCTCCTGGCCCGCACTTATTGGGACCCCACTTAAGAGGCGCTGCCGCTCGAGAGGATTTGAACACGGGTTGGGGGGGATTCTCAATCATACTCACCCACTAACCAAGCTAAGCATCGGTGGATAAAGCCCTTTGATCTATATATATAGATAAACCATACATTCATTTATTGGAATAGGCTAGCATGAGGTCATAATAAGGATTTCATATAACAGAGTTTTAAAATCTTCATGTCAATACTTGACTATCATCATCCCCATCAAGATTCAAGGTTGTACTAACCATTGGAATAAGATTGGTTCCCTCCCTGTCATTAAGGCCAATTTATGTCAACATCATTAATTATACCAAAAACCTCCATTTTGTAACCCCAAAAATCAGCTCAGTTAATATCAACATTTCAAGATGCTACCTCTCACGACATTACTGGCCTATATATCATGGTCCTTGGTGCAATGCCTCATCATCATTAGCTATGTTTCATGCATTGAGTTCAATAATGACGCTGCAAACTAGGCAACATGGCAAACCTAGAGGTTATAGAGTTAAAAGAAAAGAAAGATTAAAAAAAAAAAAAGGAGAATACAAAGCATAGCAAGAAGCATATGATGGATAAAAGAGTCTCTTAGAGAATTACCCCCATTCTTTTATAGTATCTCATTATTTAAAGCCCTTTTGCCATCGAATAACCAACATCGATCGGCATCATATTCTCATATATGTCTCCACGAATCATTGATATGTGTACTCCCCATTGCCATCTCATCTTGGTATGATATATTAGTCAATACTTTTGTGGTTTATGTTAATCTTCACACCTACCATCCACATCAACCTTGATGCCTCCTAAGTTAATGCTTGCCATTGACACTAAGGCTTCGTTTGGGACAACTTTCTTACTGCTTTCTGAAGCAGATTTTTAGTACAAAAATTTAAACTTTTGTACTAAAAAGCTGCTTTAAGAAGTAGTAAGAAACCCGTCCCAAACAAAGCCTAAGTCTAACACCTATGATCATAATCATGACTAATACTCATTGTTGGCACAATCATAGATGTCCAACATCATTAATAAAGCTGACACTCACCATTGACATCAATATGGTCACTTGTCATACTCATTTAAAAATAACAATCGAACATAGTACCAACAATATATATCTTGATGAAAACTTCAATACTTCAATGCTCCTCCTACTTCAACTATGCAAATCATCTTCTATAGATCTTGACTATTACATTATATGAGTACCTTATCTAATTACGAGAAATAATATATTTTGTAATATACAACCCATATGAGTAAAATCATTTCAATATTTGGACAAGGCCTTATGATTTGTCTTCATCTTAGATTTTTCACGTACAAAAATGTCTTATCTCCGAATAACCACTCTCTACTTATTTATCTATATTTGTAAAATTTTCATACAATAGTAAGATGATAAACTCTTTCTTTATTGCTAGAAATATTCTTACATGTATTATGTATAAATTATTTGCTGTTGAATTTATGTTTTTTTTTTTTCAACCACTATCCTTTAACTGAAGAATATAACTTTTAATTTTGAATAAAAGTGAAATAATTATTGATGAAAATTTGAGCTTCAATATAATTACCATACCCAAAGCTTATGGCTAGGGCTGCAAGCGAACCAAACGTTCGACGAGCTACTCGTTGTTCGGTTCGATTAAAGCTCGTTTGTGATCATTTAATTAACTAAACAAACAAACTTGAACAATATTTTAAATACTCGATTATTAAATAAACAAACTTGAACACTAACGCGTTCGACTCATTTATGTTCGCGAACAACATCATTTGAAGTTCGTGAACAAGCTCGACATTAAGCTCGATAAAAGCTCGATTCGTGTTTAATTTTGAACTCGTGAATAAGCTCAATAAAAATAATTAATAAATATAAATAATCATTGCCTTTGTTACATAGACAATTGCTTTTATTATAAACAGAGGCGGAACCACCTTTGGGTGAGGGGGGGCAATTGACCCCCCCCCCCCCCCCCCTTAAAAAAAATAAATTTTTTTATTGCATAGTTTTTTAGGTTTTTTAGTCTTTATTATAAGGGTTTTTAGGCAATTGCCCCCCCCCCCCCCCCCCTAATACTTTTAAAATACTATGATATTTAGACAATTGCCCCCAAACAAATATTAAAGAGCATTCATCATTTTAATTTTAAATTTTAATTCCAAAAATATCCTTACAACCAAAATTTGTTCCAGGGGTAGGGCGCCGCCCCTTGACCCCACGACCAGATCGGGCAGGTCGAACCCCGCCGGGGGCGCTGCCCCCTTGCACCCGCGACAATTATTTATAAGTTTGCCCCCCCTAAAAATTAAGGTTGGTTCCGCCCCTGATTATAAATGTGTTTGTTCATTGATTGTTCATGAACGTGTTTGTTTGATAGTTAAAAAAAATCGTTAAATATGTTCGCGAACAAGCTCGATAAGCACTAAAGGAACGAACATGAACTGAACATGAACCTAACATGAACACTCATTAATTTAAATGAACCAAACATGAACACAAACAATAAAGCTCGAACAAACATGAACCAAACTTGAACAAACTGATATTAAATGAACACAAACATGAACACTCACATACTTGACTCGGCTCGGTTCGTTTGCAGCCCTACTTATGGCGAAGGAAATTTTTATGACAATAATTATAATGTTGACATATTTCTTCATCATTATGCATTTTATTATATGTTATTATGAGAAAATTCACTTATAAGAAATTATTTCACTTTTATAACATTCAATTAATTATTATTCCTTGTGGCAAATAATAGTCCCAGAGGAATATCATAAATTACTTTTATAGCGCTTTATGATATTCCTTTTAATACTTACCATATTAAATTTACATTCAATTTAGGTGTTAATGCTCATTCAATTTAAATGTCAATGCACCTTCCTTTATTTGATAATTTTTGTATCTATAAATATTGCACAAGCTCTTTAGTGTAACATGAACTTTTCCTTCTCAATTATAATATCTTATATAGTATCAAAGACACTTATCTCAATCGAGTTTTTTCCCTTATTATTCCATGACTAGCTCTCTTCCGCTATCTCCTCCAACCCAAGTGCTCATATCATTTTCAACCCGTTTGATAGATCTCAATCCCTCATCGCCATCAACATCAATATACAAATTAAACCCTAAACCCATCCAACTACTCATCATGGCGATTTTAATTTCATACCACGTCTTGGAGATGCGAGAAATGGCAGAAGCAAATGAGCAGCTAAACGGGCTCGGGTTCAGAAATAGGGCTTTCACCGGCGGATTTTTCGGCGTCTTGTACGCCGGAAATTTTTCCGGCGTCTTTTGCGCCAGTTAAAAGTTGTTGAGTTTAAAATAGCCGTTGTTTTCTCCGCCGGTAAATGTGCCGAGCTTTTTCCGCAGTAAAATCCGCCGCTCATAATGAAATGCTTGTATTTTCTGACGTTAACCCGGCGTATTGGGCGTCGGAAAACTACCGACGACCGTTTCGCCAGAAATAACGCCGTTGTATTTCAGTCGCAAAAAAGTGCCAGTACAAACACTGTACTTTCCGACGAAAAAAAAATCCGCCTGAACATGCGACTGTAATCGCGTGTTTTCCTGTAGCGCACATTTATTAGGTAAATGCATCGATGGATCTTATCCATGTCTATCACATTCCTTAACTACAAGTGCTAGAAATGTTCAAAATCCCTCCTACTCACTATCTATTTGGCATGATCAACTTATTTTTAGAGCCATTGCCAGCTCCATCTCTCCAAACATGATTATGTTCATTGCTTTATCTCATACATTGCAAGGCATGGAATACTCTTGCAAATACCTATGCCAAATCATCTTGAGGGCATCTCACACAACTTAAAGAAGGCATTTGCCTTCTAGCCAAGTGAACAAAAGCAATCACTGAATACATGCAATGGGTCAAAATTATTGTTTATGAACTTGCCATGCTTAGTCACCCAATTGACGATGATGATCTCACACTAAAAACCCTAGAAGGTCTTGATGAATGATTTACGGATGCAAATTTATAAAATGAATTTGATATATAATCTATAAATGTAAATTATATTTAAATGTATGATATAAATTAGAAATATTTTATATTAAATTTTTAATTTTATATATGAACTATATTTATATTCAATTGAACAAAATTTAAAAACAGGTGATGTTTAAATTTAAAATTATAGAACATATTATTTATGTTTAAATTTATTTATTTTTAAGGCACAAAATTTTATTATTATATAATTAATCATTATTATTATGTCATTTAAATAAATTAGTATTATCACATCATCTGATTCAATCTACAATTCGATTCCAATCTAATTATTGATTTTTGTACTTCCCCTTCTTCCACATCAAGTCCTATTTTCACAATAGTATTATTATAATTAATAATATATTTTATTATGTATGAAGCAAGTCTCCTTAGAATAGGGGTGTTAAAATTTGATCCGATTCAAAACCGGACTCGGATCCGTCCAAAAAATTTTTGAGTTCGAGTCAACCCGTTTGCATTACGGGTCTGGTTCGGGTTTGAGTTTTCGACCCATTTATAAAATTAGGTTGGGTTCGAATTGACCTGAAAACCTAAATCTGTTTGTGTGTCAATATCTAACCTGACCGCATATAGTCGCATCACCGTCGCGCCATGCCAGTTGTCAGGCGTCCGCGTGTCAGGCTAGCTATCCATCACGTTAAACAGCCGACAACCATCAACGCGTCAATTAACTGTCAGCGCGTCATGCATAGGTCATCGCCACATTACGCCACTCTGTCACTCGTCAGGTCACCATCGTGTCAAGCCACCATGCAACCTCTTGCAAGACCCAAGTCTGTAGCACTCCAGCATCGCCTCACCCACACTGGCCTCGCCTAAGCCCGTATTGGTTGGCCTCATCTATTCACATCCAAGTTTGTTGTCGTGTCAGGTCAAACTGTAACCCGCTTACTCGCTTGGGTTGGGTTCGGATTAAAAATCTTGACCAATTTGCAAAACTGTGTTGGATTCGGGTTGACCAATTTAGATCCGGGTGAATTCAGGTTCGACACAAACCCGACCCACCGACCTATTTTGACACCCGTACCTTAGAATCTTTTTGGTTGCTTGATCATGAATAAGAATTAATCATCAATAACTAATATATATATATATATATATATATTCTAAATTAGTTATTGAGGATCAATTTTTAGCCATTATCAAGTAACCAAAAGGGTAAGCATATTGTTGCAGGCTCATAAATTTGCGGCAGTAGAGTGAGAGAGTTTTTTATTTTAGTGATACACGAATCTCCAGCACACAAACAGATAATTAAGAGTTAGGAAATGCAAAAAAAAATTATGTGGAGAACACAAAAAGGGAAAAACCATGTGGCCTTGCTCAAGTGAAGTTGCAATAGTTTAGAGAATTGATCAAAATTCTTCAAGGCGAAAGGTTGACACATTCTTTAATTTTGAGACGGTGAGCTTATAATAGATTGGAGAATCAATCAAAGTTCATATGGGTGATCGGGAGTTAGAATGACCGTGGTCAGGCAACGGTGGTTGGAACGACCGTGGTTGGGCAACAGTGATCTATGAACTAAGGATGATAGGCAATGGAAGTCAGAAGCCTAGTGGTTGTCACGACCCAACCCGACCGAAACGAATCCCGCTCGCATCGGGTCGCGACGGAACTTGAAACTTGAAATCCAGGATCTAGTTTTGGGACTTGCTTCAGAACTTTCTTCCAAATGTAAAAACAATCAGAAACACAGAGCTGCTATAGACTTCCAAATATACAGACAGTTCATCTATATTTCTTTCATCAAAATAATCATGTACAATACAATTCATGGCTTACAGACATAAAGAACATAACAGAAAAGTCATGACTGTACAAAAATCAAAAGTACAAAATACCTAATCACTGATCAGACACAGAACTTATAGTCCAAGACTTCCTTCCCTTTCCCAGAACCTGAAAGCCATGCAGAAAACAAGAATGAGCTAACAGCTCAGCAAGACTATACTCACCAATCTAAATCTCCAGAATTTATATTAAAAAATATATCAGAAGCAGATATTCTAATAGCCGTACAGAAATCGTATAGAAATCATAGAGTCATCAGAATACAGACACTTGCTCAAATAGAAGTCAAATCACTGATATAAAAAAATAGAATTCACTTCATAAACAGAAATTGTACAGAGCGAACAGAATTGTACAAAACAAACAGAATCGTACATAACAACAGAATCGTACAAAACAGATTTCAAATCAGATAAAATCACATTTCAAGATCAGATCATATATTAGATTTCAAATTCCCAGACCCTTACAGAATCTCTACAGATTCTGGCTCCTTATGCCTCCTTCCCCTGACACTGACAGAATCTCAACAAATTCTGGCCCCTTATGTCTCCCTTTGTGCTTGTAGCACCAGAACAGAACAGATATATGAAATTTTCAGAACAGAACTTATTCTCAGATTTTTCAAATTTCCCAGACCCAGACAACGGAATCCCAAAGGATTCCGTCCCCTTATAACTCCCTTTTGATATCAAAGCACAACAATTCATTCAAATCAGAAAATCGGATTACGTCAGAAAATCTTCAACAGCATAACGGCAGTATATAGAATTTCAACAAAATTCACATATTCAAAAATTTACTAAATTACCACAGATAGTACACAACATCATTCTAAGACTTTCATTGTACTGAGACAGTAAATTCAGACATCCAGATAAATTGTTATTCGATCAAAACTCCACAGAATTTAAAATACCCGGTAAAAATATTCCAGAAAATACTCAAAACGTGCACAATTATCATCTCAGAAACATACCAAAAGTTACGCGGCAAAACCTTTATCAGTACAAAACTGAATCAATTATTCGCTAACGGAAACAAAATCTGAAACATAAAAGTTGTCAAAATCTCTGTTTCTGAAAATTGAGAAAGGCGGAATGTGCTTTACCTCGAGTCGGTCAACTTTCTCAACTGCAACTACGGACGAAAACAGACATAAGTCGCCCAAAAATTACTTTTTCTTCTTTATCCTTCGAATTTCTCTCTCCTGGGCTTTTCTCTCTCTTCAATAAGATCTCGTTTTCATATAAACCCATGCAGATCGTCCCGGGACAATTTGCCCTCTAGACGAATTTCATACATACGAAATTAAATATCGTACCTGGACGAGTTGCTCTCTGGAAAAATTTCGTACTGATAAACCCTAATTCGTCCTGGGATGAACCTTTCAGCCAAAATTTTCTTCACAACCTATACCGATCGTCCCAGGATGATCCAACTTCGTCCTAGACGATCATGGAAGGAAAACATGAAAAATGAGCTTTCACAGTGGTAGCTGCTGAGAGAAAATCCGACGAAGGCCTGATGATAGCGAGGGCCGGGCAGAGGTCCAATGGCTATGGGCAATCGAGCAAAGGTCCAATGATGGTCAATAGTTGAGCGACCAGGTGGAGGTTGGGCAGCGGTCGATGACTAGGCAAAAGTTTGACGGCAATGACCAGGTTGAAATCTAAAGATGGTTGGATGAAGAAGGTTTTGCGATAGCTTGCTAGTTTAAGGTCTGGAAATTGGTATCTGTGAAAAGGTCCGACGGAAGTCTAGCGGTGATGATCAGCCAATGAAAGTTTGCTGGTGGTGGTGCTCGGGTAGAGCTCTAGGATACTTGAAGCCTCAAAATTCTCTCCAATCTCTAGCCAAAAGGTCCCCTCATGTAGATACTTATTTATAAATCTATGGGAGTGGCATGCCCCATAAATATAGAAAAATTTTGGAGCAAATACAAAGCATTATATTGAACGGCCCATATTAATTCCCCAATCATAGAGAGTTTTTTCATCATTTAGGCTCCTAAATGATATCAGAATTAAGTGATCTATTGATCATTGGAGTAGTCTCGTTGAGCCACTTGATTAGACGATAGGTATGTCATATTCAAAGATCATCTGATCACCTAATTTATGTTTTGAAGTTTTTAATTATGCTTTGAGTCATTGATTTTCGCTTAGTTGGGCTCGAATTGGATTGATTTTAGTGTCATTGGGTTATTCTCGTCAAGACGTTTAGTTTGATTATAATTTTGTTGAAATCAAAGTATAAATGATCTTAGATTTTGTTTTGGAAGTTTTAATTCAAATATTTATTGAGATTTGTGCCCGTCATAATAATTTCTTGGTGACTTATCATATATATTGAATCTCATATAAAATTGGTAGGATAATAAAATATATCACAAGTATAAATAATTAATCTATACTACTATTATAAAATGGGCTTGAGTTTCCACCCAAATGCAATCTTAGCCTTTCATTTTATTTTTTAAATATTATCACGTCGCTTCATTATATTTTTAATTATTAATAAATTTAAAAATCTACACTAATATATAAAAGCCACTTAAGATTCTACCTTTAGCAAATCCTCATCTTTTATTTTTAAAATCCAAATTAATTTACAACATTTAATTTCGTGACTCTTCCACTTCTTTAGATTGGCCTGAGGAGCTACATGTGACTTTATCGTAACCCTCCATGTCGCATGACCCTTAGTGACCCTTCGGCTCCTGCGCGCATTACTTCGTATTCCCTTCCATCGCATACCTTCATATTCCATTCATGCAAGCCTAACCTTGCAGCCCTCGATCCCAAACCTCCTCCCTCTCACGTTCAAAACAAGCTCGTCGATAGCTTTACCTCCTCGCATCACGTGCTTTGTTGAAGAATCTTCTTCGCCTGCTTCACATGAGGTAGAATTTGAAATGAGACGCTCTTAATTTTTTTCTCATACATTTGATGTTCTCATCGTAGTTCCCTCTCTCTAACTCTCTCCTCGATTCCGCATCAGTTTCCCATCTGATGAAATACCTCAGGAACAGGTTAATTGGAGAACGATTCATCCTCTATTTTCAACTTCTTCAGTCAGGTAAAGGTTTTGGTTTTATTATTTATCTTAATGGTTCACTGGAGCATCACTGTCTTTGTTCTTTGTCTCCACCGATAGCTTCTGCATTATATCTGCAACTTCTACACAAAACTTATCAAGGAGCAAACCATATCCAGCATTAATTCCATATTCGGGATACAAAGTAATCTAAAAAACATAAGAAAAAACAGAATCGGGAATCATGAATAGGAGATGAACCCAGATTCGCAATCCTCTATATTCCATAACAAAACCCTCGAAGTGTGAAAAACATGCTGCTTAAACACCACGCGTCGAATTTAAAGATCCAATAAAAACGGGATCTAAATTGAAGTGAGAAAAGAGGAAGAATCCGGAAAAAAATTAGGTTAACGAAGCATGACAGAAAGGATACGGTCAACAGAGGTTGCAACAGCCGACATAGTCGGATCTGTCGTGGCGTCGCAGGGCGAAGGAGTACAGGTAAATCCTCGAGAAGGAGGGAAGCGAAGAAACAGGCCGATAAAGCAAAGAGAGTATAATAGAGTGTGGATAGATACCCTGGGAGAGAGAAAACGAGGAAAAACCTCGGTCATTGGTGAAAGGGGTTTGGCTACTCGGTCGCACTGGGTTAGTGGTAGAGAATTTATAAGAACTTATCCGCCTTGGTGTAGGAGCAAATGAAAGACACTAAAGATTTAGTATAATATCCGGAGAGGACGTTGAAAAGTAGACATAGGTTAATGCTGACCAAACCAATTTAAATTTCTAGTGTGCTCATTCTTATTTTTCTTACCACACTTTAATTTCAGCATTTTACTTTCTTGCACTTTTAATTTCTCATAAATATACGTGAGAACTTTGAGGTTGTTTTGGATTTGATTGTTGTTAGAAAATAAATAAAAAAAATCTGAAAAAAAAAAAAGAAGAAAAATATTTTCAAACTTACTTTCCCACAAAATTAAAAAAAATTTTATTTTTCTTAATATTCGCTTCTGCCTGAGAAAATTAGTCTTAAAATTATTGTTGTGAGTTTGGTTAAGTTTTTCAAAAAATAATTTTAACACACTAATTCACCCCCTGCTTGATGTGGCGTTGTAGTTCAAGTGGTCTAACAATAACAAATCAAACTTTCAGTTGAGCATACAGTTTTAGCTCCTACTATCACGAAGATAATTTTATTATGATGGTTACTATTTATATGAGTGTATTCTATTTTCTTCCTATATACTGTGATAATATAGACACCATTTTGATTGCTCAACTCAATTTTTCGTAAGAGAACTGAGCATATTAAAATTAATCATCATCATATTTAGTGTGACACTTTTGACTTACCTTTATTTTTTTTATATTGCTAATTTTTTAAGCAATTAGAGACATATTTTCTCTTCTTGATAGTCAAACACTTATGCGTCTTGCATGAATATAAGGAATTTATGAGGGATGTTAAGAGTTATTAAAATTATTCATTATCACTCTAATATGTTTTATTATAATTCATACCAATTACTTAAGATATTTTTACTTATAATATTTTAATTTACCTATTTATAGGTAATTTTTTATCAATATATTATGAAGTTAAATAATAAATATTAAAAATCTATTTTTAAAGATCTATTAAAACCAAATCTCTCCTTTCTCTTTCTCCTTCCTTTGAGGTTTTTCCTCGTTTTCTCTCTCCCAGGGTATCTATCCACACTCTATTATACTCTCTTTGCTTTATCGGCCTGTTTCTTCGCTTCCCTCCTTCTCAAGGATTTTCCTGTACTCCTTCGCCCTGCGACGCCACGACAGATCCGACTATGTCGGCTGTTGCAACCTCTGTTGACCGTATCCTTTCTGTCATGCTTCGTTAACCTAATTTTTTTCCGGATTCTTCCTCTTTTCTCACTTCAATTTAGATCCCGTTTTTATTGGATCTTTAAATTCGACGCGTGGTGTTTAAGCAGCATGTTTTTTACGCTTCGAGGGTTTTGTTATGGTATATAGAGGATTGCGAATCTGGGTTCATCTCCTATTCATGATTCCCGATTCTATTTTTTCTTATGTTTTTTAGATTACTTTGTATCCCGAATATGGAATTAATGCTGGATATGGTTTGCTCCTTGATAAGTTTTGTGTAGAAGCTGCAGATATAATGCAGAAGCTATCGGTGGAGACAAAGAACAAAGACAGTGATGCTCCAGTGATAGCCAAGAAGGTTTGTTTGTTATTGCCAGCTCCATCTCTCCAAACATGATTATGTTCATTGCTTCATCTCATACATTGCAAGTGGCATGGAATACTCTTGCAAATACCTATGCCAAATCATCTTGAGGGCATCTCACACAACTTAAAGAAGGCATTGCCTTCTGGCCAAGTGAACAAAAGCAATCACTGAATACATGCAATGGGTCAAAATTATTGTTTATGAACTTGCCATGCTTAGTCACCCAATTGACGATGATGATCTCACACTAAAAACCCTAGGAGGTCTTGATGAATGATTTACGGATGCAAATTTATAAAATGAATTTGATATATAATCTATAAATGTAAATTATATTTAAATGTATGATATAAATTAGAAATATTTTATATTAAATTTGTAATTTTATATATGAACTATATTTATATTAAAGCAGAACAAAATTTAAAAACAGGTGATGTTTAAATTTAAAATTATAGAATATATTATTTATGTGTAAATTTATTTATTTTTAAGTCACAAAATTTTATTATTATATAATTAATCATTATTATTATGTCATTTAAATAAATTAGTATTATCACATCATCTGATTCAATCTACAATTCGATTCCAATCTAATCATTGATTTGTGTACTTCCCCTTCTTCCAATTCCACATCAAGTCCTATTTTCACAACAGCATTATTATAATTAATAATATATTTTCTTATGTATGAAGCAAGTCTTCTTAGAATAGAGGTGTCAAAATTGACCTAATCCAAAACCCGACCCGGACCCGACCAAAAATTTTTTGACTTCGGGTCAACCCATTTGTATTACCGGTTTGGTTCGGGTTTGAGTTTTCGACCCATTTATAAAATCAGATTGGGTTCAAATTGACCCAAAAACCCGAATTTGTTTGTGTCAATATATAACCTGACCGCTAGGGCTGTCAACAACTGACCCGACCCAAAAACCTGACCAGAAAAATTTGGGTTCGGGTTGACCTGTTTAATAAACGGGTCGGGTTTGGGTTTTAAATTTGGACCCGTATAACAATCGGGTCGAGTTCGGGTTAACCCGGTAACCCGATTCCGACCCTAAAACAACCAGCATTAATAAGGGTTTTAATAACGTCGAGCGGTCCATCGAGGCATCGAGCGGCCGAGCGGATAGCAGATAGCTAAGTGAGGGATTTCTCATTTCTGAGTTAGGGTTTCTCTATCTCCGACTCCAAGACTCCGACGCCATTCTTCGACTCTCTCAGTCTCTCGCTTCTTGCCTTCCTCCACTCTCTAGGCCGTTCAGCGTTCGCACCATTTGGAACTTACTGTAATCACTAGTCAATGAAGTATTGAACTCATTACTCATGAATAATTTTAGTTTCGTTTTTTTAGAAGTATTTTGGCTGAGTTTTGGTTTCTAATCGACTGATCTACTATTCTACATTATTTCTACTCTTCCTTTATTTCACACTTTATCAATCTGGAAGTTAGAGGGTTTGCAGTTTTTGTAGATTAGGGTTTGCAGTTTGCTGTTTTTGTCATTTTGACATTTGGTTTTGTAGATTAGGGCTTGCAGTCTTGTTGTTTATCATATTCTTGAGTTTGATAAATGTCTTTTGAGTCTTTTGGCATCTCATATGTCGGCATGTTGTCTGCGCCTCTGCGGGTTAGGAGTCTGGAAATCTGCTTTTCATTTATCTTTTGCCATTACAATGAATCAGTGATTACACAATACACAAATATAAATTGTTGTTCTGAATTTGTTATTTATTAAGTTGTTAACTTGTTATGTTGGATTGTTGCCTTGTTGGACACTTGTAGTCTTGGATTTGGACTGTTGGTGTTAAAACAGTGGATATTAAGATGTCTCATGTCTTATTACATTATTAGTTTTTTTCTTTAATATTTTGTAAGTATGTGTTTTTTTGGTGTTTAGATGGAGGGTTCTAATACAATTGTTGACAGTAATCCTCTCGAGCAAAATGAGGAAGAGCCTATTGATAATGATGTAGAATGTGATAGTGATGAGTATAACAATGTGGATGTGGGTGAGGACCGTGAGATTGATGATAATGCAGTTCAAAATGAACAACAAAATAAATAAAAAAGAGGAGGTTGACCTCTACTATTTGGGGACATTATGAAATGTTGCCAGTTGGTAATGATGGCAAACAACGTTGCAAATGTAAGAAATGTGGGGCAACTTACTTGTCTGATAGTAAAAATGGGACAGGTAATCTGAGACGTCACATTCAGAACTGTAAGAAGCGGGACTCCCATGATATTGGTCAACTTATTCTTCAAAGTAACACAAGCACTTCTATTTCTATGGTTGAAAATAAGTTTGATTATCATGAATTTCGTAGTTTGTTTACTTCATGCATAGTTAAGCAAGACTTACCTTTTCAGTATGTGAAATGGTCTGGTGTTAGAACATTACTTCGATACTTGCGTCCTGATTTACAAATTGTATCTAGAAATACAGCACGAAATGACTGTAAGAAATTGTTCATTAAGAAGAAAGCACAGATACAATCCCTTCTATGTATCTGTAAGAGTAGAGTTTCTTTAACTTCTGATTTGTGGACTTCCATTAACACTGATGGTTTTATTTGCTTAACTGCACATTTCATTGATAATAATTGGCGGTTATAGAAGAAGATTATAAGTTTTGATTATATGCCACCCCCACATGATGGCTTAGCATTATTTGAGAAACTACAACAGCTTTTGATTTATTGGAAACTTGATAGTAAGCTTTTTAGTATTACTCTAGATAATGCTTCAGCAAATACTGTCTCAGTTGATTTTTTAAGAAATCATTTGAATTTGCAAAATGCACTAATATGCAATGGTGAATTCTTTCATATGTGATGTTGCGCACATATAGTAAATCTTATTGTGCAGGAATGTTTGAAGGATATAGATACCTCCGTGATGAAGGTTCGTGAGAGCATTAAATATGTAAAAGGCTCTCAATCAAGAAAACAAAGGTTTATGGAATGTGTACGACAAAGTTTGCTAATTGAAATAAGTAGAGGATTGAGGCAAGACGTACCAACTAGATGGAATTCTACTTTCATTAGAAGTGCATTGAAACATGATATTGTAGAAGCATTTGTTTGCACAAAGGATTGGTTGTACAGTGACCAAGGTAATTTATATGTCACGGAGTACATGAATGGTTCAATTTTTGTTAAAAATTATATTTAAACTAAATTCTTGTTTTGTTAATAGATATAAAAGACACGGAGCTTGATGCTGTGACAGAAAACATTATAATGGAGGGAAATCAAATGGGTAATGCGTCAGGAAATTAAGCAGTTTAGAAACTATTGTTAGCTCAATAATGACATGGACATCTGCTGTGCAACAGCTATTTATGGATGTGGGGTTTTATTTCCTGTCTTCTTACTAGTATGTTTCTGGCTGCTCTTGCAACCTTGCTGTTGCTGGCTGGGTTATAAAATATGTTTTGCTTGTGCATTGTGCAGCACTGCAGCAGCTGCTAGCCTGCTTATGGAACTCTGGTAACACTGGGTTGTGGCTTTTACATTCAATATCTGGTTGTGCTGGACGGTTTTTTTTAACATTATCTTTATTCAGGTATAATGTTGGGGCCGTTGATGTTTACTATTTAGTGTTTAATATTTTATTCAGGTATAATTTTTTATGCCTGAATCAGTGATTCCTGATGGTTATGTTGGATTGTTTCCATGTAGTCCTGTACTCCTCTTGGTGCCTTTGATGCAAAATTCCTGATGGTTAAATAGTTAATTGGTTATGTTGGATTGTTCATTGTTGGCTAATTGGCTTGTAGTTGTAGCATGTTGTGGGCCTTGTGGCAATGTGGCCGTTGTCGTCGGCAGCAGTGCAGCTAGCTGCTTGCATATTTTTCTGGTTGTTCACTTGTTCTGTTGCTCACTTTGTCTTATCTTTTGAAATTCTGTTGATTTTAGTTTATTATTATAATATGGCAATGATGAAGAACCTTGTGAATTTATAGAACAATGGCAATAAATAAATAAAAATGTTTTGCAACCAGTTTACAAATTGAGGAAATAAGATTTTTTTGATTTGATTTGAGCATATACTACTTCACTGAATAGATACTAAAATTATAAAATCTGTATGCTCAATTTGTAATCTTGGAGGGCAAAATTTTAAAATTGTTGCAGACTAGCAAATGATGCTTCAATTTTCACTAGGTTCATCCTGAGCCGAAAGCCCTAAAGCCTAAACCGGTGATTCCTTAACCTTGAGCTTGTGGCTTTTATTTAATTTTGTTGTAGCCTTGCAGGTTCAACTACTTAATGACAAAGAAGCTAACTACTTGAGGCTTAACCGCTTGAGCAATGAGCAACAACAACTTTGGGTCTCTGGTTGTGATTTACTAATTTTTTTGTGTATTTGTAAATTGTAAATTGTAAATTTGTACTGTATCATTGTATATTTGTATTATTGTATCTTGTATTTGTAATTTGTAAATTGTAAATTTATAAATTATAATGTATCTTGTATTTAATGTATTATAGAAATTATAAATTTTTTTTGTTAATCATAATTTTTTTATTCTTTTATTATTTCATTGTTTTTTTATTAGTCATATTATTTCATAAATGTTTATGTATTACATTTTTTTTTCTCAAAAAAATTCGGGTTGGCAGGTCAGGTCAACCCAACCCGTGATTAACCCAGGTCGGGTCCGGGTTCAGCAATTGGACCCGTATAATTAAACGGGTCCGGTTCAGGTCGACCCGTTTAACTTCGGGTTAGTTCGGGTTCGACCTGAACCCGACCCGGCAACCCGAATTGACAGCCCTACTGACCGCATCTAGTCGCATCACCGTCGCGCCATGCCAGTTGTCAGGCGTCCGCGTGTCAGGCTACCTATCCATCGCGTTAAACAGCTGACAACCATCGGCACGTGAGTCAACTGTCAGCGCGTCATGCACAGGTCATCGCCATATTACGCCACTCTGTCACTCGTCATGTCACCATCGTGTCAAGCCATCATGCCACATTTTGTAAGACCCAAGTTTGCAGCACTCCAGCATCGCCTCACCCACACTGGCCTCGCCTAAGCCCGTACTGGCTGGCCTCACCTGTTGACATCCAAGTTTGTGGTCATGTCAGATCAAACCGTAACCCTCTTACCCGCTTGGGTCGGGTTTGGATTAAAAATCTTGACCAATTTGCAAAACTTGGTTGGGTTCGGGTTGACCAATTTAGATTTGGGTGAACTCAGGTTCGATCCAAACCTAACCCACCAACCTATTTTGACACCCCTACCTTAGAATCTTTTTGGTTGCTTGATCATGAATAAGAATTAATCATCAATAATATATATATAAGTTAGTCATTATCAAGTAACCGAAAGGGTATACATATTGTTGCAGGCTCATAAATTTGAGGCAGTAAAGTGAGAGAGTTTTTTGTCTTAGTGATACACGAATCTCCAGCACACAAACAGATAATTAAGAGCTAGGAAATGCAAAAAAAAAAAATTTATGTGGAAAACACAAAAAGGGAAAAATCATGTGGCCTTGCTCAAGTGAAGTTGCAATAGTTTAGAGAATTGATCGAAGTTCTTCAAGGTGAAAGGGTGACACATTCTTTAACTTTGAGACGGTGAACTTATAATAGCTTGGAGAATCAATCAAAGTTCATATGGGTGCTCGGGAGTTAGAATGATCGTGGTCGGGCGACAATGGTCGGAACGATCGTGGTTGGGCAACAATGGTCTATGAACTGAGGTCGATAGGCAATGGAAGTCAGAAGCCTAGTGGTAGCTGCTAAGAGAAGGTCCGTCGAAGGCCTGATGATAGCAAGGGCCAAGCAGAGGTCCAATGGCTTTGGGCGATTGAGCAAAGGTTCAATGATGGTCAGTAGTTGAGTGACCAAGTGGAGGTTGGGCAGCGGTCTACAACTAGGCGAAAGTCTGACTGCAAATGACCGGGTTAAAATCTAAAGATGGTTGGATGATGAAGGTTTTGCGATAGCTTTCTATTTTAAGGTCTGGAAATTGGTATCTGGGCAAAGGTCCGACGGAAGTCTAGCGGTGGTGATCAGCCAATGAAAGTTTGCTAGTGGTGGTGCTCGAGTAGAGCTCTAGGATACTTGAAGCCTCAAAATTCTCTCCAATCTCTAGCCAAAAGGTCCCCCTCATGTAGATACTAAGAGCTTATTTATAAATCTATGGGAGTGGTTGTCACGACCCGATTCGACGGGGACGGATCCCGCCCAAACCGGATCGCGACCAGCCTAAACAAACTAACCAGGATCTGGTTTGGGAATTGGTTTCGGAACTGAATCTTCCAAATAATTCTCAAAACGGCCAGACAAACACAGAACAACAGAGCTACTATAAATCACCAAATACAGCGGAACAAAACATCTATCTTGTCTTTTCCTCAAATACAATCATCTACAAATACAGTGCATGGCTTTTGAACAGAAAGAAAGACAGAACAGAAAAGCCATGACTGTACAAAAATCAAAAGGTACAACAAATACCTATACGAATCAGACTCAGAAATCTACTCCTGGACTTCCTTCCCTTTCCCAGAACCTGAAAACCACCAGAAAACAAGAGTGAGCTCAACAGCTCAGCAAAGCAACAAACCTCCAATCAAAACTTTCAGAATTCAAAACCAAACTCATCAGACAGAAATCAGATCAGAAATCGGAATAGAATCGTACAGATTGTCAAACCGGACATATCAGAAAGAAACAGAATAGAATCAGAACAGATACGAACAGATATCAAATCAGAATCAGAGTCGTACGGATTCAGAGTACAAACAGAACATAATAAATCAACAGAGTCAGAATTATACAGAGTTGTACGGAACAGAAATCGTATCAGAAACAGGACAGAATCAGACATATCACATTAACAAAATCAGAAATCAGAATTGCAGATCATATCATCTCAGAATCATAATTGCTTACAGAAATCAGAAGCAGAATTGCTTACAGAACAGATACGGAAATCAGATATCAACAGAACAGATATATATTTAATAGCTAAAACTAAACTAAGCAGAATCACTACGGATTCTGACCCTTATGTCTCCCATGTGCTCACGGCACCAAAATTTCTCTGAGTAATAAATAGCTAAGTGTGCTCACGGCACCAGAATAACAGAATTCCTCGGATCCGGAACTGAACAGAAATTTCTCCAACTTGAGCTCAACTAAGAATTTCTCCAGACACTAACTGAATCTCATAGGATCCAGGCCCCTTATAACTCCCTTTTTATAGCACATACAGATAGCATTTCAATTCAGAAGAAATCCGGGCAAATCAGAAATCAGACAAAAATCGGGCAGCACAACGGCAGTAGACGGAATTTACACAAAATTTCCTGCAAAGAAAATTTACCAAATTCGCACAGAACATAGATAATCATATTCCAGAACATTTATTCTACTGCACAGAGAATTTACGGATTCACAGAAAAATGAAATCAACTGAAAACGCTGCCGAATCAAAAATACCCGGACAAAAATCTTCGGAAAATAACCAAAAACTGCACACTCGGCACTTCAACAATATACAGAAAGTTACGCGGTAAAAACTGAATCAATCAAAAGTTACGGACGAAAATCGGTAACGGAAACGAAATCCGGACAGAAAATACCGCCAAACTCGACGGTTCTGAAAATTGAGAAAGGCGGAATGTGCCTTACCTTGCGTACAGCAAAATCCTCAACAGTCTCGACGAACGAAAACGGACCCGCGGCTTCCCGAAATCAACTTTTCCTTTTTCTCTTTTTCTTCCTCTCTCCTCGGATCAAAATCTGATATTTTATAAAATTTTTCTCTCTCCTCAAAATATCTCATTTCCCTTAAGAAATGCTCAGATCGTCCTGGACGATCGCACTTCGTCCCGGACGATGTGTGCTCTGGAAAATCCTCGTCCAGACGAAATTTCATCATCGTCCCCGGCGACAGGTCCTCGGGAGAATTTTCGTCCAGACGATCCAAATTTCGTCCCGACGAATCATACAACCAAAACTGATTTTCTGCACAACCTGTACCGATCGTCCCGGACGATCCAACTTCGTCCCGGACGAACCTGGAGCAGAACTGATATTACAATCTCCCCAACTTAAAAAAAATGTCGTCCTCGACATTATCCAATCCAACCTCCATCAAAACAAGTACGGGTACGACTGTCTCATGTCAGACTCCTTCTCCCAAGTGGCTTCCCGTGCAGTACGGTGCTTCCACTGGACTTTAACCATCGGAATCTGTTTACTTCGTAGTTTTCGGACGTCGTACGCCAAAATCAACTCTGGCTCTTCCTTGTACGCCAGATTCTCCTGAATCTCAACCTCATCAGCAGATACCTTCTTACCAGAGTCTGATACCCACTTCCTCAAAGTGGCTACATGAAACACATTATGCACGTCGGGCATCGAATCAGAAAGCAAAAGTCTGTAAGCCGCTTTCCCAATCCTTTCTAAAATTTCAAAAGGTCCAACATACCTTGGACTAAGCTTGCTTACCTGACCAAATCTGCTCACACCTTTCATCGGGCTGACTTTGACATACACAAAGTCACCGACTTGAAACTCAACGAACCTGTGCTTCTGATTGTAATACTTCTGTTGACGGTCCTGAGCTGCTTTCAATCTTTCTTTAATCAAATTAATTTTCTGAACAGTTTCATCAGCAAAAGTGGCACCCAAAGTCTGTCTATCTCCGACCTCCGTCAGAGTCAAAGGAGTCCGGCACTTCCTGTCATACAAAGCCTCGTTCGGTGCCATACCAATACTGGATTGGAAGCTATTGTTGTAAGCAAACTCAATCAAAGGGATATGATCTTCCCAGCTTCCTCCAAAATCTAAAACACAAAGTCTCAATAGATCTTCCAATACCTGAATGGTCCTCTCAGACTGTCCATCAGTCTGAGGATGAAAAGCTGTACTGAAATGCAGTTTAGTACCCAAGCCTTGCTGAACGCCCTTCCAAAGTCTGGAAGTAAAACGTCCATCTCGATCAGATACAATCACGCGAGGCACACCGTGCAATCTGATAATCTCCTTAACATAAACCTGTGCCAAGCGCTCTACTGAATCAGTCTGTCTGATCGGAAGAAAATGGGCTGACTTCGTCAATCGATCTACGACTACCCAGATGGCATCGTGTCCTTGCCGTGATCGAGGAAAACCCATCGCAAAATCCATCGTCACCTCCTCCCACTTCCACTCAGGGATAGGTAACGACTGCAACAGTCCACCTGGTCGCTGATGCTCTGCCTTCACCAACTGACAGGCCTCGCATCTCGACACAAACTCCGCCACATCCTTCTTCAGCCCAGGCCACCAAAATAATAGCTTCATATCAGCATACATCTTACCACTGCCTGGATGAATAGTATAGCCAGAATGATGAGATTCATACAGAATCTCCTGCCTCAAATCTCCAAATACAGGTACCCATAACCTGTTCTTGCAGAAAATAGCACCAGAATCAGAAATTCGAAGTTCAGGAGTCTTACCAGATCCAATCTGAGCAATCAACTTCGAATAATCAGAATCTGACTTCTGGGCTTCTTGAATCCTTGTCCCCAAAGTAGACTGAATACTCATCTGAGCCAAATCCAACCCATTGGAGAGAATCACCTCCAACTGCAAGCGTTCCATATCTCTAATCAGAAAGTCATCGGAAGTAAGCTGAATACCTGATAATCCAGAAGACTTCCTGCTCAAAGCGTCCGCTACCACATTAGCCTTCCCAGGCTGGTACTGAATAGTCAGATCATAGTCCTTGATTAACTCGAGCCACCTTCTCTGTGTCAGGTTCAGATCCTTCTGAGTAAAAATATACTTCAGGCTCTTATGATCAGTAAAGATCTCACAACTGACGCCATACAGATAATGACGCCAAATCTTCAAAGCAAATACTACAGCAGCTAACTCCAGATCGTGCGTCGGGTAATTCTTCTCATGTGGCTTTAACTGTCTAGAAGCATAAGCAATTACCTGACCACGCTGCATCAGAACACATCCCAGTCCTTTCAGTGAAGCATCACTAAAGACCTGAAAACCTTCCGTACCTGACGGAAGTGCTAACACTGGAGCTGAAGTCAAACAGTCCTTCAATTTCTGAAAACTAGCTTCACACTCCGGTGTCCAAACAAAAGCTACTGACTTCTGCGTCAGTCTCGTCAGAGGCGTCAAAATCTGTGAAAATCCCTTCACAAATTTCCTATAATACCCGGCCATGCCCAAGAAACTACGTACCTCAAATACCGTAGTCGGCCTTAGCCAATCAGCAACCGCCTGAATCTTCTGGGGATCAACAGAAATGCCTTCTCCGCTAATCACATGCCCCAGAAAAGAAATACTCTTCAGCCAGAATTCACACTTGGAGAACTTGGCATACAGCTGATGCCGCCTCAAGGTCTCCAACACAATGCTCAAATGTCTGGCATGCTCATCCTCAGAAGCAGAATACACCAAAATATCATCAATAAAGACGATCACGAACTGATCCAGAAACTCCCTGAATACTCGGTTCATCAGATCTATGAAAATAGCAGGCGCATTGGTTACCCCAAAAGGCATAACTAAAAACTCGTAGTGCCCGTACCGAGTACTGAAAGCAGTCTTCACCACATCAGATTTCTTCACCTTCACCTGATAGTATCCGGATCGCAAATCAATCTTCGAAAATACTGAAGATCCGGAAAGCTGATCAAACAAGTCGTCGATCCGAGGCAAAGGATACTTATTCTTGATAGTGACCTTGTTCAAATCTCTGTAATCAACACACATACGGAGTGTCCCGTCCTTCTTCTTTACGAACAAAACAGGTGCTCCCCAAGGCGAAACACTAGGACGGACAAAACCTCTGTCAACTAGCTCCTGAAGCTGAACTTTCAACTCAGAAAGTTCTTTCGGTGCCATTCTGTACGGAGCTTTTGATATAGGAGCTGTACCCGGAAAAACATCGATAGAGAACTCCACCTCTCTATCCGGAGGTAAACCAACCAACTCCTCAGGAAAAACATCGGCAAACTCCCGTACCACTGGGATCTCAGAAACAGAATCAACCTCCAGATTCAGATCCCGCACCGAAGCCAAAAACACTGGGTAACCCTTCTTCCACATTTTGCTCACCTCCAACGCAGAAATCAGACTGGAGAGAACACCTCGTAATCCCTGAAATACAACTCTCTCTCCAGCCACAAGCAAACTCACTTGCTTCTTCAGACAATCAATCTGAGCCTCATACAGACTCAGCCAATCCATGCCCAAAATTACGTCATACGAAGAAATCGGTAACAAAATCAGGCTTGACTTCCACTTCTTGCCAGCAATGTCAATCTCACAAAAACAAAACTTGCGGGCAATCAAATTACTTCCAGCCGGTAAAATCACAGAAAGAGAAATCGGCAACAAAACAGAATCCAAACGCAAAAGCTCAAAACAGCGCTCGGACAGAAAAGAGTGACTAGCTCCAGAGTCAAACAAAACACGACAGGGCTGATCAGAAATATAAATCGTACCTGTCACAACATTCGGAGCATCACGAGCCTCCTGCTGACTCAGGCTGTAAACTCGTGGCTGAACTGGAGCAGGAGCTGAAGCAACAGAACTACTCTGCTCCCTCTGAACCGTAGGTGGTCTCCGTGGTCCAGAACTAGTACTACCACCTCTTCCAGAAAATCCCTCAGAGCGAGGAGGAACAGTCCTCGGTCTTCCTGCTGCAGAACCGGTAGGTCTAACAGAGCCCTCAGGTCGGAACTCAGAACGTCGATCAAATCCAGCCTGTGGACACTCTGCAATCCTATGTCCAGGCTGACCACATCTGAAACACAGACCAGCCATCCTATAGCACTGGCCATGATGTCGCCGTCCACAACTCTGGCACACAGGTGCCCCACTGACAGATCCTGAACTCGTCGTACTGGTAGCAGTACCAGACGATTCTCCACTCCTCCTGGAGTCAGATCTGTTGACTCCGGATCCAGAACCAATCACAAATCTCCTCTTCCCAGAGGAACCACTGCCAGAAGCTTCACCGCCAAATCTCTTCCTACTCGCAGTCCACCGCTGCTGAGTAGCCATCAGATCATTCTCAATCAGACGAGCTCGCTCCACAAGCTCAGCGAAATCAGAAATGTGAAAAGGCACCAGGGGTTGCCTCAGACTATCTCGCAATCCCCTCAGAAATCTGTAGCACCTCTCAGCAGAAGTGCTCACTAGCTGCGGAGCATACCTGGCTAGTGCAGTAAACTCAGCCTCGTACTGCATCACCGTCTTGCTCCCCTGAACCAGTCTCAGAAAACTCTCCTGCATCTGCTGTCGTGCAGAAGGGGGAACAAACCAGTCTCGAAATACCTCAGTGAACTCGTCCCAAGTGATCAAAGAGTTCAGCCTACCCTGAAATCTGGCCGCCTGCTGGCCTTCCCACCAGTGCTCAGCCTCTCCATCCAACAGAAAAACTGCCAACGGAACTTTCCTATCCGCTGGACACTGCATCCCATCAAAAGTCTTTTCCAATCTCCTCAGCCACTCCTCGGCTGCTTTGGGCTCAACAGCGCCCTCAAATCTCGGAGGTTTTAACCTCAAAAATAACTGTAAATGTCTATCAATATCCTCTGATCTGACAGTAACAGCTCTGCTCTGAGTCTCGCTCATCATCTGAGCAACAAGTGTAGCAAACTGAGCAAGTGTATCAGCACCGGCCACTGGGGCTGTACTCCCCACTGGTGCTGCCTGACTGGCACTCTGCCCGTCTGTCATGTCTGGGTCTGGCTGATCCATACAGAAAAATCCAGAAAATCCGGAAAACTATCACAAAAACAACACGAAAACAACACAATAAAAAGCCAAACGACCCAAAACTACCCCTAGACAGACTCACTGATCACTTCCTATAGCTCTGTCTTACAATCCAACCAGTTTCCAAACCAGTGCTCTGATACCACTCAAAAGGCTTTGTCACGACCCGATTCGACGGGGACGGATCCCGCCCAAACCGGATCGCGACCAGCCTAAACAAACTAACCAGGATCTGGTTTGGGAATTGGTTTCGGAACTGAATCTTCCAAATAATTCTCAAAACGGCCAGACAAACACAGAACAACAGAGCTACTATAAATCACCAAATACAGCGGAACAAAACATCTATCTTGTCTTTTCCTCAAATACAATCATCTACAAATACAGTGCATGGCTTTTGAACAGAAAGAAAGACAGAACAGAAAAGCCATGACTGTACAAAAATCAAAAGGTACAACAAATACCTATACAAATCAGACTCAAAAATTTACTCCTGGACTTCCTTCCCTTTCCCAGAACCTGAAAACCACCAGAAAACAAGAGTGAGCTCAACAGCTCAGCAAAGCAACAAACCTCCAATCAAAACTTTCAGAATTCAAAACCAAACTCATCAGACAGAAATCAGATCAGAAATCGGAATAGAATCGTACAGATTGTCAAACCGGACATATCAGAAAGAAATAGAATAGAATCAGAACAGATACGAACAGATATCAAATCAGAATCAGAGTCGTACGGATTCAGAGTACAAACAGAACATAATAAATCAACAGAGTCAGAATTATACAGAGTTGTACGGAACAGAAATCGTATCAGAAACAGGACAGAATCAGACATATCACATTAACAAAATCAGAAATCAGAATTGCAGATCATATCATCTCAGAATCATAATTGCTTACAGAAATCAGAAGCAGAATTGCTTACAGAACAGATACGGAAATCAGATATCAACAGAACAGATATATATTTAATAGCTAAAACTAAACTAAGCAGAATCACTACGGATTCTGACCCTTATGTCTCCCATGTGCTCACGGCACCAGAATTTCTCTGAGTAATAAATAGCTAAGTGTGCTCACGGCACCAGAATAACAGAATTCCTCGGATCCGGAACTGAACAGAAATTTCTCCAACTTGAGCTCAACTAAGAATTTCTCCAGACACTAACTGAATCTCATAGGATCCAGGCCCCTTATAACTCCCTTTTTATAGCACATACAGATAGCATTTCAATTCAGAAGAAATCCGGGCAAATCAGAAATCAGACAAAAATCGGGCAGCACAACGGCAGTAGACGGAATTTACACAAAATTTCCTGCAAAGAAAATTTACCAAATTCGCACAGAACATAGATAATCATATTCCAGAACATTTATTCTACTGCACAGAGAATTTACGGATTCACAGAAAAATGAAATCAACTGAAAACGCTGCCGAATCAAAAATACCCGGACAAAAATCTTCGGAAAATAACCAAAAACTGCACACTCGGCACTTCAACAATATACAGAAAGTTACGCGGTAAAAACTGAATCAATCAAAAGTTACGGACGAAAATCGGTAACGGAAACGAAATCCGGACAGAAAATACCGCCAAACTCGACGGTTCTGAAAATTGAGAAAGGCGGAATGTGCCTTACCTTGCGTACAGCAAAATTGTAATATCAAGATCTGCTCCAGTATCGTCCAGGACGATCTGGGATCGTCCTGGGACGATCAGTGAAAATTCAGCTCCAGATTTTGCCCAGTTTTGCTCCAGGTGATTTTCTGCATGCATCGTCCAGGCCGATTGGAGACATCGGCCAGGCCGATCGGCACTGTAGAAAATATCGTCCATGCAATAGCCCTGAAGGGAGACCAGGCCGATCCTTTTGGTCGGATCGTCCCGGGACGATGCTGCGATCGGCCGGGCCGATCTGTGTATTTTAAAGCTGATTTCAGTCGTTTTGAAGAGAGAGAAAAATCAGAAAAATAAAAATAAATATCTGAGGAGAGAGAAAGTCGAGGGCATTTGTGGAAAAGTGGATTTTCGGACGACGCGGAGCCGTTTTCGATCGAAGTGACTGTTGAGGATATTGCTGTGCTCGAGGTAAGGCACATTCTACCTTTCTCAATTTTCAGAACCGTCGTGTTTGGCGGTATATTCTGTCCGGATTTTGTTTCCGTTAGCGATTTTCGTCCGTATCTTTTGATCGGTTCAGTTTTTACCGCGTAACTTTCTGTATATTGTTGACGTGCCGAGTGTGCACATTTTGGTTATTTTCTGAAGATTTTCGTCCGGGTATTTTTGATTCGACTGTGTTTTTAGTCGACCGGATTTTTCTGTGAAATTGGAATTTATCTGTGCAGTAGAATAAAGGTTCTGAAATGTTGATATCTATATTCTGTGCGAATTCGGTAAATTTTCTTTGCAGGAATTTTTGTGTAAATTCCGTATACTGCCGTTGTGCTGCCCGATTTTTGGGTAATTTCTGAATTGTCCGTATTTCTTCTGAATTGTCCGTATTTCTTCTGAATTGAAATGCTATGTGTATAAGCTATAAAAAGGGAGCTATAAGGGGCCTGGATCCTATGAGATTCAGTTAGTGAAACGGGAAATCTGAAATGAGCTCAATCTGAAATCTGATATCTGTTCTGTTCCGGATCCGATGAATTCTGTTTTGGTGCTATAAGCACATCTGTTTTGGTGCCGTGAGCACAAAGGGAGACATAAGGGGCCTGAATCCTATGAGATTCAGTCAGTGTCTGGGAAGGGAGGCATAAGGGGCCGGAATCCGTAGAGATTCCGTCAGTGTCAGGGCATTTAGCTATATGTATCTGTACTACTTTCTGTATCTGTTCTGTTCTGTACGAAATTGTGATTATGATATGATATGATCCGTACGATTCTGATTTCTGTTTCTGACTCTGTTGATTTGTTCTGTTCTGATACGATCTGTATGACTCTGATGTGATCTGATATCTGTCCGTAAGTTTTGATTTCCGATTCTGTTCCGACTTCTGATCTGATTTCTGTCTGATAAGTTTGGTTTTGTTTTCTGAGGATTTAGATTGGTGGTTTGTTGCTTTGCTGAGCTGTTGAGCTCACCCTTGCTTTCTGGTGGTTTTCAGGTTCTGGGAAGGGCAAGGAAGTTCAGGACTAGGTTTCCGAGTCTGATCAGATTAGGTACTTTTGTACTTTTGATTTTTGTACAGTCATGGCTTTCCTGTTCTGTCTTTCTTTCTGTTGAAAGCCATGTACTGTTCTGTAGATGATTATTTTGAGGAAATGAAAAGATAGATGTTTGTTCCGCTGCATTTGATGTTTTTAGTAGCTCTGTTGTTCTGTGCGCTTCTGTTGAGTTAAGAATTTGGAAGATCAGTTCAGTAACCTAATCCAAAGCCAGATCCTGGTTAGCTATTCCCCGTCGCGATCCGGCGCGGGCGGGATCCGTCTCGTCTCGGGTCGGGTCGTGACAAGTTTTTTGGTATCAGAGCACTGGTTTTGGAAACAGGTTGGATTGTAAAACAGAGCTCTAGGAAGTGATCAGTGAGTCTGTCTGGGAGGTAGTTTTGGGTCGTTTGGCTTTTTATTGTGTTATTTTGTGTTATTTTGTGATAGTTTTCCGGATTTTCTGGATTTTTCTGTATGGATCAGCCAGACCCAGACATGACAGACGGTCAGAGTGACGATCAGGCAGCACCAGTGGGGAGTACAGCCCCAGTGGTCGGTGCTGATACGCTTTCACAGTTTGCTTCACTTGTTGCTCAGATGATGAGCGAGACTCAGAGCAGAGCTTCGACTGTTAGATCTGAGGACATTGATCGACACCTGCAGTTATTTTTGAGGTTGAAGCCTCCGAGGTTTGAGGGCGCTGTTGAGCCCAGAGCAGCCGAGGAGTGGCTGAGGAGATTGGAGAAGACTTTTGACGGGATGCAGTGTCCTGCAGACAGGAAAGTTCCGTTAGCTGTTTTTCTGTTGGACGGAGAGGCTGAGCACTGGTGGGATGGCCAGCAAGCAGCCAGATTTCAGGGCAGATTGAACTCCTTGATCACTTGGGAGGAGTTCACTGAGGTATTCAGAGACTGGTTTGTTCCCCCTTCTGCACGACAGCAGATGCAGGAGAGTTTTCTGAGACTTGTTCAGGGGAGCAAGACGGTGATGCAGTACGAGGCTGAGTTTACTGCATTAGCCAGGTACGCTCCGCAGCTGGTTAGCACGTCTGCTGAGAGGTGCTACAGATTTCTGAGAGGCTTACGAGACATTTTGAGGCAGCCTCTGATACCGTTCCGGATTACTGATTTCTCTGAGCTTGTGGAGCGAGCTCGTCTGATTGAGAATGACATGACGGCTACTCAGCAGCGGTGGACTGCGAGTAGGAAGAGGTTTGGAGGAGAGACTTCTGGCAGTGGTTCCTCTGGGAAGAGGAGATTTGTTCCTGGATCTGGATCTGGAGATTCCAGGAAGAGCGGAGGATCGTCTGGTACTGCTACCAGTACGACTAGTTCTGGATCTGTCAGTACGGCACCTGTGTGCCAGAGTTGTGGACGGCGACACCATGGCCAGTGCTACAGGATAGCTGGTCTTTGTTTCAGATGTGGTCAGCCGGGACATAGGATTGCAGAATGTCCACAGATGGGATATGAGCAGCGATCTGAGGGCTTTGTCAGACCTGTTGGTTCAGCAGCAGGAAGACCGAGGACTGTTCCTCCACGCCCTGAGGGATTTGCTGGTAGAGGTGGTGGTTCTAGTTCTGCACCACGGAGACCACCTACGATTCAGAGGGAGCAGAGTAGTTCTGTTGCTTCAGCTCCTGTTCCAGTTCAGCCACGAGTTTACAGTCTGAGTCAGCAGGAGGCTCGTGATGCTCCGGATGTTGTGACAGGTACGGTTTACATTTCTGATCAGCCCTGTCGTGTTTTGTTTGACTCTGGAGCGAGTCATTCTTTTCTGTCCGAGCATTGTTTTGAGATTTTACATTTGGATTCGATGGTTTTACCGGTTTCTTTGTCTGTGATTTTACCGGCTGGGAATCCATTGATTGCTCGACAGTTTTGTTTGTGTGAGATTGAGATTTCTGGCAAGAAGTGGAAATCGAGTTTGATTCGATTGCCGATTTCGTCGTATGATGTGATTCTGGGCATGGATTGGCTGAGTCAGTATGAGGCCCAGATAGACTGTCTGAAGAAGCAAGTAAGTTTGCTTATGGCTGGAGAGAGAGTTGTATTTCAGGGATTACGAGGTGTTCTCTCCAGTCTGGTTTCTGCGTTGGAGGTGAGCAGGATGTGGAAGAAAGGATGCCCAGTATTTTTGGCTTCGGTGCGGGATCTGAACCTGGAGGTTGGTTCTGTTTCTGAGATCCCTGTGGTACGGGAGTTTGCTGATGTTTTTCCTGAGGAGTTGGTTGGGTTACCTCCGGATAGAGATGTGGAGTTCTCTATCGATGTTTTTCCGGGTACCGCTCCGATATCGAAAGCTCCGTACAGGATGGCACCGAAAGAACTTTCTGAGTTGAAAGTTCAGCTTCAGGAGTTGGTTGACAGAGGTTTTGTACGTCCTAGTGTTTCGCCCTGGGGAGCACCTGTTCTGTTTGTGAAGAAGAAGGACGGTACACTCCGTATGTGTATTGATTACAGAGATTTGAACAAGGTCACGATCAAGAACAAGTATCCTTTGCCTCGGATAGACGACTTGTTTGATCAGCTTTCCGGATCTTCGGTATTTTCGAAGATTGATTTGAGATCCGGATATTATCAGGTGAAGGTGAAGGAAGCTGATGTGGTGAAGACTGCTTTCAGTACTCGGTACGGGCACTACGAGTTTTTGGTTATGCCTTTTGGGGTAACCAATGCGCCTGCGATTTTTATGGATCTGATGAACCGAGTATTCAGGGAGTATTTGGATCAGTTTGTGATCGTCTTCATTGACGATATTCTGGTATATTCTGCATCTGAGGATGAGCATGCCAGACATTTGAGGATTGTGTTGGAGACTTTGAGGAGGCATCAGCTGTATGCCAAGTTCTCCAAGTGTGAATTCTGGCTGAAGAACATTTCATTTCTGGGGCATGTGGTTAGCGGAGAAGGCATTTCTGTAGATCCCCAGAAGATTCAGGCTGTTGCTGATTGGCCAAGGCCGACTACGGTATTTGAGGTACGTAGTTTCTTGGGTATGGCCGGATATTATAGGAAGTTTGTGAAAGGATTTTCACAGATTTCGACTCCTCTGACGAGACTGACTCAGAAGTCAGTACCTTTTGTTTGGACACCGGAGTGTGAAGCTAGTTTTCAGAGATTGAAGGAGTGTTTGACTTCAGCTCCAGTGTTGGCACTTCCGTCAGGTACGGAGGGTTTTCAGGTGTTCAGTGATGCTTCACTGAAAGGATTGGGTTGTGTTCTGATGCAGCATGGTCAGGTAATTGCTTATGCTTCGAGACAGTTGAAACCACATGAGAAGAATTACCCGACGCATGATCTGGAGTTAGCTGCAGTCGTTTTTGCTTTGAAGATTTGGCGTCATTACCTGTATGGCGTCAGATGTGAGATCTTTACTGATCATAAGAGCCTGAAGTACATTTTTACTCAGAAGGATCTGAATCTGAGACAGAGGAGGTGGCTCGAGTTGATCAAGGACTACGATTTGACTATTCAGTATCAGCCTGGGAAGGCGAATGTGGTAGCGGACGCTCTGAGCAGGAAGTCTTCTGGATTCTCAGGTATTCAGCTTACCTGTGATGACTTTCTGATTCGTGATTTGGAGAGATTGCAGTTGGAGGTGGTTTCCTCCAGTGATTTGGAGTTGGCTCAGATGAGTATTCAGTCTTCTTTGGAAGCACGGATTCAAGAAGCCCAGAAGTCAGATTCTGATTATTCGAAGTTGATAGCTCAGATTGGATCTGGTAAGACTCCTGAACTTCGAATTTCTGATTCTGGTGTTATTTTCTGTAAGAACAGGTTGTGGGTACCTGTGTCTGGAGACTTGAGGCAGGAGATTCTGTACGAATCTCATCTTTCTGGCTACACTGTTCATCCAGGCAGTGGTAAGATGTACGCTGATATGAAGCTTTTGTTTTGGTGGCCTGGGATGAAGAAGGATGTGGCAGAGTTTGTGTTGAGATGCGAAGCCTGTCAGTTGGTGAAGGCAGAGCATCAGCGACCAGGTGGACTGTTGCAGTCGTTGCCTATCCCTGAGTGGAAATGGGAGGAGGTAACGATGGATTTTGCGATGGGTTTTCCTCGATCTAGACAAGGACATGATGCCATTTGGGTGGTTGTAGATCGATTGACCAAGTCAGCCCATTTTCTTCCGATTAGACAGACGGATTCAGTTGATCGCTTGGCACAGATATATGTGAAGGAAATAGTCAGATTGCACGGTGTGCCTCGTGTGATCGTATCTGATCGAGATGGACGTTTTACTTCCAGACTTTGGAAAGGCATTCAGCAAGGCTTGGGTACGAAACTGCATTTCAGTACAGCCTTTCATCCTCAGACCGACGGACAATCTGAGAGGACTATTCAGGTACTGGAAGATCTGTTGAGGCTTTGTGTTCTGGACTTTAGCGGAAGCTGGGAAGATCATATTCCGCTGATTGAGTTTGCCTATAACAACAGTTTTCAGTCCAGTATCGGTATGGCACCGTACGAGGCTTTGTATGGCAGGAAGTGCCGTACTCCTTTGACTCTGACGGAGGTCGGAGATAGACAGGCTTTGGGGGCCACTTTTGCGGATGAAACTGCTCAGAAGATCAATTTGATAAGAGAAAGATTGAAAGCCGCTCAAGATCGACAGCAGAAGTATTACAATCAGAAGCACAGATTTGTTGAATTTCAGGTCGGTGACTTTGTGTATGTCAAAGTCAGCCCGATGAAGGGTGTGAGCAGATTTGGTCAGGTAAGCAAGCTTAGTCCAAGGTATGTTGGACCATTTGAGATTTTGGAAAGAATTGGAAAAGCTGCTTACAAGTTATTACTTTCTGAATCTATGCCTGATGTGCATAATGTGTTTCACGTATCCACTCTGAGGAAGTGGGTTTCAGACTCTGGGAAGAAGTTGTCAGCTGATGAGGTGGAGATTCAGGAGAATCTGGTGTACAAGGAAGAGCCAGAGCTTATTTTGGCGTACGACGTCCGAAAGTTAAGAAATAAAGAGATTCCGATGGTTAAAGTCCAGTGGAAGCACCGGACTGCACGGGAAGCAACTTGGGAGAAGGAGTCTGATATGAGACGGTCGTACCCGTACTTGTTTTGACTGAGTTTGGACTGGATAATGTCGAGGACGACATTTTTCTGAGTTGGGGAGATTGTAATATCAAGATCTGCTCCAGTATCGTCCAGGACGATCTGGGATCGTCCTGGGACGATCAGTGAAAATTCAGCTCCAGATTTTGCCCAGTTTTGCTCCAGGTGATTTTCTGCATGCATCGTCCAGGCCGATTGGAGACATCGGCCAGGCCGATCGGCACTGTAGAAAATATCGTCCATGCAATAGCCCTGAAGGGAGACCAGGCCGATCCTTTTGGTCGGATCGTCCCGGGACGATGCTGCGATCGGCCGGGCCGATCTGTGTATTTTAAAGCTGATTTCAGTCGTTTTGAAGAGAGAGAAAAATCAGAAAAATAAAAATAAATATCTGAGGAGAGAGAAAGTCGAGGGCATTTGTGGAAAAGTGGATTTTCGGACGACGCGGAGCCGTTTTCGATCGAAGTGACTGTTGAGGATATTGCTGTGCTCGAGGTAAGGCACATTCTACCTTTCTCAATTTTCAGAACCGTCGTGTTTGGCGGTATATTCTGTCCGGATTTTGTTTCCGTTAGCGATTTTCGTCCGTATCTTTTGATCGGTTCAGTTTTTACCGCGTAACTTTCTGTATATTGTTGACGTGCCGAGTGTGCACATTTTGGTTATTTTCTGAAGATTTTCGTCCGGGTATTTTTGATTCGACTGTGTTTTTAGTCGACCGGATTTTTCTGTGAAATTGGAATTTATCTGTGCAGTAGAATAAAGGTTCTGAAATGTTGATATCTATATTCTGTGCGAATTCGGTAAATTTTCTTTGCAGGAATTTTTGTGTAAATTCCGTATACTGCCGTTGTGCTGCCCGATTTTTGGGTAATTTCTGAATTGTCCGTATTTCTTCTGAATTGAAATGCTATGTGTATAAGCTATAAAAAGGGAGCTATAAGGGGCCTGGATCCTATGAGATTCAGTTAGTGAAACGGGAAATCTGAAATGAGCTCAATCTGAAATCTGATATCTGTTCTGTTCCGGATCCGATGAATTCTGTTTTGGTGCTATAAGCACATCTGTTTTGGTGCCGTGAGCACAAAGGGAGACATAAGGGGCCTGAATCCTATGAGATTCAGTCAGTGTCTGGGAAGGGAGGCATAAGGGGCCGGAATCCGTAGAGATTCCGTCAGTGTCAGGGCATTTAGCTATATGTATCTGTACTACTTTCTGTATCTGTTCTGTTCTGTACGAAATTGTGATTATGATATGATATGATCCGTACGATTCTGATTTCTGTTTCTGACTCTGTTGATTTGTTCTGTTCTGATACGATCTGTATGACTCTGATGTGATCTGATATCTGTCCGTAAGTTTTGATTTCCGATTCTGTTCCGACTTCTGATCTGATTTCTGTCTGATAAGTTTGGTTTTGTTTTCTGAGGATTTAGATTGGTGGTTTGTTGCTTTGCTGAGCTGTTGAGCTCACCCTTGCTTTCTGGTGGTTTTCAGGTTCTGGGAAGGGCAAGGAAGTTCAGGACTAGGTTTCCGAGTCTGATCAGATTAGGTACTTTTGTACTTTTGATTTTTGTACAGTCATGGCTTTCCTGTTCTGTCTTTCTTTCTGTTGAAAGCCATGTACTGTTCTGTAGATGATTATTTTGAGGAAATGAAAAGATAGATGTTTGTTCCGCTGCATTTGATGTTTTTAGTAGCTCTGTTGTTCTGTGCGCTTCTGTTGAGTTAAGAATTTGGAAGATCAGTTCAGTAACCTAATCCAAAGCCAGATCCTGGTTAGCTATTCCCCGTCGCGATCCGGCGCGGGCGGGATCCGTCTCGTCTCGGGTCGGGTCGTGACAAAAATCCTCAACAGTCTCGACGAACGAAAACGGACCCGCGGCTTCCCGAAATCAACTTTTCCTTTTTCTCTTTTTCTTCCTCTCTCCTCGGATCAAAATCTGATATTTTATAAAATTTTTCTCTCTCCTCAAAATATCTCATTTCCCTTAAGAAATGCTCAGATCGTCCTGGACGATCGCACTTCGTCCCGGACGATGTGTGCTCTGGAAAATCCTCGTCCAGACGAAATTTCATCATCGTCCCCGGCGACAGGTCCTCGGGAGAATTTTCGTCCAGACGATCCAAATTTCATCCCGACGAATCATACAACCAAAACTGATTTTCTGCACAACCTGTACCGATCGTCCCGGACGATCCAACTTCGTCCCGGACGAACCTGGAGCAGAACTGATATTACAGTGGTATGCCCCATAAATATAGAAAAATTTTGGAGCAAATACAAAGCATTATATTGAACGGCCCATATTAATTCCCCAATCATAGACAATTTTTTTCATCATTTAGACTCCTAAATGATATTGGAATTAAGTGATCTATTGATCATTGGATTAGTCTCGCTAAGCCACTTTATTCGACGATAAGCATGTTATATTCAAAGATCATCTGATCACCTAATTTATGTTTTGAAGTTTTTAATTATGCTTTGAGTCATTATTTTCGCTTAGTTGGGCTCGAATTGGATTGATTTTGGTGTCATTGGGTTATTCTCATCTAGACGTTTATTTTGATTATAATTTTGTTGAAATCAAAGTATAAATGATCTTAGATTTTGTTTTGGAAGTTTCAATTCAAATGTTTATTGAGATTTGTGCCCGTTATAATAATTTCTTGGTGACGTATCATATATTGAATCTCATATAAAATTGGTAGGATAATAAAATATATCACATGTATAAATAATTAATCTATACTACTATTATAAAAGGGGCTTGAGTTTCCACCCAAATGCAATCTTAACCTTTCATTTTATTTTTTTAAATATTATCACGTCACTTCATTATATTTTTAATTATTAATAAATTTAAAAATCTATACTAATATATAAAAGCAACTTAAGATTCTACCTTTAGCAAATCCTCATCTTTTATTTTTAAAATCCAAATTAATTTACAACATTTGATTTCGTGTCCCTTCGACTTATTTAGATTGGCCTGAGGAGCTACATGTGACTTTATCATAACCCTCCATGTGGCATGACCCTTAGTGACCCTTTTGCTCCTACAAACGCATTGTTTCGTATTCCCTTCCATCGCATTCCTTCATATTCCATTTGTGCAAGCCCATCCCTGCAGCCCTCGATCCCAAACATCCTCCCTCTCACATTCGAAACAAGCTCGTCGATAGCTTTCCCTCCTTGCATCACGTGCTTCGTTGAAGAAGCTTCTTCGCCTGCTTCACATGAGGTAGAGTTTGAAATGAGCCACCTTAATTTTTTCTCATACATTTGATGTTCTCATCATAGTTTCCTCTCTCTAACTCTCTCCTAGATTCCGCATCAGTTTCCCATCCGATGAAATACCTCAGCAATAAGTTGGAGAACGATTCATCCTCTATTTTCAGTTTCTTCAGTCAGGTAAAGGTTTTGGTTTTATTATTTATCTTAATGGTTCTCTGATTTGGAAAGAGAGCATAAATAAGCAAGATTGTACTTCTTTAGTGGCATTCTTTGTTTTCATTAAAGCTCGAGTATTTATGTTTATAGGAAGATTTTTATTATAATTTGTTAGGGGAATTAAGATTTTTCATTTACAACCAAGTAAATTTCACCTTTTTTCATATTATCAATGGCCTTATCACATGTTTTCACCTATTATAAGAAAAATCATAAAGTGTCTCAAATAGGATGAGAGCTTGAAACACAACTAGCACTCAATGATAATTCAAATGAAAGTTGGAAAGAAGAAGAAGAAAGGGGGAAAAACAATGATTTCAACTATGCTTTCTCTTTTGAATGGAGTTATGTTCCCTTCTCTTGCAGATTCTTTGAGTTACACATCAACATTATCTGTTGCTCTTAATGTAGTTTTTGTTGTGATTGTAGCTGGGATTGCTATTGTTAATTACTAAATGGAATCATGTCAATGCCAATATTGCTTCATGCGATATCAGATTTGGAATATGTGTGGAACCTGTTCACCACAGTTCTGGTTCTTGTAACAGGTTTTTTGACAGTTTAATAGTATGATTTTTTTCTTTGATTTATGATAATAATGAACTTGGTAAAAATTATGATTAATTTTGAGCTAAATGTTTTTGCATAAAAAATTTCTTAATTTTGTTAAGTTCTTTACATCATTATGCATTGCTTGAGCCACTACTTGGAACCCTTTGAGGAAGATAAATGAACAAGGTGAGCCTGAAAGAGATTAAGGATATGAATGATGGAGATGATTTGAGAGCCAAGTGTGTGGAAGAGGAAAAAGCTTGGAGCTTGGAGAAATGAGTTTAGGTTGTTAATATTTTTGACGGATTTATTACAATGAAGTAAAGATTACCAGTTAAATCAGCAGATAGATTTTGTTAAGTGAATTTTCATTTGTCCAAATTATAAGAAGATGTGATTATATACAAGTTATATGGTACACTTTCACTGAATATTATTTCATGATTATCTCTTTTCCTTTTTTTTTTCTTCAGCACTTCTTTACCTCATGTTAAATTTCAACTTGTAATGACCTTCTGGAAATTGATGATACTTATGATTGATGTTATGCAGTTCGAAGCATAGAAAATGAACTTGAAGACTTTTGCCATATAAAGCCTATTGTGAGGACATCACTAGCACTCTGCTCTACTATTTACATAGCTACGAGCTTCTTTGGTGATCTCTCTTTGATGAATCAACCCTTCATGATGTGCTTGCTAACTTCAATGCCAACCTCCACATACCTTCACTACAGGAAATTTTACTATTACCGGCGGCCTAGACCGGCGTTTGTCTAGCCGCCGGTAATCCGTCGGTCAACCGGCGGTTGCTGGCGGTTATTTGTCGAGACTACAACCGCTGACAATTACGTCGGCACGACCCGGCAGCTAACCGGTTGTAGATTTTACCAGCGGTTTGACGGCCGGAACCCCGCTGGCAATAACTCAGTCGATAACCGGCGGCATAGGCCACCGGAAAGCCGTCAGGGAAATAAACCGCAGGTAAAACACCGCCGGCAACGGTTACCGACGCCGTTTTTACCGGAGGCTCGACAACCACCAAAAAGCTGCCGGTTTATTTCCAAACCACCGGTAAAAATAGGTATACCGCCGGTAAAAACTGCCAGTATTACCTGAATTTCCTGTAGTGCTTATAGTGTTGTTTTTAATGATGATGCTCGTGTCAGCTATATTGTACACCTCATGCTTGGATTTCCTATGATATTCCATGCTTTGAGACATTAGTTGCATATTTTCATAATTTAAGAAGGAAAGGTTTAACACTCTAGGATCATAAGAAAGTAAATACATGAGGTGGTCAAAGGGGAGAGAAGCTTCTAGTCAAGAGAAAATGAAGAAGCCTTTTCAAGTGCTTATATATATTGGGGAGGGTTGATTTTTATTTTTTCAAGGGATGACTTATAGCTTGTATGTATGTAGGTTTGATTTTCATATTCCTTAATGTCAGTTATTAATTGTCTATATGGTCTAATTTTTTAAAATCCCTGATTTCATATTATATATGGTATGTATTTTGACTTTAACTTGTTTGGATTGTTTTATTTTTTGTAATTTGGTCATTTTTTTAAAATTTCTTTACAAAAGCTTATCTTTAATGTTTAGTGGCCTATTGATGTTGTCAAAATGTCAAATTAGCTAATTATGAGTTCCAAGTTAACATTTCTTATTTAGGAGATCATTTGGGATAATTTTTTCACAGCTTTACTTTCCATATCAGTATCACACAATCATTTGTCTACAACTTTTTATGTTTACTTAAAATCATTTTATTAAGTTACAAAGGTTGATTTATTTATTGATTGCAGTCGATGTTCATGCATGTTATCCTAATTGTTATTCTTAGAAAAGGGATATGAAGTAGGTAATATTGGATTCATCAGTTATTTTTATTTATATATGTAACCCCTATTTCTTAGTTCTTATAAACATTTACAAATTGCAAATTTTTTAAGATTACTTTTTATATTTTAAGTTTTTAACTATGCTATTCCTATTACATAAATGGAAGCTAAAAGAATTGATTTTGTATGCAGAGCAGAACTTCATTTACTCTTGTGGCCTATCCATCCTTGGTTTCTTTTAATAATTTTATTCATTGCTCGCAACTATACATACCGGCGGTAAACCGCCAGTCAGCTTGCGATTAACCGGCGGTTGTGCCGCCGGTAAAATCGGCTTCTGGGATGGCCGGTAAGCCGCTGGTAATGCACCGGCGATCGCCGATGCTATGATCGCAGGAATTTACAGGCCATTTATGCCGCCTGTAAAATAAACCGCCAGAAATTGACCGCCTCAATTCGTTTCATATGCGCTTTATACATGCGGTTTACAAACCGCCAAAAACCACCGGTAGTTTTGTAAACCGCTGGTAATTGACATTTTTCTTGTAGTGTCTATCGCCTGGTGTGAAATTCTCCAAGTCATTTCATTCAATGGCCCATGATGAATAAATTGTTTCTCCCAATTGGTTGCAGGCTAATATGTGGAAGCCTGGCCTCAAGGTGTGTGATTTATTTTTAATTTTGTTATACTTGTTATTCAAAAATTTTGGTTCAAAACGGTTTACAATATCTAGCTTTTGTTTTTTAATCTCTTTATATTTTAGCCATTTGATGCTAAAAGATATAATAAAAAGATCATGTCCCACTTAATATGAGCTTTTCTCTATGATTTATTTTGAAATAAATTATATTTTTTTGGTTGTAATGGAGGAATGGATAGAAGAAATAAAATTTTCCATTAACAAGTGATTTTTTTTTTCAAAATAGATCCATACACTGCAAGCATAATACTATTCAATATGAAGTGATAAAATATCTTGGCAATGTTATCTATGAATGTTAATATAACTAAAAAAATCTTATAAAAAAAGTATAAATATTGTATGAAAGATAAATTTCGATAGGTTTTTCATGCATGGCTAAACTTTTTTTTAACAACTAATTTAGTCTTCTTGCATGAGCTATATTAATCACAAAATCAGTTGATTGGAAACTCCAATATCATACATAAACTTGTTCTTCTTTTTCATCTAACTTTAATGAGTGTATTAGAATGATAGAAGTTTATATGCGTATTGATTATGTATAAATTATTTTTAAATTTGCACGTATTGCATGTAATATTTAAACAACATTTAATATCAATGTTTTGAAAATCGGTATGCAAGTATTGCACGTAATATTTAAACAACATTTATTATCTATGTTTTGAAGGAGTCTTCTTAGTTTATTCCTCACAGTAAAGCCTATATATAGGGACTTCAACAAAAGAACCTAAGCTTTAGAGGAATCAACCCATATTAATCAAATAGACTTGTTGATGATAGGTTAGAAAAAGAGGCGGTAGAAATTACCCATGGAGTAGAGGCTGCTGACCTAGGTAACTTTAACACTTGATGTCACCAGTAAAGCAGATGCCATTGTCGACTTCAATGTTAAAGCCTACCATAATTATCAAAGATATGCACGCCTTTTTGGTCGATGGTCTCTATTGTTATAAAAAGAACAACAAAACATTCTACCAGTAACATCTTGATGAAAACTTCAATGCCTCAAAGCTTCTCTTCCTTCCACCATGCAAATCATCTTCCACAAGTTATAACTACTACATTTTATGAATACCTACTTCAATAAAAAAAATATCATATCTCCTATGAATCACTCTCAACTTGTTTATCTCTCCTTATGCAAAATTTTCATACAATAATACGACGATAAACTCTATCTTTATCATTTAGAATATTCCAACACATTATATATAATCAATCTAAAGTTGAATTCAATATATGTTGAATACTATATTTTAATTGAAGATTCAAATTTAAGTAATTATTGATGAAATTTTGAGTTCAAATTTAATCACCATCCATGGTGCCATACCCAAAGTTATCACCAAGAAAATTTTTATCACAATGATTATAAATTGTTGGCTTTCTTCTTTCATCATTCACTTCATTGTATATTACCATGAAAAAGGGAAAATTTATTACATGTGGTGTCAGGACGTGTCCAGAGGTCAATTCAGACGCGTCACATCATCCAATACATAGTGCATTGAATGATGTGGCGCATCTGAATTGACCTACGAACGCGTTCAGATACCGCACAGAATAATCTCTCTAAGAGATCGATGCCACATAGAAAGAATTATTTCACATTTATAACATCCATTTAGTTATTTTTCCTTCTTTCAAATAACAGCCCCTTTTGCAATGGTGGTGACTTTTTAATAAGATCATTATAATACTAATTAATAATATGTTTTCTTGTATAAGAAGCAAGTCTCATAAGAGCCCTTTTGGTTGCTTGACAACGACTACAAATTGGTCCCATTAACTAATTTAGAATATATGTTTATATTGCAAAATATACATTTTATTTTAAATAAATTAATATTAATAATATTTTTATGTCATTTTTTATTTATGTATAAATCATTATTAGGTAAACTTGTCTAAAAAAGGTTAAAAATTTATCGTCGAAGCCCTTTGCTTTATCGAATTTATGTTTACACACCAAATAAATAAATAAATGTTGTCCACCATGCATGGTATGGTCCTCCAAACCTCAAACGGCATGTAAGACTTCTTTCATGTATGGAAACCACTGGTAGAGGCTATGCTGTAGCGTGAGAGGGAGAGAGGGAGAGAGTTACTCGCCATTAAAAACATCTCCTTGCTGTCCGGCTTCTTCATCACGCCACCCGTCGTCGCGAGTCCTCCATTTCCTTCTTCACATTCCCAAATTCCAAAACTGGTTTTTTTTAAACTTCTTTGGCAGCTCGTGACTTTGCGCTGGTTTGAGTTTCATCGGCGGTGAGATCCTTATCGTTCGGCGATTCCATCCGATTGTGTTTACCGATCATTCTGTAATGGGGCTTTAACGTTTCTTCTATTCCTCTCCTGATTTTGCGTTTCTTTTTGCTCAAGAAATGTTTTTTGGATAATCAGGGTTTTAATTGTTCTGTGTATTTGTGTGCATTTGATTCTATGTTGAGAGATAGGGTTGGTTCTATGAATCTCTGTGATTAAAAAGCTAAATTGGATTTGCATCCTTGATTAGGTAATTGGGATTGTTTTCGAGCGGACATTTGTGATTTTTGTGTTGGAGATCATTTGATGATATCTTGAGAGAATTCAAACTTGAAAATTGTTTGGCATGTGAACATTGGGATTTAAGATTTGTGAGAGGAAATTTGTTAAATCCGTTAAATCCCGTGAATATTGTTGGCATAAATCTTGGATTGAACCAATAGATGAGATTTACAATGGCAGTTAATCTTTCATCAACAACTCAATAATTTTGGTCACCTTCTTAGCAACATTGGCTGATGTGCTGAATTCTTATGTCTTTGGAAGGCTTGTGGAATTTCTTATGTTGTCATTGAATTTGATTTGGAATAGTATGCTAACCATCCTATTGTAATGTACTTTGATTCTTGTTGCAGATAGGAATTCTATGGATTTAAGTAACTCATTTGTGGATCTGCATCGCTGATAAGGGCTGGCTGTTATTTTTGCATTTTGAAGCTGCATAAAATACCACGCTTTCTGTCATGGAAGGAGGCATAGCTGAGTAAGACTGTGATGAGTATGATAAGCTTCTTGGAAAAATTCCCAATACAAGTTATGGGAATTCTCTTACTGTGCATCATAGGCTCATTGTTCCTTTCCAGGGCTTGGATATAATCTCCTTAGAGTTGGAGAAGGAATCTTCTTGCAGAAAAGATACTAAACTTTTTTCTCCTATAAGCAAGTCTCTTAAACTTCATAAATCTCCTCAGCCTGCTACACAGCAAGAGAACATGTCGATTTATGATCCCGATGATCAGAAACTCAAACAAAAAGGAAGTAATTACAAAATTTCTGAGATGATTGCTGGACAAGATTCCAATTTTCCAGATGACAATTCCCTCACAATGTCATTCGATGAAATGAGAATCAAAGAGAATATAGCCATGATACTAAGTTCTTCAGCGACAGCTAACCAGAACTCTTCCGAAATCACTTGCTTGCCAAATGGGCAGTCAGCCAATCACCTAAGCAAGTCTCTCTTTGGATATGATATGTTAGACATGAATTTTCCACCTCTATCCAGAACCGTTAATGGTGTTACTTTACCAAGTATTGAACTTGAATCACAGTCTCCAATAATGCAAAGAAATGGATTTGTCAATCTGAGTGATGGAATTGATTGTCGGCGTAATGTGAAGTTATTTAAACCAGATGGTTATGAACCAAAGCCAATATCAGAGATTGTATTTGGCAGCTTCTCTGAAAGATATGTTCAATTCAATCCACAGTATTTATATGCAGAAAACTTGCAAAATTACAGTCCTGAAGCCATTCAAGTTCAAAAGATTATGAATTTGGGTATGAGGCCTTTAAATGGGAATAAAGTGCACCAATGCTTTGAGTTTCCTATCCCTCACCGTTTTGAACAGTGTTATCAAAATCCATATATGAATGCCAGTGTACTTGATTATAAATCTAATCAGTTGAATTATTGTCAATATCAACGGTGGGGATCATCCGGTAGGGTTGAGAACTCCTCATCTTCATATGGAGAAAAATTATTATCTAGTAATGGTTCAACTTGTTCTGTCAAAGATTTCCAAGGTCAACAAATATTTGATAGAGTTGTAAAGAAATCCTTTCCTGAAAAGATTTTGAAAAGGTCTAATGGAGCTGACACAGTTATGATTCCTAGGCCTAATCCTCTCACAACTGATCAATCAGTGCATTTTAAATGGGAAAAATGTGAGATGGTCTGATTGCCATACCCATCAGCCTTGTTGTCTGAGTAATGGATTCTTGGAATTAGACAATCAAAACCATAGATATTCACCTCCTGATGGCTTTGATCCCAGGCTTTCCTTACAGCCAATGCAGATAAAATCTAATTCTGTGGATGATGTCATTGGGAGGGTATATTTGATGGCAAAGAATCAGCATGGATGCCGCTTTCTGCAGAGAAAACTCACTCAATGTAGTCAGGAAGACATCGACGAGATCTTTTTTGAGATCATTTGCCACATTGTTGAACTTATCACTCATCCTTTTGGGAATTATTTTGTTCAGAAGCTTCTAGAATTATGTAATGAGGTACAAATGACACTCATACTCAAGGTCATTACTCGAACAACTGGTGAACTGTTTAGAATGTCTTGTGATATGCATGGGTATGTTCTCATTTTTTTATTTATGCAGGTTTCCATAGTAATGTTTACTATTTACCGTTTTCCTAGTGAATTTTTTTTTTTTATCAAGTGCAGAACTCGTGCTGTGCAGAAACTAATTGAAACTCTGAAGACTCCAGAGCAAGCTTCCTTCGTTTTGTCATCTTTAGAGCCATACATACTTTCATTAATGAAAAACATCAATGGAAATCATGTTGCACAGCGGTGCTTTCAATATCTTTCTAAATATAGCAAGGTAATATTTTGAGTTCTATACAAACAAAGATAGTTTCTAAATTAAAACTTTTTATTATTATTATTTATGATGATATCTGTAATTTTGGTCAATTTCTACACAGTATTTTATTATTTTCTTTGAGTTCTGTTTTACTGTGAATATGAGCACTTTTTAGTGCTCCCTGGTGATTTTATTTTATATGATGCTGTTTAAGCAGTTTATCATGCTACAAAATCGTTGTTTCATAGGTAAAATGAAGCTTATCATTGAGTCTAATTTTTTCTTTAAAATATGTATCATAATTAGTGCTCTCTAAATGTATTTGAGACCTTAAGATTTTTTTATTGAAATTATAATTCTCCTACGACAATGCAACTTTCAGTAAATTTTGATATTTTTCAATGGTTAATGTACTGGTTTGGCCTACAAATTAGTCGGTAAGTGAAGATGGTTATTTAATTACTTTGAATGTTAAGAAACATAACGCTTCAACTAAATTATGATGTGCTGAAATCCCATGAACATCATAGAGTAAAGAACTGTGAATATTAATTCTGCAGAGTTCCCTCCATACATCAAAACTAATTAAATTTTAAATTTTTATAAAGCCTGTATATAAGTCAGTGCAATCTAGATCTGTGTCTAAGCTTGAGTTTTGGGATTAAATTTGTGTTAATCCTACTTAAATTTAAACACTAAGAAAATATTAACCTTTCAAAGGTTCATGGGATTGTTTTATTATTTTAATATGCATGCACAATTTGTTTTATTTATTTTGATATATAGTTTCACGACTGATGACATCCTTCTCCTATCTCTTTCTCTTCCTCCTCTAACTTTGTTGCTTCTTGTTGTGGGATGCTATACAGGTGAGGATTTCATGAGTTTATATGGTGAAGAGTTCACCATCTAAACATTAATTATTAACTACCATTGAAGACTTTTGTAGCCTGTATTGTAAAATTTTGCAGTGGCCTCCATTTAGGACTTTATATTAACCTCTAGTTAGGATTTTGTGGTAGGCTCCAATTAGAGGTTTGTGGCAGCCATAAAAAAATCAAGATGAAATCTTATCCATGATAATTGATAAAATTAAACTCTATACTCAACAATCTCCTACTAGTTTAATGATCATATTGAATGCTTCTCTGTGTGGCAACTCCATTGCATCAGTCACATAGCTTAATAAAAGTTTTATAATACCCTAGTCCATCAGTGGCAAACTTATGGAATTTATTTTATTATGATGCTCTGTTATGATGAATTTTTGCCTATCATGGAATGTCCACTCGTCCTTTGGAAGTTTCAACTTGATAGAAATTTTATTTTACATTATTTTTTTTCAAATCATCATTAATAGATTTCATAGCATCTTCGACTTTTCTAATATTTGACGCCATATATGTTGTATTATTCTTGCTTCAATTAGCTTCCACCATGTGTGTATAATCCAACACATCAACACGTTACATTGTATTTTACAAAATATGATAGAGTTCACTAATTCTATTTGCCTTCAAATCAACTAATAAACTCTCACAGACCTTGAGGGTGTCAGCATGACCCGAGAATCTATATCCTCTAACACTAAGAGCACTTAAATATATTAGATTTTTCTTCAATCTGACACATACTGGACTTCAGCCATCAAGATAGTTACACCATCATGCAACTTCTACTTAACAATACCAGAACCTCAAATCTTGTGCATAGTCTATTTTCTATATTAGCAGGGATGGTAGAACTCAACTTATATGTGAAAAATATACTTAAATTAGAACAAATGTGATTAGAACAAGCTTAGTCCAGAATCCACTGTTCTTTACACATTATTTTCAGTCATCAAAAGTGCATCACCAATTTCTCAGCAAGAAAAATTTGTAGCAGTACTTGCATCAGCCGACTTATCCTTTTTGTAGTTCTCATCTGGTTCTTGCTCTCTCTTTTTCAAAGAAAATTAATTCTTCTTTATGTGTCTTTCTTCTTATAAAAGAAGAAAAAGAAATATTTATTTTGAGATTTACTATTGTCATGATTAAAAGTAAAACTTTGCTCATTGGATCTTTCCTTCCTTTCTCTGTAGTTGTTGTTTTTTATTGTGAGATGCTACGAAAGTGAGGACTATATGAGTTTATATAAATATATAATGAAGAGTTCTCTTCTAACATTAATAATCAACCACTATTGAAGACTTTTGTATTCTCTATTATCTATATTTTTATAATAACCTCCATTATAGATTTTATAATGACCTTCATTTAGAACTTTATGGTAGCCACTAATTAGGACTTTGTTGTAACCACCCATCTTGAAAATTAAAGATCAAATCTTCTTCAAGCTAGTTAATGAAATTAGCTTCTACAATTACAGATTATTCATAATATGAAATTATTAATTTCCATCTTCACTGGACATTGTTATAAAAATTGGGTCTTCATTTTCGTTTTCATCTTGGAATACTTGGTCAATAATATCAAGCGCTTGTAAACTAACTCGTGCAAAGAGAAAAAGATCATCATAAGACTTTGATGTGTGCATGATGAGATTTTGCAAATTCCCTTACTATGCCAAGTAGTGATGGGATGCCCTGGTTATCATAAACTAAATAGAAGATTCTACTGGTGTTCCAATTTTATTTGAGTTTGAAAACAAAAATTTAAGCCCCTTTTATTAAGGAACTTATCCGTCATGATAAACATCATTTTGCTAACAGTGAAAGCATCGTTTGTTCTGGCTTGTTATGCCTCAATATTTAGAGTTTGCATCCAGAACAATTATTAATGTTTATGACATGGCTCATCACTGCAGACTATTGCACTTCATGCAGTACAACTAGAATAAGGGAGAAGTACCTAGTTTCTAGAACTCAATTAAACTCTTTCTTTTAGCTTTTGATGTAGAATTTCTATATATTTCTTTGTGCGCTAAAATTATCATCAAATAATTTCCATATTCTGCAATGAAAATATTTTCCAACTTTTTTTTTTTGTCAAGTTGCTAGATATCTATTCTATTTGGGTGAAGCATCTCTATAGCATTGACTGGTTTGCAGTTTTTTTAGAAACTTATTAATTTATGACAAATATATTGAAAATCATTTTTTTTTAGGTTTTATACGTATTATGCTTTTTGTTGATATCTTCTAGAGACCTTTTAGGAACTAAATTACAGTAAGACCATAATTTAAATAACGTTTGATGGGATGTGGATCAATAAAACATTCATGCCATCCTTTATCTTGCAGAATCTTATGGACGCAGTAATCTCTCATTGTATTGAGTTGGCCAAAGATCGTCAAGGCTGTTGTGTGCTTCAAACTTGTCTCAAACATTCAGATGGTGATCAAAAGAAGAGACTTATGACCAAGATCTCATCCTACTCCCTTCTCCTTGCTAAAGATCCATATGGGTATGATGATGCATCATATTTACCATTTAAGACTATGATTTACTATTATGAACACATTGATACAAACATAATACTGCAAGAACATGAGACACAACTATTATTAAAAATATATGACATAGACACGCATTAGATACAACATTATAATATCATATCTTGAAAACTGAAAACTCTATATAATAATAATATAAATTAAATATATATACAATTAATTCATATAATCATAAAATAATAAATAAATTTAAATTTATAAAATATGTTAAACTCAATTGAAGATAAAAGGGTTGGTTCTTCTGCAAAAATCAACATTTTGAAAAAAATGTCATAGAAAAAATTTGATGTTAACCTGGCTGTTATTATTTATGTAATATATTTTAAAATAAAAAATAAGAGGCTTCTTTTAAGTTTTTACAAAATATACTTTAATATATATATATACCTTCACAATTATTAATAATGACTCCTGCCTGAATCTGTTATTGTGAAGGAATTATGTAGTTCAATTTGTTCTTGATCTGAAAGACCCACGGACTACTGCTGCTGTACTGAATCAGCTAAAGGGCAATTATGAGCATCTATCAATGCAGAAGTACAGCAGCAATGTGGTTGAAAAATGCCTCAAATTTTCTGGAGAGAATAATTGTGTTCAAATTATTGAGGAACTAATGAACTCTCCTCGACTAAGGCAGATACTGCAAGATAAATACGGTAACTATGTAATGCAATCAGCTCTCAGAGAATCCAAGGTACTTTTTCATCTTTTCTCCATTCCTTTCTTTCTTAAGAGGAGGATTTTTGCATGTTTGTTTCATTTATATGGCTTCAAGTACTAAATTGTCACGCATGATCATGAAAGATGTACAGAGATCTTCACGTTGCTCTGGTAGCGACTATCAAACGCCATGATTGGGCGCTCCGCAATAGCCCTTATGGGAAGAAAGTTCTTTCAAGAGCCTCATTCTCTGAGGAGGTAATTTTCATGCCACTCTGAGAGTTGTGTGTAGAGCAACTTTACATACTTTTGTTTTATGAGCAACTATTTTTTTGTTTGGCTATAATTTTTTATTATTTTTTGGATAATTTTGAACAAGAAGAAGCTTTTTATCATGGGCGGAACCCCTTTAGTCAGGGTGGGCATTAAAAAAAAATATAATGTATTAGATGAGGTATTTTGGGTATTTTGCTCCCCATCAAAAATTCTTTTTGCCCTGATTTTATCAATCCCAAGCGTCCTTGCCCATCCTGCCAGTTCGCACTTCGCAGCCGCTTTCGCAAATCTCTTCTCCCCGTCGCATTCAATGTTCAAGACGTCGCTGCCTTCGTCTTCCCAGTCGCATTCAACATCCAAGATTCGCTCTCAGTTCGCACTTCACAGCCTTCTCGCAAGTCACGATTATACCAACACACACCATTGTGAACCGCCATGTCCCATCAATGCTTCTCTAGTGAGCTACAATTTTCACTCAAGCTCAAAAGTCGAGCTTAAGTCTAAATTTGGAATCCCCCCAAAAAAATTTTTGCCCACCCTGAAAAAGAAGCTAGATCCGCCCATGCTTTTTAACATACAATATATTAAAATGTGATAGTTATATGAAACTTACAGTTCAAATTTTTTCAGAAGAAAAAATTTGAATATCCACAATAACTTTTAAGTATTCTTTTCTAACAGATGTTCTACATTGCTTTTCCTGATACCTGCAAGGGTCCATTTGGTGTGATTGTAGCTGGTTGAAAAGTTATTATGAAGCTTTTATCGAAATAGTAGATTTTTTTAAAGTTGTTATGAATCTTATAATTTTTTAAAAAAAATTATCTCGACATGAACGTTCTTACAACCAGCACATTGTAATTTAGTTTTTAAAAAAATAGTTGTCACTGTAGAAACTTCTGAAAAACAACAAGAAAATTGAATCCTTCAATTTGTCGAAGATTTGGTTTTAAAAAAAACTATTTATCATTGTAGGAACTTCTGAAAAACAAGAAGAAATTTGAATTCTTCAATCAAACCTTCACCTTATTTTTGGGCTAAACTTAAAAAGGTCTTTTTTTTTGGTGCAGCACAGCAATGTCCTATAGAACAGGCTTGTGCAACATCTGGAGAGTTGTAAAGCCAAAGAAAAACCACACAGCTGCATTGTTTGTAGACAAGCTAAGAGGAATGGTTTGAATATCTGAAGTACTATGGTTATTATTTATGATGGTTTTGCAAAATAGTAAGACGTTTCTGTATATGAACTGGCTTATTCTTGAAAGTTATTTAATATTTGGTATACAGAGAGAGAGAGAGAGAGAGAGACAGAGAGAGAGAGAGAGAGAGAGAAGCCAGTAGCTGCTTATTGTAACTTGGTTTCTAGTAAATGTTATTATATAGTTTGTAAAAAGTGGTGTTTTCTCTGTTTTGTTTCATGGTGTGGTGCTTACGGTATGAAATCTTAGCATATATTCCTTCTTGATAAGTCACAAATTTTTTTTTTTTTATCAAATGCGAATCTCAATGTAAATATGAGTAAGAAATTTCAAACATTAAATATGAGACAATCTAAACTCCGATTTAAGAAAACTTATAGTCAAGTTGATCGTCTCAATGAGACTATCACAATTACACCAAGTTTTGTCCAGTCCGAGCCAAATGATCATAAATCAATGGATCAAAGCTTACTAGAAAGTTTCAGATCATTAATTGTATGACCAAATAATATTTGAATGTGCCATACTTATAGTCAAATCGAGCGGCTTGACGAGACAAATTCAATGAGCAAAAGAATACTTAATTCTTACATCATTAAGACACTTAAATGCTCCATAAATGATTTATGATCAAGGGAGTTGACATTGATCGTCTGTTGGAACACTTCCAACTTTATCTTAATCTTCTACATATTTACTAGTCGTGCAACTCTAAAAAATTTATAAATAGCCTCTCATTCTTCTCATGAGGAGAGGAAAAAACAATAAAACTTTATATCTCTCTTGCTCCCTCCAACGCTGCTATTGCCCGGGTTTTTACAGACCACCGTCACCTGCAGACAACGGTCTCTCTGACCATTATTGTCCACTGACTATAGTGCCATTGACAACCGTCACCTGCCGATTACGATTACTCCGACCATCGTCGCTTGCTGATTGCAATCCTTTTGACCACCATCGTCTGTCGACTATAGCCCTAGTGACTAAACAAACATGCCAATACTCTCTTAAGAATAGTTGTCATGTAATGCACTCTACACAATGTGTATTTGCTACATTGAGCCAGCACCCTTCTTCAAGGAGAGGGGTGTCATTTGCAATCAATTACAAAATACAAGTGGATTCATTCAAACTAGGCCAGGCCCCGTGATTTTTTACATTTTTAGGGTTTTCCACATAAAAATCTTGGTATTATTTGTTCAAGTTTTTTTTAAGTAACGGTAACCAAAGCAAAAGAATTGTACTTGTGAATTATTCAGCACACTCTCACAGCTATATATAAGATCATCTCCAACCGAACTCCATACCATCATATCTTATTCGCCATCTGCTCCATTCAAACTCCAAATCGCATATCAAATTCGGGTAGGTGAACAGTGGGATGCCAATATTGACGTTGGACTGTTCACCTAGGCCAAAAAAATTCTCGTTGGGGGATTTATCGAAGAAGCGCACAAAAGAGGAGAAAAGCGCGCCAAAGATAATTACCTTCACAGGAAGTGTGCCAAAGAAAAATAAATGATGTTCAATTGGAGAAGAATGACTACATTTTGAAGTTTTGCTGCATTTTGGAGTGAAAAATGAGTTCTTCGGATGGAGTTGCAATAAGAAAACCTTTCAAAGGATCAGTGTTGTCATTAGATTTGAATCACTTGATCTTCACTTAAAAATAATCATCATCCAAAGCTCTAATACAAATTGATGAAGTGGTGATACAACTTTGAAGAGTTGTGGAAGAAGAGTACAAAGAATGGCATCTCCAATTGAACTCTTTATTTTTTACTTTAAAATACATTAATAGTCATATTAAATAGTAATTTATTTTCAACAGAACTTCAGTTCTTACAAAAAAAATCACCTATATTCTTTCTTATCTTTATTTTCGTAAGAAAAATGGGTTTTTGTGAGGCATCGCACTGTTCACAAATGCAAAAATGATTTTTTTAAACGTTTGGGTGAAGGCTCGTAGTAGTTGCAAACAAACATTTACAGCTCGGTTGGAGATGCCCTAAGATAACAACAACAGATAAAAACTAAAAGGACATCAAAGGATAAATATCATTATGAAATTCATCAACAAAGAAATAAAAAATTAGCCACCAAACTTAGTTCAGAAAAAGAGTAAATAATCGTAATTGCATTTCAAAATATGGTTACTTACAATATAAAATTCCACATCTATTTATAAAATTTACATCATAGAGAATTGGTAATTACATAATTACATGAGTTTTCACATTTTCCCCCTCATCTTCCATCAAATCAAGACTTAGCTAAGGGTGGATGTGAAATTTGTAATTTTCTCTCTTCCCCTTCCTTAGGTGAGATCTCTCTCTATCTTCACTCTCTCCTCCATAATAATGATATAACACACAAGATTTAAATGACATAATAATAATACAAATAATATAAATTTATGACTAAAAATAAATAGAACTTATATAAAAATAATATTTGTACTATCATTTTAAATTTAAACACCTTCAAGTTTAAATTTAATTCAAATTTAATATAAATTTAGTTCATATGTAAGATTATAAATTTAATATAAACCGTTGAGAAGTTATCTTATATGTTTAGATATAATTTATTTTTATAGATTATTCACATTAAATTATTTATAATTAACAAATAATTAAATAATTAAATTTATAGTGTATGATTAAATAAATATATAATTAAATAGATAAAAAATAAATATTATTAGTTAAAACATAAATTCATTACTGTTGCAATGCATTTAAAATATTTTTGAGTTGTTTAGATGACTACAAAATAAACGTAAGTAATTATTCCATTTTTTTAAGTAAAATGAATGCAGTATAAAGTCTAATAGTTGTCGGCTTGTCGCCAATGACTGATAGCGATGGTGATGGGTTGTGGTCAGTGACGATGGAGGCGAGCGACAGCCTGTGGCAACCAGTAGCATCATTGGCAAGTTGTGCCTACTGGCAGAGTGATCGTTGGAGATAGCGTCGGCCGCTAAAAGTGACAAGTGGTACTGACAACGATGAAATTATAATATATTTGAAAATCGTTATTAAATACATTATAATTGAATTAGACTTTATAATGTGATGGCTAATAGTTGTCGGCTTGTCGCCAATGACTGATAGGGATGGTGATGGGTTGTGGTCAGTGACGATGGAGGCGAGCGACAGCCTGTGGCAACCAGTAGCATCATTGGCAAGTTGTGCCAACTGGCAGAGTGATCGTTGGAGATAGCGGCGACAGCTAAAAGTGACAAGTGGTATTGACAACGATGAAATTATAATATATTTGAAAATCGTTATCAAATACATTATAATTGAATTAGACGTCAATATTTTAAAGCCCTTATATGTGAAATATTTTACACTCATTTTATTTCAAATCCGTATTGTGTTAGTCTGTTAGATTCAAATTTGATTAGGTCAGGTTCATGTTGAGATTTTCAATCTACTTAACAAAAGTGTCAATTTCTAGTAAATTATATTCGTGTTTAATTATTTTTAAATAGATCAAAACTGACCTACTATTTTCAAATAGATCATAATTGACCTATTTTTCAAATAGATCAAAACTGGCCCATAAACCCGAATTTATACCCACTATTTCAAATGAAGTCTTCTTCACTGCAGAAGGAGAGCCACAAGTGCAGAGACTCCATGTAATCCAAAAAGGCAAAAATCCTTCTCTCCCATCCACAAGCCCTCTTTCTCTGATATCTGAACCATCATAAACGAAGCAAAAAAGTTGGAACGGAAGCAAAGAAACCATGTCCGTAGCTTCCATCACTAATCCCTATCTCTGTTCATCTCCTCTTCCAAGATCAAAGCACGGCAGACAGAATCCATTTCTGTCCCATGGCAAGTTCATAGCCATTTCCGACTCCAAAGCCAAAGCCAGGGGGAACCAGCAGTCGACGAATTGTGCGGCTTTCGTGGTTAGGGCTTCTTTATCAGAAACAGAATCCGAGCCATCGAAGTCGGAGGGGGGCGAGGGGGAAGAAGATGATGAGAAGTATGAGGAGTATGAGGTTGAGATTGAGAAGCCTTATGGGTTGAGATTTACAAAGGGAAGGGATGGATCCACTTACATTGATGCCATAGCTCCGGGAAGCTTTGCAGACAAGACTGGCAAGTTTGCTGTGGGAGACAAAGTCATTGCCACTAGGTATGGAACTCTCTCCTTACTCATCAGCCCTGCAAGAACCTTTGCAATTTCATGTCATTTGATCCGGCAAAAGTTTACGATGGAACACTTCGAATTGGGAAATTAAGAGCCGAAACAAGAAAGAATTCTATGAACATCTATGAACGCTGCGAATCGAATTTTAAGATTTTATGTTTTGAATAATGTTAATGTCGTACAATTCTTAAAACTTGCAAATGTGAACATATATGCAATCCAATGGGCTTTTATTAAAGCCGTGCATTCTATTTATTATCTAGTAATTTTGAATTCTTCCGAGTCTGCACAATCCTGTTCTTTTTTTTTAAGGAATTTTAGGACAGTGCCCAATTTCATTCACTATGAAAAATAGTTACAACCTTTATGAAACAAAAAGCTGTGAAAGGACAAAAAGAAAACAGGCCAAAATTTAAAGCAAGCTAAGCCAATCAAAAAGCCTGCAGGGAAGATTAAACAGAGATTAACCAGAAAAAAAAACATTTAAAAAATTAAAACTGGTCTCAGAATGAGCAATGGTGCTCCTAACCAAAATCAGCACATCATAAAAGAGTGATTTCCTGGTTGCCGAAACTACCACCCAAGGAGGAACCTGATTGCTGAGACGGCCATGCGAGGGAATGATTAACAGCTTAATCATTCTATGTTCACGCTTTGTATATCTAAGCGCTTTGTGAATCCAATGTTGCTTGTCATTTCAGACCTGATATATTTCGGGCACTGCTAAATCCTCTGAACTTTTTCCCACTTTTGATTTATGTTATATCATTATCAATCTTGTTGAAGCTTTAAAGTAACTGACCCTTTTTAGTAACAAATCTTTAAAATGTTTGTTTGTATATTAAAATTGGAGATATAATAAATTCTGCTGAATTAAATTTCTTAAAATGTCAAATCCTAAATTTTAGCCAAGATTTATCAAATCTTATTAAATCCAGAATTTATTTTAGGTGAAATTTTGAAACTTATTATATAGCGTTAGGAAAAATATAGATAAAATCCAATTTAAATCCCATTTCAACCTACCCCATAGAGCCTCTTGAAATGTTTAATGGTAACTTTGTCCATATATACGATTAGATTTACTGATTTAGTAGTCTATTTTTAACTCTTTTTAGATGAGTTCATTTTTTTTCAATTGGTTCATGGTGTGATAGACTTTGTAAGATCAGTTTATATCCATTAGTATACATTTTCCATGTATTAAAATGTTTTTAGGGGTTATTTAGTTTGCTGAAAAAAGAATGCAAAATAAAATAGAATACATTATAAAAATATATAATGTATTTAAAATATTTGGAGTTGTTTATATGAGTGTAAAATAAATGCAAGTAAATATTATTTTTTGTTTTTGATTTGAAGTAAAATGAATGTAGTGTATAACCCAAAGATGGTGGTGGTTGGTGGCCAGTGGTTTCAGCAGATGGCAGTGGGTAGCGACGACAATAGCTGATGACAAGAACGAGTTGTTGCTAATGGCAGGCGGGCTACGACCATCAGTGGGCTGGAGGTGGGTTTTGGCAGTGGCAGTCGGCAGACCATGGTTGGTTGTTGTTTGCAATGGAAGGTGGCAACAGGCAACCAACGGCGATGAGCGGGGGTGCCGATGACAATGGTGGCAGGAGTAGGTCGCAGCGGCAATAACAGAGAATTTATAGTATATTTGAAAATCAGTTAATTTAGTAACTAGATTGTGAAATTTACCAATGAATGACGTTTGGGGGTGTAAGTGAGTCAAACTGACTCATGAGCCGGCTTAGGCTCAACTTCATAAATGGCTCGTGAGCTTAGTTTGATGAGCTAACGAGTCAATATTGAACTAGTCTTGAATTGACTAGTTTGTTTAAAAAATATTAATATAAAAAAAACTTAAAATGTATTAACACTCATGATTTTATGATGAGGACATTCGACCATGGAGAGTTTACCAGAGACGGGGCCGACGATCGGAGACCACTATTACCCCGCTTTATTTTTGAGTTATTTATTGTTGTTTATTTTCCGATTTTACCCTCACTTGAGGGCGTAGGTGTTTGTGACCCTAGGGGGGCACTATTGTCTTTTGCTCTGTTATTGTATTTTGGAACTATTTATAGCATCCCTCTATGCTTATGTGGTTAATGAACAATATTATGAAAATTTTCCTGCATTGTGACTTAGAGCTTTAAGAGAGAGCTTTGGTGAGAATCCTAGGTGAGGACAACGGATCACCCACAAGCCACAGGAAGCGTCTGGGCTCGTGGTTAACCTTCTTTCTCTAATTTACTTCCTCCTCCTTTAACCTCCTATCACATCCCTCCTAGCCGCTGGTTTCAAGCCCCTCCTCCACCATAGTTGTCGACGTCCCTACCCCTTCCCCCTCCCCAAGCCTCCGATCAATCCCTCCCCTAAACCACCGACCTAACCACCTTAAACCTCCGGCCAAACCTTCCTAAATTGCCGGCCAAACTCGCCAACCAGCTGCCAACCACCCACTTTCAGACCCTAGCCGTCGACCCTCCTTTCTCCCACTAGTCTACTACTTGCCTAAAATAATTTGTTGTTAATTTAGAAGGTTACGAATTTCAAATTCAAATGAATTTAAAATTCAAATCCTTTCCTAAACAATACAACTTATTTTAGGAAACCCTTTTAAATATTTCAAATCTTAATTTTAAAATAGGAGATCATTTAAACCTCTTTCCTAATTTTAAAATTCTAATTCTAGCAATTACTAACTCCCTCTCATTAATCCCCATTCAATCCCAATCAAGGGTTGTCGTCTCACCTTTCTCTCTCTTATTCAATTAATTCCCCAATTAAACCCTCCTATCAATCCACTAATTCCCCTCCAAGACCAACTCCCTCTCTCCTATCTAATTCAACTACTCCACTAAACTCTCAAATCACCCCCCCCCCCCTCCTTAACCCCTCTCAACCCGAGCCGCCTCCTCCCAAGCCTCCCCCTCACGTCTTCCCTCTTTTTCTAAAAATCGCTTGCTATCCAAAAAATTTCAGCAAGGATCCTTGCTGTCCAACCCTCCGAAAAGAAGCCGTTTGCTGTCCGAAAGCGCTAGTACATTAAAATCGACTATTCCCACATGCATGGCGGATTCAGAACTTGATCACGGATTCATTTACAATGATCAAGGGCAAGTCGACATCCTCCAGTCTCCGTTCTTTGACATCAACCTGGAGATTGATAAAACCGTAGAAGAATGCGTTGAGAAGATTGTCTTTACTCTCGCAGACGCTATCGACGAACAACTCTCGTCCGTTCAGTGGCAGATCGTTTCCAAATCTTGATCAAGGTGAATTTCTACTTCAAGTCTTTTGCATTTCTAAGTCTTCCCGTTAATTTGTGACATCATAAAGGGTTGTGCAACCTATCTTCGTTTAGCCCACATCAAGAGTGTTAGTGAGTAGACTCTAATAGTGCCTAATCTTATTGTTAATTAGGGATCTCTATTGGAAGTCCCCCATGCAATGCTTATCTTGATTAGAATTGATTGTTCATGAATCTAAACTTTTACATGTAGTTTGGCTTAAGCTTTAATCATCTTTTTAATATTCTAACCTTTGTTTAAATCACTAGAAGTAAACATAATTATTATTGTTTTAATTCAGAAGGCGTGTATTTTCAACATTACATATTTAATCAAGCATTTTGTTCTTCATCATTTTAAGTACAAGGTTGTTAAACATATTTAAAATTATATTTGACTTTCTTACATTAAGTGATTCTTTATTATTTTTCTTTTATTTCTTTTTAATATTTTATTATAATAATTGCTTAAAACATAATCATTTTATCTCTTTCATAATAAGCATTAAACTTGAAGAATAAAGTTCAAGTTCGAGTTTGAGCTCAAACTCGATTAATTAATCAAGTTCAAGTTCAAGCCAAGGGTGACTCGAGCTTGGCTCGACTCGTTTATATTTCTAATTACATTGCATTTAAAATTCATCCAACCAAATACTTGAATTTTCGGTATGCACTTAGTTGAAATGCATTATATTTTAATGCACCCAACCTAAAAGTGCAAAAAAAAAAAAAAACTTAAGGCACAGAATGGATAAATTGCCCTACCTCATTGGCTTGGCATCCAAAAAAATAATTTTGCGCATCACTCCTGCTTAGCACACCCTTTGAAATCAAGCAATCATATTTTGATTATTTAAAAAAGTATTATCCATTACTTTATTCGCATTTAATTTACAAAATAAAACAAATAATATTAGAAAATTTGGAGAAATTCCTACAGTTCAGAATTTATAGGAGGGATCACCATGCAGTTGTTTTAATTGATTAATCAAAAGTTTCGATAAAGAGAAGGAAAATTGTTAAAATATAATTATGCTACTAGCTCAGTTTTAATTACATTTTAGGATCAACTAAGTATTACTGAAATTGTTTACCATTTAAAAAAACCATTAGTATATTTCTATTGTTCTTTAGTGAAATAAGGGCTTCTTTTTTGTACACTCTCAGAATAATTATTATAAGTCAGTTATCTTATTATTTATTGTTCTTTCAATACTGGCTTCCAATCAAATTCAATACTTCTGATAAAAATTTAATGATCTGATCCTGATACATAATGCTTGTATGCAGTGCTGTGTTTGGTGAAGAAATATGGCCAGCTGCTGAGTATGGGCGTACAATGTATACAATCCGTCAAAGAATTGGACCTTTGCTCATGAAAATGCAAAAACGATATGGTCAGTTATATTCTTCTCCAAAATTCTCAGTTTCTACATACTTCTATCTTCACTAGCTTACGATGTTTCTCTCATCAAGTGTTTAGAAGAAACTGAGAAATAGAAATATTGTTGTTGAATGCTTTAGGTTCATGAGTATTTTTGCACCAAAAATAGATTTCTCGTTTTTCATTGTGGTTTTGCACGGAAATATAGTTGCATCAAGATATACTGCTAAATGTGTGTCTGGGAAAAGTGCTTGAAATTAAAAGACGCTTAAATTTTCTTTTGAAAAAAGAAATTAATCCTTAATATTGTTTTAAGTTTTGGTTAAAATATATTATTTTGACAAGTTTTATGCTGGTTGTTGACTACCTAACACAGCCCTCTACTTTTTTCATCCAACACTTGGGACAAGGCAATGACAGTGTTTATGCTAGAGGATGTACTCTGGTGTATGCTTTTTTGCTAATGTTATTCTTCTTGTTGATAAGAGGAGAGGGAGTTTAAGAAAAAGTTGAATTATGGAGGTCAACATTAGAGTCTAAAGGTTTTCGTTTAAGTAGATCTAAAACCAAATACATGGTGTATAATTTTAGTAGCAATAGATCTTGTGGTGGGATTGTAACATTGGGTGATCAAATTATTGAAAAGAGTGCATGTTATAGATATCTCAGATCTATTGTTCAAAACAATGGTGAAATAGAGGGGGATATTATTAATAGAATTCAATTTGGATGGTTGAAAGGGAGGAAAGCATCATGAATGTTGTGTGATAGAAAAGTACTCCTCAAACTTAAGGAAAAATGATGTAGAACTATATGCTTTAAAATGATGAAATAAGAATTTGCACGATTTCTTGAATTAAGCACGTACTATTACCACTATTAGCAATCAAAACGATGATAGAAAAACAAAAGAGGGGTGCCTATGTTTAGGCTAAGCCACATGCCAAACACATGGAGAATCAAAACAAGTAGAAATTCAATCACATGCAAAGTAAATAGCATTCAACAGAAATCTCTAATCTAACAATAAGATTAGAAGCAAATAAAAGTGCACTCAATCCTACGTTTACTAAGCTTAGGCAAGGGCGAGATAAAACCCTACGTTTACTAAGCTTAGACAAAGGTGAAGCTCGGTTCCTTGCGAATCTCCATCACCTACAAGATTAGGGGGATTAGAAAGTAAATAAAAAGGGGAAGAAGTTCACCCTTATCAAATTCCGGAAACAAGTAGGCGTGGTGTTGAAGAAGTTTGTCGTAGCTCCTCGTGAAGGTTCAACTGGAAGAGAAGAAGACTCTCCCAAGCGTCGAAGTGTGGAATGTAGCGATCCTTTGTTCGCCTTGGGAAATCCTTTGAGAGATAGAAGTCTCCCTCAAGAATTTAAGTAGGAGAAGGCCGTAGAATGTTCTGGATCAACCATCCAAAATATGTTTGCTGCCTTAAGTTGGGGAAGACACCAAACAACAAAGGAGAGCTTCTCCAACGAAGAGGCAGCAGCTGGGGTGGAAAGAAATCAGTGGGCAGCAATTCCGTCTTCCCAAAACAGCAATTATGGGTCTTCCAAGGACTGAGGAAGCAAGGCAATCGGCTGAATTTCAGGGTGCAGTCTTAGGAAGAAGAGGGCTCCACGTTGGATTGAGTTTGGAGAAGATTTAGTGGAAGAAAATTAAGGAGAGGGGCTTTGGAAATTTCGGCCAGCAACAGGGAAAGATTTGAACTCTTTCCAAGAGAAGTCATGGTCATAAGGAAAGCTTTCCAAAGAAGTCCAAGAAGGGGCCATGGAAATTGGAGAGAGGGGATTAGGAATTTATTTCCTAATCCTAACGTCAGGTTTTAGGAAAGCAAATAAAGTCCTGAACTTTTAAAATTTCTTTGGCCATCATGAAATTGGGAAATCTTTCTAAAGAAAAGAGATTAGTGTGTAGGAAAGGTTTCCTAATCTAAGCCAAAGGGGGCCGGCGGCATTAATAGCCTTGGAGGGAATTAAGGGAAGGGATGAAAGGTTTCTTGTTTTGGGTTTAGGAATTAGGAAAAGTTTTAAATGAGTCCAAGTGAATTTGAAATTCAAATAGGTCTAAATTTAGAAACTTTCCTAAAATAGGTTTTCTCAAATTAGGAAAGAAAATTTCAAATTCAAATTGTTTGGATTTTGAAATTAGATCTTCCCAAATCAAGAGTAAGTATTTATGGAAAGTATTCAAATAGAGATTTGAATTTCAAAGGGTGGAGGAAGGAGATGAGGCCGGCGGCTTGATGGATGGGAGAAGGGAATTTCGGTTGGGTGGTGAGGAGGTTGTATGGTGGCCGGCGGCTTGATGGAATGGAATGAAATTGTAGAGCTTGGTTAGGGGAAGATGTTACTTGAGGGGATGAAGGAGGGAATCAAAGAGGAATAAAAATAAAATAACGAACCACGAACCCGGCCGTCTCCAAGGTTGGTGGGTAATCCGATCTCCATCTCCTAGGGATCTCTCCAAAGTTCTCTCCAAGAACTCTCAAACGCTCTCAAAACACAAGAGTAGGAAAATATCATAATAATCATTCATTAACTTTCAAAGGGAACATAAGGGGCTATAAATAGCCTTGTATATAAGACTCAAACTAAAAATCACAATGCCCTCAGGGTTTACATACGACCTCCCTTTAAGTAAGGGGTAAAAACGGAAAAACAAATATAAGTAATAATAAAAGACAAATAACATATTAAAAGAAATACATGAAATAACTCCCAATACAATGACGCAATCGTGGCCGTAGATTGACGGTCACGCCTCTGATATATGATTCATGCTCTGATGTCCCCATCATTCTCCCGGGGTGGTAGAAAGCTCGACTCCGTCAAGTAAGTGTCTCTGATGCTCTCATAGATCTCCAATGCACCGGGGTCAAACTGCTGCAGTTCATTGCGATCCATCCATGTACCCTTTGATTTGGACTTTCCTTTCCACCTGATCAAATATCTCCATCGTCCACCTTTTTATGTGGAGATGATGTCATCACTTAAAGTCGAGTCCACCTTTTCTGCCATGGGTGATTGGGGAATATTTGGTAGTGGAGGTGGGCTTGGTTTCTCACACGGTGGGGTCACATAAGGCTGCTGTATGAGTGGATTTGGTGGGTTGAATTCAGGACCTTTATATGAGACTATATCTTTTATGTTAAAAGAGGGATTGAAGTCGAATTCTGCTGGCAGAACTATTTTATTAGCATTATCATGGAATTTCTTAGTCATTTTGAATGGTCCAGCACTCTTAGCATACAACTCATTAACTGATCCCTGTGGGAACTGTTTCGGACGAATCCGCACCATTACGGAGTTACCAACCTCAAAAGTTTTAATTTTTTGTTTCAGATCGGCAGGAAAGAGGGACAGTAAGCTTGGGGCAGGTGCAAGCAGAAAACCATCTGTTCCCGTGGCTTTATAGTGACTAACGAAAGTTTCGTCCCAATCCATATGCTTTGGTGGGGTGATGAACGAATAGCCTACATCCACATAGTATGTTGTTTTATGTTGCTACCAAGGAAACCTGCATCTATAAGGTTAGCTAGAGATATGGCTTCATGGAAATCGTCCATGGAACGTACCGGAGGAGGGTTTCCTCCCAGCTTCTCGTTTGCATATAGTTTGTAATCGTTATTGCTCTCTTCAATTTGTCGTGCAATTCTTTTATGAAAGTCATGCAGATGCAATGCAAATGAGAATGCAAGAGACTCGGTGTGTATGATGATTGACATGGATTGTGGACTCTCACAAAGTTTTTGACGGAGGGAAATTTTGGATGAAACTGACACACATACTGACTCACAAATGCACATAGATATGAATAACAATGGATTAAACACAAAATGAGAGGACATAAGATTTTCATGTTTAAGGGAACGGGTGTAGGAGGAGCAATGAAAACATCCTTAGCAAAAAGGGTATTCCCATAGGGATTTTCAGCTAGGGTCATGGATAGTCTCCTAGGGGCAGCAGAGTAATCTAGCAAATTTGTCCAACTATGAAAGGTTTCTTTTTTTGGGTATTCCCATTGAAAGGTTTCTTTTTTTGGGTTTAGGAATTAGGAAAAGTTTTAAATGAGTCCAAGTGAATTTGAAATTCAAATAGGTCTAAATTTAGAAACTTTCCTAAAATAGGTTTTCTCAAATTAGGAAAGAAAATTTCAAATTCAAATTGTTTGGATTTTGAAATTAGATCTTCCCAAATCAAGAGTAAGTATTTTTGAAAAGTATTCAAATAAAGATTTGAATTTCAAAGGGTGGAGGAAGGAGATGAGGCCGGCGGCTTGATGGATGGGAGAGGGGAATTTCGGTGGAGTGGTGAGGAGGTTGTATGGTGGCCGGTGGCTTGATGGGATGGAATGAAATTGTAGAGCTTGGTTAGGGGATGATGTTACTTGAGGGGATGAAGGAGGGAATCAAAGAGGAATACAAATAAAATAACGAACCACGAACCCGGTCGTCTCCAAGGTTGGTGGGTAATCCGATCTCCCTCTCCTAGGGATCTCTCCAAAGTTCTCTCCAAGAACTCTCAAACGCTCTCAAAACACAAGAGTAGGAAAATATCATAATAATCATTCATTAACTTTCAAAGGGAACATAGGGGGTTGTAAATAGCCTCGTACATAAGACTCAAACTAAAAGACCACAATGCCCTCAGGGCTTACATACGACCTCCCTTTAAGTAAGGGGTAAAAACGGAAAAACAAATATAAGTAATATTAAAAGACAAATAACATATTAAAAGAAATACATGAAATAACTCCCAATACAATGACGCGATCGTGGCCGTAGATCAACGGCCACGCCTCTGATATATGATTCATGCTCTGATGTCCCCATCATTCTCCCGGGGTGGTAGAAAGCTCGACTCCGTCTGTTCCTATACACGAAAGCCTTGCCTCCGACGATCCTGTCGCTCTTCCTCTTGCTCATCCCCAATCTCTACCTTCCCCAATCAATCGGTCCACACAGAGAAGGAGAGAGAGAGAGAGAGAGAGAGAGAGAGAGAGAGAGAGAGAGAGAGAGGTAGATAAAGAGAGAGCTTTCCCCATACCTTATTCCTTCCACAAGCTTTAGCCCTTGCGATCAAACCCGCTCGACCCCTTGCCGACCTCACGGCCTGTAGCTAAGAGCCAAATCCCTTGCCTTCTTCCTCCCCCTTGCCCGACCACAACTCTAAGCCGAAATCCCCACTGTCTATAACCCATCTGGCTTCTCACTAAATCCGTAGAAAGAGAGAGAGAGAGAGAGAGAGAGAGAGAGAGAGAGAGAGAGAGAGAGAGAGATCCTACCTCTTCAAGCCAAAGTCTTCTCAAAACCTGCCCTAGCCGGCCTCATATGCCTCCCTCTGTTTCTCTAACTTAAACTACCCACTCCCTCTAAGCCAGCCCCCATAACAAGCCCATTTAACCCTCATCCACCCAGCACACTTAGAACTAGTACATAGCCCATTCCAAAGCCCACTTTAGCCTTCCAAAACAGCCCATTACAGGTATAAATCTCTTCCCATTTATTCTCTGATGTTAACTTCATTGTAATGGCTAGTATAGTTATTATTGCATGGCAAAGTGTAGTTGCTGTTAATGTCATTTATAATAATTATCATTAATACTCTTAATGATAGTTATTGTTGATAGCATTAGTAATCGTAAAAAAGAAGAGAGAGAAAAGAAAGGTAGAGGGAGAAGAAAAAAAGAAGAAAAGAAAGGGGTTTTATGTGTTTTGCATCGTCGTTGTCGTCATCGACATTTCCTCGCGAAGGTATTACCCATCCAAACCCTAAAACTCCGAGAACCCGTTTTCGATGTTTGCAAAGCGACAAAAAGACCACCTATACACCCTTTTCTTAGCGTGCTGGGAGGAAGTTCGTCGCGGTGCTCTCGACGAATCGGGTGATCACCTAAAATTCCTTCTTCGGAGTTTGTGGCGCACCGGAAAATCGTCTATACACGCTTTTTTTAGCGTGGTGGGATGGGAACCCGGTGCAATGCGTACGACGAAGTGGGGATACCCATAAGTACTCGCTTTAACAACTTTTTTTTTTACAATAGGTACCAAAGATTCATACACGCTTTTCTTAGCGTGGTGGAGGAACAAAAAATACGTTCGCGGTGTCCTCGTTCGAAGACACCTATCATACACGCTTTTCTTAGCGTGGTGGGAAAGACCTAGTTTCCCGTAGTTTGCCCCTAAACGGGGGAGACGCCGGGAGGCTGTCGAAATTTCGGGTAAAAACAAAGCAGGCGGAGGCCGGGGCCGAATTTTCGGAGCCCACAACCGCCCATACACACTTTTATGTAGCGTGGTGAGAAGGGAACCCGATGCAACACCTACGGCGAGGTGGGTAGGCCCTATATACGTTTTTTGTAGCGTGGTGGGGACAATCTTAAGTACCCGTATGCGGCTCTGTACATGCGGGGAAATAATTGCGCTCTTTTGAAACAGGTACCGTCTTTCTCTAACGTGGTGGGATTGATGATTTCACAGCTGCGGTGTTCGAGGACGCCTACTTTACATGCTTTTCTCTAGCGTGGCGGGATGTCTAATTTTCCATAGTTTTCCCCTAAACGGGGGAGACGCCATGAGGCTACCGAAATTTTGGGTGAACATAAGACCACACTTGAACCTGATTTGGACTCAAATGAATACGAGCTAGTGGACTTGAGCATGAACTACAAGGACTTGTATTTTAACACAAATCAAATGATTAATCAAGACTTGAACTTAAATAAAATAAGTTCGAACTTGAATCGGATTTGAATATCAAGTGAACATAATTTTAACTCAAGCAAAGACTTGAGTTGAATCACAGGGGACTTGAACAAGAACCTGAACTTTCAAGAACAACAGGAACTCGAAATGCACAACATCAAGTGGAACTTGGACTTGAATGTGACATAGTGCATACGGACTGGACTTGCAAACAAAATTAAAATGAGAACTTGAACCTCAATGAACCATGTCTTGAATATAAAATCAAACTCAAAACAAGCTTGAGCAAATGATGTTGAACTGGATTCAGATGCAAATAACAAACAACTTGAACTCGGGTCCGATCACAAGAGGCTTGAATAACATAAACTATAAAGAACTTGGATGGAACACACAGGACTGGGCCTTGGATGAATTGGCAAATCAAAGTCTAAATGCTTCATGATCATCCTAGTGAACAGCAAGTATTCAACTACCATGATGACTTTGTTCGATTAGCCATGTGTAGTCTAGTTGCAAGTGGAGGCATAATGATATTTCAGTGAACCGTATAACACATGTGCAAGATGAGTTGAAGATGAAAACCAAGTAATCATCAACAAGAAGAAAGGACTTGTGGATCCAAACTTGAATTCTAGTTAGAAAATCAAATTTTAATTCGATGGGTGTATGATTATCTCAAGATCACAAGTATCGATCATTTAATTTGACAAGCATGTGGAAATAAGGAGTTCGTGATCATACCCTGTCTACAAACAATTCATCTCAATAATGATGGATACACAGTGGATACGACGGGTCCTTCACATAACTACAGTGTGTTGTCTATAATTGAAGGAAGTCAATATGCCGAATATAAACGAGCAACGAATGTAACAGCCTTCTCACATTCAACATCATATAGTCTGCAAATGAACCAACCACCTGTCAATCAATGTATACTAGGAGAATATGCAATGAATGCAATTCACTTGGAAGCCAAATATCGATATACAGATGGGTATACCAACTTATTGACAAACGACAAAGTCATAAATAAATACACAGTGCAACATGTGATGATCATCATGATGGTAGAAGATCTGCACCACAAAATTAACATACGAACAAGCATATTAGATCATGCAAGTAATGACAAGTAAATACTGTACATCTACCATATCAACAAGACATCTACATATCTGCGAGCTGTCGTAACAGAAGGCAATGAATGCTACGACACCTCTATATCAACATCACTATTCAATGTTAAGCAATCACATTGATTCGCTGCAAGTGGAAACGAAAGATATACAACAGATATACACTCCTAAGAACTGCCGTAGGAGACTTGTTGTACATTCAATGCATCATCCCCAACAAAATGTAATATGGCTACATCAAGTACAAATGACTACGAGCCATTGTGAGAAACTTGTGTTACATACAATGGGCCATCTACAAGCATATAACAGTATAAAGCAGGGGATTCGTTAGTGCACTAAAATCCATCTACAGAAAGAGACAAGTAGTGCACGACAGTCTACCTGTACAAAGCAGCAAACAATTCAATCCAAAAGCTGCTACAACACGCCACCGGATCCGTAACACTCGTATTAGCAGACAGAAGGCGTATATAAGTTCTCAAATGGAATGTTGTATGCATTCAAATGGCAGTTACCTTCACAACTAAAACATTTATAAAAAATACCCCCGCACATGCACCATAGTTTGTATACACATAGGTACACAAAGGGGTAAATGCAATCATAAAACCCGCAAGGGCCCCGGCGAGCGTGTTGTGGGAACACACGTGACGTCCAGGATGCTGCGCGGGTCAATATACTTGAACCCGATCCTCTTAAGCAGGTAGATAAGAGTCGACAAGGTTCAACAAATAACTATAAAATGCCTACATACACCCGCATGGGCCCTGGCGAGTGTATTATAAGTACACACGTGACGTCTAGGGATGTTGTGCGGGTTAATAAATGAATTCCAGTTCAAACTTGATCCTTCTATGCGGATCAATAGAAGTCGATAGAGTTCGAACCATTAAATAAATATACGGTCGTAAGGTCGACCGGGATATTTATTTTATACATTCATATTAGGCTTTCAAGGCCTTCAATAATGAAAATTCACAAACAAACGTATAAAGCCTACGAAACCCGATCCTCTGTCGACAAGTTGACTGAGTCGACAAGGTTCGATCAGTTAGCAAGAATGATCCCAAATACCCCGATGATGGCCATGTTGAATGCTTATCTCAACCAGAGGGGTTCACAAACAATTTCAAATGCCTTCAAATTTCCACAAAATTCAAATTCCTACGAAAATATAAGTGACTTTAACGTCACCCTGATGATGGCCGCGTTGAATGCAGATCTCAACCGGACGGGTTAATTTCAATTATTTTAAAATGCCACTCCAAATATCCGAAAATCCAAAAAAATCCCAAAATTCTAAAATATTTAAAATTGAAATAATCCATCAAACCACTTAAAGCAAAATCCATTCATCATCCGCAACTGTTTGCTGGAGTGGACAAATTAAAACTTACTTCAGCTCACATGGAGCTAATGCCTAGTCGAAAATATCACTAGGATTCATTCTCAAACAATCTCCTGCCAGTAAGAATGTGGTATTTGTCATCTGACCGGCAGTTTTGCCATCAAATGACACCGCAGGATAAACGGTCATGACCTGGGGTCCTCTGAACCGAGTGATTTTGCCGCCAATTTGTACCACGAAATACCGGTTATGGCTAGAGCCAATGCGTTCCTTGGTGGCATGAAATCCTTGAAATATGAATCAATAGGTGTTGACCTCCATGTAAAGACCAAAAAAAAGAAACAAAAAAAATCTTGCATACAAACCTTGCACCCGACGGATCCACGGTTTCTGCCAAATCCCGCAAATCCTGCCGAAGTCCCGCCGAGACACTCCGCAACAGCGCCGATTCACGTCGAATCTCAGCACCTCCTGCGCAAAAACTGGCCTCGATCGCATCCCGGATCGTGCCTTTAAAACGAGAGGGCAGCCCCCTCATTCGGTGCACTCTCGACTCCAAGCCACAGCCGAAACTCTTCTCCCGTTCGATCCCACACACGACTCTCTCCCACTGTCGAGCTCCATTCGCTACTCCCTCTGCTCCCGTCGCTGCTCTCCACGCTCGACTCCACACGCAGAAACCGCTGCCCCCGATCCAGCTCTTCCACATACCCGACGACCTCCTCCTCTCTACCTGAGCCGCTCGATCCCGACCTCCTCCTCTCTACCTGAGCCGCTCGATCCCGATCTCCAGCCGACGCCAAACCCCGACCCTTGCCCGATCTCCTCTGCCTGTGCCGACTCCAACGAGAGAGAGAGAGAGAGATAGAGATAGAGAGAGAGAGAGAGAGAGAGAGAGAGAGAGAAAGAGAGAAGGATCCTTACCAACCGTGCTCCTCCATAGCCGAACCCGCCTCCTCTAAGTTCGATCCCGTCTAGAGAGCTCACCTCTCTGCTCGATTCCAAAGCCTCTACCCGATCTCCTCTTGACCGAACCCTACAGCCAGCTTCTTAGGGAATTAGGTAGTTTATTTATTATATGTTATTATTTTTAATATTACTATTATTTTGTTTTTTATTAATAATTATTAATTATGATTAGTAATACTAATTATAATTAATTATTATTATTATCTTTTTATATATTTATAATTAATTATAGATAATTAATTAGTATTAATTAATTATTAATTGTAATTTATTATTAATTAGTTATTATTATCAATTATTGATTAATTATAATTATAATAAATTAATCCTAATTAATTAATTATTAATTATAATTATTTAAATAATTATGAGTAATTATTTATAACTAATTTAGATTAGAATTAATTATTATTAATTAATTATAATTAGTTAATTATTTATAATTAATTATAATTAAGATGAATAATTATGATTAAATGCCTTTCTCCCTCGATCCGCGCCGACGACCGCCAAGGTATAAATTCTAAACCCTAAAACTCCGAGAACCCGTTTCAACACATTCGTCGAGACAAAACGACCACCTATACACGCTTTTCTTAGCGTGGTGGGAGGGAGTGCGTCACGACGCTTGCGACGAAGCGGGTAATCACCCAAATTCCTTCTTCGAAGTTCGTATCGCCTTGGAAACCCCGCCTATACACGCTTTTCTTAGCGTGGTGGGAAGGGATCCCGGTGCGATGCGCACGACGAAGCGGGGATACCCATAAGTACCCGCTCGCGGGGAAATAACTGTTGTTCTTGCAAAATACTATAAAAAAAATGATTTTCTTGCAAAATGTTTTCAAAATACCCATACACGCTTTTCTTAGCGTGGTGGGGGATCAAATTTACACGGCCTCGGTGTCCTCGAAAGAGGGCACCTACCATACACGCTTTTCTTAGCGTGGTGGGATAGGCCCAGTTTTTCGTAGTTTTCCCCTAAACGGGGGAGACGTCGGGAGGCTGTCGAAATTTCGGGTGAAATATTACTACACTCGGACCTGTGTTGAACTCAAAAGAACAAAAGATTTGGACCAAATGAGAAAGAGTAGTGAACTTTTGAACTCAAATGAACATGAACAGTGAACTGTCGACTTGTGGGCCTGACTCAGAACAAAGATCAAAATGATTTCTAAAATTCAAATCCAAATAAAATCAAGCCAGAACTGAAGATCAAATTCAAATGAAATAAAAATCAAAGTTGGAACCCAAATTTGAGTAATGTGAACATTCAATTGAACTCAAAGGACTGCAGGGGACATAGCACTTTGAACTCAAATCGGATTTGGTTCGCACATCAAACATGATTCAAACATTCAAACTCAAGCGAGTACTTGAGTTGGACTACAGCGGACATAGAAATGATCTTGTACATTGAGCTCATGGATTTGATTTGAACTAGACTTGGAAGGGTTCATACTTGAGTCAGATCCGACACCAATCAAACTACAACACCTCCTACGGATGTGTTCAGTGCATCACACACGACAAACGCAAATGCCTGCCATCTACAGTAGAAGGCTCCTACACATTCAACCTACGACCTACAAACAAGTGCAAATACACAACAACCACCCGAGATTGGTGAAAGGGTGGATAAGGTGCAAAAACAATGGGTCTTCTGCAAATACCTTCAGGAGGTCGTGGTAGATGCAGCAGTCTGATAGGAAACACTTGGATTTCCAAGTGTTTCTCACCAAAACCAAGTAGATCCAATGTAAAATTGCTGTCCACAGCAGAAAAACAGCCAAAAACAGTAGGAAAACAGGAAAAACTGCAGAAAAATCCGAGAAAAGACTTGTATTTTACTAGTAGTTGCAAGGAAATAGCAAAGATACAATTGATCCTCAATTCGAGAGGAGGATCGATCTCTCCCAAATCTCTAGACGCCGCTAGAGCCCAAAGAAATCCTAAATCTACGAGACCTCAAATTTCAGCCAAATTCAAGATACTCAAACCCTAGAAAAAACAACTATTTAATGCATACAAATCAAAAGGAATTCCCTAAACAGTCCCTACATTCAAAATTCTCTCTGAAACTCCCCAAAAATCCTTCCTAAAACGCTCTAAATGAGTGGTCGGGCCGCTCGTTCTGGCGGAAGCTCCGCCTGTTCTGCGATTCCGCCCGTGAACCGGTCCCGCCTGGACCGGCTGGACCGGTCCAGTGGACCGGTCTAACAATACTCCCCTCCCCAAAATCCACCTTGTCCTCAAGGTGGAGATATGCTCGTGTTCCGGTGGAGGTGGCCATCCTTGAGCTGACTGAATAACCTTTTTGTACTGTTGAACCAAGGGCTGCATAGAAAGAGAAACATCCCCTCCCTCCTCCAATCTGATCGCATCCAACCTGTGTAGTCCCACCACATAATCTTCCCCCACCTCTTGTATGTCTCTAACCATGGTCTTAAGTGATGTCATGGCTTTGGATAGCCCTGCATCTCCCCTTATAACCACCTTTCTCCCATCCACTATTAATTCCATCGTGAGTGCTCCCCAATTGTCCTTGGTTTCCCCCAAAGTTTGCAACCATTTCATTCCCAAGATGACATCAGTACTTCCTAACTCTAGTGGAAGAAAGTCCTCTCTTACTTGAATCCCTTGGATGGTCAACGCCACTCCTTTACAGATTCCCTGGCCTTTCTCCACCTTCCCTGTACCCATCATTACTCCATAGCAACCAGTGTCCACCAACTTCATTCCCAATTGGTCAACGACCTGAGTGGAAATGAAATTGTGGGTAGCCCCACTATCAATTAGCACCACCACCTCACGGTCAGCTATCTCTCCTTTCACTTTCATAGTGTGACTCGGAGTGAATCCCACTACAGAGTTCAGAGAGACTTCTGCCACATCCAGGTGCAACTTCTCCTCCTCTCCAGATCTGCTCCCACCTCCCTCCTCGTCTTCCTCGTCTTCACAGACAAGGAGAACCTGAAGAGTTCGGTCCTTGCACCTATGCCCTGGCATGTACTTCTCATCACATCTGAAGCACAACCCCTTTGTCCTCTTATCCTGCATCTCCTTCTCTGTCAGCCTCTTGAAATTTTCCCCACTCCCTCCTCCTACTGGCTTCTCCTGGGTGGTTTCATTGCTATTGCCTGATGCAGGCCCCTTGGGTGCTAGAAGAGTGGTCGTCGTCTTGTTAGAGCCTCCTGAGCAGTTTCCTCGAGCCCCTCTTTCTGCTTTCTTCTGATCTTCTACCAACTGCGCCAGCTCCATAGCCTTTCCCAGGTTCCTCGGCTCCAGTACCCTGACTGCTGTTCGGATCTCTGGTTTCAGCCCCTTCATGAAGTTCCCTTCTAAGGCAGACTCAGAAATGTGATCCAATCTGCTTGCCAGGTACTCAAATCTATCCTGGTAATCGGCCACAGTCCCCTCCTGCGTCAAAGCAAAGAATTGTTCATAGAAGTCTCCTCCCCTATCGGCTCGGAAACGCTCTAATAAACGATCCTTGAACTCTCTCCAGCTCCGGATAGGCTCCCTCTTGTCTCGCCACTGATACCATGCCAACGCCTTCCCTTCCAGACACAATCCTGCCGCCGCCAGCTTCTCATCATCTGTTAACCCGTTGACTGCAAAGTAACGCTCCACCTTGTATATCCAGCCATGGCCATCTTCCCCCTCAAAGATGGGCATCTTCAACTTCCTTACCTTCGGATCCCTTCCGTTGCCCCGGTACTCTCCATAACCTCCCATTCCTCGAAGATGAGGTGCTCCCCAAGTGTCCCGATCCTCCCTCCGACGTTGGTAACCGAATTCTTCGTCATAATCTCCTCTTCCCCTTTCAAAATCAGCACCTCGACGCTGAAATTCAGCACCTCGACGCTGATATTCTTCTCTCCTCTCTCCAAAATCTGCACTACCTTCATATTCCCCCCGCCTGCCTCCAAAATCCACACCTCGACGCTGAAAATCAGCACCTCGACGTTGAAAATCAGCACCTCGGCGGTCATTCCCTATGCTCATCTCCTCTCTAGAGAGTGGCTCTAGAGGTGGCATGTCGTCATCCCCTTCAAGAATCTCCACCTCCGGATTCCTCCTCCCCCGAATTGGGTTTGGATTTCTTCCTACGCCATGGCCGTCAGTAGTCTCTCTCACTTCCGATGTACCCTGATTGGTTTTCATCTCCAGTAGTTTCTTCATCATTTCTTCCATAGCCGCGAACCTCCCTTCCAACCTATCATTGTTGGTGGAGATTTCCAGGAACTTTCCCTCCAGATCTGTTTTCAGTTGACCGAACTCGCCTTCTAATACTTCCACCTTCTTTCCGGCCATTTTTCTTCTATCGGATCCACAAAAATCTTCTTCCGGAGACGAAGATCTTGCTGAAATTTCAGGATTTCAGCCGCCGGTGGTCCCGAATCGACGCTCTGATACCAATTTGATAGGAAACACTTGGATTTCCAAGTGTTTCTCACCAAAACCAAGTAGATCCAATGTAAAATTGCTGTCCACAGCAGAAAAACAGCCAAAAACAGTAGGAAAACAGGAAAAACTGCAGAAAAATCCGAGAAAAGACTTGTATTTTACTAGTAGTTGCAAGGAAATAGCAAAGATACAATTGATCCTCAATTCGAGAGGAGGATCGATCTCTCCCAAATCTCTAGACGCCGCTAGAGCCCAAAGAAATCCTAAATCTACGAGACCTCAAATTTCAGCCAAATTCAAGATACTCAAACCCTAGAAAAAACAACTATTTAATGCATACAAATCAAAAGGAATTCCCTAAACAGTCCCTACATTCAAAATTCTCTCTGAAACTCCCCAAAAATCCTTCCTAAAACGCTCTAAATGAGTGGTCGGGCCGCTCGTTCTGGCGGAAGCTCCGCCTGTTCTGCGATTCCGCCCGTGAACCGGTCCCGCCTGGACCGGCTGGACCGGTCCAGTGGACCGGTCTAACACAGTCCTCTGCCACCGAACACAAGCGACTTGTGGATAACAACAGTGTGTATGTCATATGTACAACGAACCACTGTGGACACAAGTACATCTCCTACGATGATCCCTACGAGGTCGAATGAACTATATTGGCAAACAACAGTAGTAAGTTGCAAAGTTCATATACGACTGTCGTATGTGCTAATATGATCTCAAATACAAATAAATGCCTGTTGATTGAGATGACAATACTGGAGATTAACAACCAAAGATCAATCCCTACAGCAGATGCAATCAACAACCCACCTGAGATTGGCGAAAGGTGGATGGGATGCACGGATAGTGGTTCTCCTACGAATATTTTCAAGAGGTCGTAGCAGATACAACAGTCCCTACGAGATCGAGAGCATCGTACCTGCGGGAATAACGAGTGGCTGTAGAATGCACGGGTGTCCCTCTGTTGGAATCTCCTACATGCACCCGAAATCACTCTCCAACACTAGCAACTTTGCCTGTTGATTGAGAAGGCAACATTGGAGATCAATAGTCAAAGAGCTGCCCCTACAAGCAAGTGCAATCATCAAACCACCTGAGATTGGTGAAAGGTGGTTTCAGTGCAAAAGCAAGGGTTCCCCTACGAATACTCCTAGAAGCTCGTAGTGGATACAACCGGTTCCCTGCAAATGCATATTTGTGGATAACAACAGTGTATTGAAAGAACAACGAATCACTGTGGACACGAGTATGAATATCACCTACGACAGTGGTGATCAAGATCTACAAGCACGTCGGGTATAAAGGCAGCCCGACGTACGAAAAGTACATCTCCTTGCAGAATAGGAGGAAAGTTCAAACAAATTAGAACTAAACTTCTTGGTGTGCCAAAGTTTCTTCCTTGTCCCATCCTTAGGAAGAAAACAGTTCTGATGTCTACAAATACTGAAAATAACGGTCCACTACACCAAATATCCTGAAAGGAGTTCTTTCCAAATCAGCAGTCGTTGACTCCAAAATTTAGAAAGATCCATCCCCGGTGATTGAGAAAGGGGGAGTCAACATCAAAATCCAACGCCACCGGATCTGTAACATTCGTACAAGCAGACAGAAGGCGTCCACAACTACAACGCCACGCCACCGGATCTGCAACATTCGTACAAGCAGACAGAAGGCGTCCACAACTACAACGCTACGCCACCGGATCTGCAACACTTATGCAAGCAGACAGAAGGCGTCTACAATCTACAATGCTACGCCACCGGATCTGCAACATCCGTACAAGCAAACAGAAGGCGTCTATAAATATTCCAAAAATACCCCCTGCACGTGCACTATAAATTGTATACACATAGGTACACTAAAAGGGAAAATATATTCTTAACCCGCATGGGCCCCGGCGAGCGTGTTATTGGTACACACGTGACGTCTAGGGATGCTGCGCGGGTTGATAAGTGGATTCAAGTTCGAAACTGATCCTTCTATACGGTTCAATAGAAGTGGACAGGGTTCGAACCAACAAACAAATATATGGTTGGGGCGACCGTTATATTTGTCTGAATACATTCATATTAGGCATTCAATGCCTATAACAACAAAGAATTCACTCTCAAGGGCATAAAGTCTACGAAACCCGATCCTCTATCGGGCCTCGACAGGCCCGACAGAGTTGACAAGGTTCAATCCATAAAAAGAAATGACCTCCAAACACCCCGATGATGGCCGTACTGACTGGTTATCTCAACCGGAGGGGTTCACAAATATTTTCAAATGCCTCCCACAAATCCAAAATCCATTTCAAATATTTCATAACTCCACCCAAAAACTCCACAAAAATCTCAAAAACCCAAAATCCCAAAAATATCCAAAATTCCAAAAATATTTAAAATGAAATAAATCCATCAAAAACTTAAAGCAAAATCCATCCGCCCTCCGCAACAGTTTGCCGAGGCGGACAAATTGAAATTTACTCTAGCTCACAAAGAGCCAAATGCCTAGTCGAAAATATCACTAGGATCCATTCTCAAACAATCTCTTGCCAGTAAGGACGTGGTACGTGTCCTCTAACCGGCAGTTTCTCCGCCAAATGGCATTGCAGGTAAACGGTTATGACACGGGGCCCTCTGAACCGAGTGGTTTTGCCGCCAAATGGCACCACAGATAGCGGTTATGGCCAGAGCCAATACGCTCTTTAATGGCGTTAAATCCTTGAGATATGAATCAATAGGATATGATCGATAGGGCACAAAGCCCTCTGTAAGCTAAGGTGGATTCAAATTTGTCCCCTTAGACAAATATTCACCCCAGGTCTACAAGGTCCCCTTGGACGAAGCAACCCATGGCTGCCGACAAGGATCCTTCTGTCAGGTTGGGTCGACTACCTCCTCTGACTAAGTAGACCAAGGACCACGATGGCCCGGGACGACGGAACCATGGGATCTTGATCGGGCCTATCATCCATTCCCCCACCATCCGCTTTAAGTGCAAGATGGTGAAATTTCTATTTTTAAATATCAAATCTCCAAATCTCCCAATCTTTTAAAATTCCCAAATTCTCTAATCATTTCAAATATCCAATCATTGCTGCTACTATATGCCAGATACCACGTATTCTCTACGTATCTGATTGACGACTAGCCTTAATCGAAAGTTCTCTCTCGTGATCGGGAGGGGTAATTAACTATAGGGGCTTGCGCCTATAGGAAACCAGAACTCAGATCATAAAGTTCTCGCAAAATGAGGGCGAAATCTCTGGGTAGTGTCTTATCTACAAACCCATCTGCCTTCCAAAATTTACCTCGGAACCTATTCAGTTAAAACTCCCTCGCCGAATAAGAAAAGCGAGCGGAGGCCGGGGCCGAATTTCCGGAGCCCACAATAGGATATGATCGATAGAGCACAAAGTCCACTGTTAGCTAAGGTGGATTCAAATTTGTCCCCTTAGACAAACATTTACCCCAGGTCTACAAGGTACCCTTGGACAAAGCAACCCATTGCTGCCGACAAGGATCATTCTGTCAGGTTGGGTCGACTACCTCTGACTAAGTCGACCAGGGACCACAATGGTCCGAGATGGCAGAACCATGGGATCTTGATTGGGTCTATCATCCATTCCCTCACCTTCCGCTTTAAGTACAAGATGCTGAAATTTTCAATTTTAAATATCAACCCCTTTTCAATCTCTAAGCCCATGCTGCTACTATATGCCTGATACTACGTATCTACGGATATAATGTATCTGATTGGCGACTAGCCTTAATCGAAAGTTCTCTCTTGTTATCGGGAGGGGTAATTAGCTATAGGGGCTTGCGCCTATAGGAAACCAGAACTCAGATCATAAAGTCCTCACAAAATGAGGGCGAAATCTCTAGGTAGTGTCTTATCTACAATCTCATCTGCCTTCCAAAATTTATCCGAGAACCTATTCCGTTAAAACTCCCTCGAAAAGAAAAAGCACCGAGGGCGAAGGCCGGGGCCGAATTTTCGGAGCCCACAAATAGAATAGTTTGGAGATGAAAGCAAAATCTTATAATGCATGAAAAGTCTTCTTCAGATTTGCACTTCACCAATGTTTTTCCTTTCGTCTATTTTCTTGAGAAAGAAACCATTAGATTATTCATGGAAAACAAGCTATAGTTTGTATTCACCGCATTAATCACAGAATAGAAATTTGTTCCTTGGATCTTTAATAACACGGACAACTGAGAGGTTTTACTCTAAAGGGTCGTTTGATTTGCTGGAAAAAAAAATATAATAGAAAATAAATATAGTATATATAAAGTATGCTAAAGTTGTTTATATGAGCGTAAAATAATTATAAGAGATCATCTTTTTATGTTTGATTTGAAGTAGAATGATTCAATATAAAGCGTCAATAATGATGGTCAGCGGCGGCGTGTGCAACAACCAGATGCAATGATAGGTTGTGGTTGGTGGTAGCAATAGCCGTTGGCCGGTGGTGGTGGGGTTGCGGCTGCATTGATGGTCTACGACCGGCAGTTGGTGGTTGCCTTGTTGGTGTTGAGAATCTAGTGCCAACGGGCAGTAGTTAGCTATAGCAGGCACAAGATACAGTGAAGCTTCAGATAAGCTTTGTATTTAAAATTCATCCAAAGTGGATAAATTTCAAGTATTTTAAAAATAAATTAATTGATAAATTGTATATATATTAATAAATTCCTTGGCATTCCTTTAAGAAAAATTTTAAAACACTGATTCATTTTACTTTATATTTCTTTTCACCAAATCAAACAGCCCCTTGAGCTATTTATATGCTAGTGAGAAAAAATGCCTGAATCATAGCTGAATAAGTTTATTATGAGCTTCTTCTGAATATTAGTATGCACATTCAAGCCAAGCACATGCTAATCTCAACCTTGAACAGCAATTTCCTAAAAATCAGATTTATGTTTAAAACTTTATACTATCATGAAAGCAGTTAATAGATGGAACCAGCCATTAAAAAATAATAATGATGATAATGTTCCTTGTTAGATCTATATTTAGATTGACATCGAAATTTTAATAACAAAAATAGATTGAGCTAGAAAGAAAATTTACTAAGAGAATTTAGGGTAAAGTTCTGGACTTCACTAGACTGCCTAAAAATGTCAAGATTGAACAAATGATTGGATGTGACAAGCTCACCTTCAAACCCTTTATTTATAAATTTAGATTGGAGTACTACATTACAAAAATAACTACATATAAATTGTTCAAATAAAACTGCATAACAAGACTTAACAAATACTCGCTGTGAAATAGGCTATGTCAATCTATAACCAACAAATATAGTCAAGTAAAAGGGTGAATTTGGGTGAAGTCGCTTGATTAGTTCATTTATACATGTTAAAGTTCTGACGAGCATCTTTGGCAAGATTCTCGAATAGCTTTGAACTCGGGAGAGTAGCCTTAGCGGGCTTAGGCGATTTTTCCTAGCCGGACATAGGGCTGCGTATACTTTTTGGTTGGGTAGTTTTGATCAATTTCAGTTTAGTGGTGAGTTTAACATATGCTTGGCTACTTTATTGAGTTGGTCTTTCTTACTTGGAGAACTAATCTTGTACTCAGATCATGTTGTTCAGCAATAACATACCTGCTTATAGGGGTGTAAAAAATTGACCCAACCCGCCAACCCAACTCAAAAATTCTGGATTTAGGTTGACCCGTTTAACAAATGGATCGGATTTGGGTCACCCTGATAACCCAAAATTAACCCGACATTGACTTGGATCCGAAGGATTTATGGATTTTGCCGAAGATGCACGCACAGACGGGAGGCTGGAATGGGATTTTGATTCGTTTACGGTTCGCCATTTTCATTCACCTGTTCGGCTCAACGGCTAAGTGCGCGAAAGAAAAACCCCGAAAGCGGACATACATGACCGATTTATGGGATTTTTGCTGAAGAAGAAGCGTGCGAAATGGAAAAAGGAGAAGCGCGCAAAATGGATTTGGTCGGTCAACTGATCAGGTGGTTAGAAAGCGGGATTTGACAAAAGAAGCGTGCGAAAGCGGGATTACTAAATTATCAAATGTAAAAATAAAAAACAATTGTCGGGTTGGATCGGGTCGGCCCGGGTTTGAATTGGGTCGGGCTCGAGATTGGGTCTATGACCCATTTTCCTAATCAGGTCGGGTCAAATGATGATAGGTAATTTTTGGGTTGTACCTAAACCCGACCTAAAAAACCCATTGTGACCCCTACCGACTTCCCTTAAAACTGGCAATATTTGGATGTTCATCGCCATCCATAAAAGAAGTTACTGGCTTAAAGTCTTGTAAAATCGCAGTTTCTTGCTAAAAAAAAGCTAAACAATAACAATATTAATAAAAACCGAACCTTTCTATGACAATCCAGCTTTTGAGTATTTCTTATGATCCTTTGTACATGTTTTGTGCCAGGAAAGCCTATCGATAATACTGAACTTACCGAGAAAGAGATCATTAGAGCTGAAAGAAATGCAGGGTTTATAAGCAACAGAGTTAGGGAAATTCAGGTATGAATCATATCCTGCATGAACCTGCTTTAATTGTATTGCTGCTTATCATAGTTAGCACTGCTCAAGCAGCTAGAAATTCATATATTTTTAAAAGATCAACGTGTTTAATTCAGATGTTGTAAATTTAGCTTGAAAATATGACTTCAGATTCAAAACTATATGAGAAAAAAGGAACAGAAGGAACAGAGGGAGAATGATCTTCGCGAAGGACTTTCCCTCTACAAGTATGAACTCATCTTCTTGGTATTGTTTAAATTTCTTTTTTCAAGGAAATTTTCATCATAAATCTGGTGCTTTCATGTCTAATTAGCCTAACATTATTGGTTTGAAGGGCTGGTAAATATGAAGAAGCTCTGGAGAAATTTGAATCAGTATTAGGATCAAAACCAGAGCCGGATGAAGCCTCAGTTGCAAACTACAATGTTGCATGCTGCTATTCAAAGCTTAATCAGGTAAGATAAGGAATATATATCCTACTAAAGCTTTTGAATGAGCGCAATGCATATCTAATTAATTTTGCATTAATCTCAAAGTAGAACTAAAAATTTTCACAATTTTTTTTTCCTAAGATAAGATCGCAAAATGAAATTGCTTAGATTTTTCCTAAGATAAGATCGCAAAATGAAATTGCTTAGAAGATGATCATCTATCTATACATCAATAGTAGAACTCTAAGGCTTCGATTGGGACGGCTTTTTTATTGTTTCTTAAAACAGCTTTCTAGTACCAATTTTTTAATTTTTTTACCAAAAAGCTGTTTTAAGAAACAGTAAAAAAGTCGTCCCAAATGAAACCTAAGATTATCACCCAAAATCTGCAATTGCTGGAAACCAGTAAAAGCTGCTTCTTTGTACAGGTAAATGCTGGACTTTCGGCATTAGAAGATGCCTTGAAAGCAGGATATGAAAATTTCAAGGTAAGAATTCAGACCGACAGAAGCACTCACTTCAGTTTCTGCTATTGATCCTTTGCTCAGTTTCTTAGCCATTGTTGTCTCTTTTCCTGTTGCAGCGAATTCGCAGCGATCCAGACTTGGCCAATGTTAGAGCATCAGAAGAATTTGAGGCCCTTATGAAGAAGTATGATGAGTCTTTCATAAACGAGAACGCCATCAATGCAATCAAATCCCTTTTCGGCATATTCAACAAGAAATGATTATCAATCATACTGAAGAGGCCAACAAATCAGGCTTTTTTGCCATTGTTTCTTAACTTCGATCAGCTTGTGGTAAGAAAAAGATACCTCAAATGCCAAAACTTGCTTCTGTGTATAGTTTTTATTTTTTTCTGGGAGGGTTTGAAGAGATATAATCATATAGGTTTTAGTACAGTCATTCATATCTCAAATTTTATGTCTTCATTGTTCTCCTATTGTGTACTATTTTGATTTCTGAAAAAAAAGGAGAAATATTTTTTATATTTAGCCCATCTCCAACCGAACTCCATATCATCGTATGTCGTCCGCCATTTGTCTATTCGAACTCCAAAACACAGGCCAAATTCCGGTATGTGAATAGTGTGATCTATATATTGGTGTCAGATTGTTAACCTATGTCAAAAAAATTAGTTGTGGGATTTGCCAAAGAAGCGCTCCAAAGATGGTTTCCTTCGCTGGAAGTGTGCGAAAGAAGAATAAATGACATTCGATTGGAGAAGAATGACTACATCGTGAAGTTTTATTGCATTTGGAGTGGAAAATGAGTTTTTCGGTTGGAGATGCCCTTGAGGTAGCAATATTGGTGGCAAAATTCATGGTGATGCAAGCTTTAACAATTTTGGGTTCGGATGCCTCCGATTATGAAGGATAAATTTCTCCAATCTCAACCATTCACAGCCATCCGATCCACTTCGGATGGTTGATGATTGGGTTTGATCTTTCTTTGTTTCTTTTAAACTCACTGATTTTGAAATAAGAAAAATCTGAACCATCCAATTTATTTTACATGGCTGGGATTTGAGAACTTTATTTTTCAATTTTTATGATAATTGGAGAGTATATGAATCTGATTTTTGGAAGCATTAGCTTCTGTAAATTGCCAATGAACAACGATGGGATTTTCCTAATATCACCAATCTTGGGAGAGCTTTGAAGGAATCATGAGATTAAAAATTTTCCATCATATTTTGTTTTGATAACATTGCGGCAAAAAATTGGTGAATATTTCTACTGATAGAAATAAGTTTCAAATTTCGTTAGAAATTCAAATTTTCAATGAACTTGATTTTTTGTTGAAATATTCTTTGATTTCGAAGATATTTCAGTTAGAAACCTACAAAATTTACTCCGAGTTGAGCAAAGTGCGCCACTAGCCTCAATGTTAAAATAGCAACGGCATTTTTTCTCGTTCCCCGTCACACCCCGAAGTCGGGAAGGCAGTACAACCTAGCAACACGAGACGTGATGAAAGGATATAAAGTTCCATTTTGCATTCAAGAAAAGAAAAGTATATAAATTAATAATATAATCGAACATATCAGAGATATAAAAGAGATTTGAACTTTTATTTCATTGTGAATTCAAAATGGTACATCAATGCAAAATGATTACAACAAACAAAAGAAATCTGAAAGTAATAATAACAAAAAAAACAAACAAACAAACTATCCAACTCTTAAAGATAATTATATAAATGACATACTACAAATATAAAAGTACCAAATAAATCTCTATTGTTGATAGATTTGCTCCTGAGATGACGGTCCACCTAACACTTTGACAGGACCTTCTATGAAAAGTAATAATGAGTAAGTTTGACAAATCAAATACAAGTAATTTTAATCTATCAAAGCATAAACAATAAAAGAATGTGACATGTAGTTTGAACAATAAAAAGGTTAGAGTAGCAACCTAAAATCAATGTATTAAAGCAATGATGTCATATGCCATGGTTCCAACGATGATTTCTAGCATGCTGATGTTGTAAATGTATGTATTCCAATGTTTACAATTGCAACCACATTGCATCATCATACCCCTTTATAACTCTTCAGGTATTCATTTTTCAGTTTGTCAAATGTCCATCATTGAGAAGTAAAACACCAATCCAAAAAAATCTAATGATTTCCTAGAGAATGGTCAGTATGTGGGTCCATCGGCCCTTACTAACCAATATTTAATAGGGTTTTACTAACTTACATACAATAGCACATATGTTTACAATTTTCAATTTTTCATGAATGATTTTCAATGGAGGTTATATTTTCAATATGAAGATTATCATTTCATAACATGATATGATTTGTAAATATGATATTTATTGCATTCAATAAGAATATGAGTATTACAAATGTATAGGAGACTGTGTGAAACTCCTTAAGTAAAAAAAGCTAAACTTTTAAGCATCGAGGTGCATTTTGATGTAATGGTTGAAATTTCATCTAAGAAACTCCGAAATTAAGCATGCTCATCCCAGGATATCCCAGAGAAATCCTGGGATTGATGGCCTCTTCAAAAATTACACTAACTAGACAAAATAGTGAGGCCCTTAGACCAAAGCGGACAATATCTCCATATTTAAGAGTCTGTTCTATTACATTATGCAACAAAAAATAAAAAATGACATATCTATCAAACTTACTAGTTCATTACGAGCATGGCAATATCTACAAGCATATATATAAAATAGAAGATTTTTGCAATGACAAGACTAATAATATAATCAATTATTTAAAAGTTTATTACAAATAACACAGATTTATGCTCATATCAAAAAAGAGTATTGTGGGCTACAAAAATTCGGGCCACGGCCTCTCCGCGGACCACTTTCTTTCTTTTCGGGTCGTCCAAGAGAGTTTTAACGCTCAAGTTCTAAGGAAAATTTTCAGAAGATATATTGGGATTTGAATAAGACATTATCCAGAGATTTCACCCTCATTTTACGATGACTTCATGATATGAGCTCTAGTTTCCTATAGGCGCAAGCCCCTATAGTTAATTACCCCTCCCAAAAACGAGAGAGAGCATTAGAGATTAAGGCTAGTCATCAAATGAATACATAGTATCCGGTGTATAGTAGTAGCATAGGTTTATAGTTTTGAGATTTAATATTTAAAAGTAAAATTTCCACCATTTTGTGCTTAAAGCAGATGGTGGGGGAAGTGATGATAGACCCGATCAAGATCCCATAAATTCGTCGTCTCGGATCATCTTGCTCATTGGTCTACTTAGTCAAAGGAGATAGTCGATCCAACCTGATAGAGGAATCATTGTCAGCAGCCATAGGTTGCTTCATCCAAGGGTACCTCGTAGACCTGGGGTGAACATTTGCTTAAGCGGACAAATATGAATCCACCTTAGCTAATAGAGGGCTTTTTGCCCTATCGATTATATCATATTAATTCGTATCTCAAGGATTTGAAGCAATTGAGGAATATGCGGGCTCTAACCATGGCCATAATTTAGTGGTGCAATTCGATGACATAATCACATGGTTCAGAGGGTCCCGGTCATAACCGTTTACCTGTGGTGTCGTTTGGCGATAAAACCATCGATTAGAGAACACTTGCAATGTCCTTACTGGAAAGAGATTGTTTGAAAATGAAGCTTAGTGATATTCTCGATTAGACATTAGCTCTTTGCGAGTTGAAGTAATTTCGAATTTATCCATATCGACAAATTGTTGTGGAGTGTGAATGAATTTTATTTTAATTATTTGATGATTTATTTTAATTTTAAATATTTTGAGTTTTGGTATTTTTTAGATTTTGAATTTTCATTAGCATTTGGGATACATTTTAAATGTTTGTGGTTACCTCCAATTGAGTTTTTCTGTCAACGCGACCATCATCAGGATATTTATGGACAGTTTTGTTTTGTCGGTTGAACCTTGTTAACTCTGCCTACTTGTTGATAAAGGATCGGGTTCGTTATAGGCTTTATACCTTTATTAGTGATTTTTTCTTTTAAATTTTAGACCTTAAATGCCTAATATGCATGTATAAAATAAATATCCCGATCGATGTCACGATCATATATTTGTTTGATAGTTCGATCCGTGTGGACTTTTATCTATTCATGTAGAAGTATTAGACTCGAACTTAAGTTAACTTCTTGACGCGTGCATCATCTTCAGACATCATGTGTGTACCTATAATACACTCGCCGATGCCCATTCTGATATTTAATTACATATAAGCATGTATGTTAACATATGCATTTGTGCATTGCTTTATCATACTTGCATGATATGTAGCGGCTTGATGTGCTAACACATATAGCATATTTACATGATATGCATGCATGATGTATACATGCATTGTATGTTTGCTTGTATAATGCATTAGCATGATGATTTAGTGCTTTCATGCAGTACATGATCATTTGCATGTCAGTGTAGCATGTTACCGCTGCACATCACATTTTACATGTTGGATAATGTGCTTGCATGATGTGTTTTGTATGTTGTAATGTGTATATACATGATGTGAATGCATCAGTGCATATTTTAATGCATGGGGGATGCTTTTGTAATGATTAGCTTATGCAAATGATTGTCATTGAGAGATGAGTTGGGTTTCATTTGAAAGTCTGTGGATGCCTTTTGTTCCATTGCATGGATATTACGGATCCGATGGCGTAACGTACCAACGCATTGAATTGCATTTGTAGCACATTGACAACACAATTTGGCTTATTCATCTTCTGCATGTTGTCATTTTCGCCAGCATTCAGTCTACTGGGTGTACTTTAGCCTGTAAATAAGTTGTTTAGAGTGTTAGGAGCCTCCTACATATCACTTGCAAATATACTGATTTATCTGGTGTGACAGCCCGACATTGCAAATTTGTTACCTCATTTTACTAGTGGCCCGCATCCTTTACTATTGATTTATCTGGTGTGACAGCCCGACATTGCAAATTATACATTCTCTTCAACTTAATTGCTTGGGGTGACCATGTTGAAAATCACAAGTCTATTGTTGGCCTTAAAGGTAATTTGCAATTTACATAATGAACTTGCTTGTCGATGTTCACATTCCAGTCAACATGATGATCCTATTATAGATTTTGTGTTATTGCTTGTAAGATTGTCATCATATTTTTCATTTTGATCTTTACTTGCAAGCAGGTTGCCCTTAGGGTTCTTTATCCACCACAGGTTCTTGCATGTTCACTTGCATTTAATTTAAAATTTTGTTGTTTTAGAAATTATAATTTTATTCTAAGTATTATATCAGGGTCCTTATGATTGCAAATTATGTTTCCTATAGTTTTATTTAGTTCAAGTCCCCCGCACTCAATTCAAATCCAAGTCCTCTATGCTCTGAATTTCAACAGCCTCCCAGCGTCTCCCCCGTTTAGAAGAAATTCCAAGAGCTGGGCCTTCCTTATCACACTACGAGAGCGCGTAGGATAGGTGTCAGGTGACACCACAACCATAGTCTTCAATCCTAGAAATGAGGCACGCATGGGTACTTCATTTTTTCCTCATCACGCTATGAAAGTGCTTAGATGCCTACCTACCTCATTGCAAGCGTTGCATCGAGTTCTCTCTCAGCATGCTATGAGAGCGTGTAGGGTCCACCGATAGCGCCAAATGCAGAATTTTAAGCTTTAAGGTTTGAGGGGTCATAATACCTTTGCGAAGGGGTCGACATCTGCGATGTTGACGATGTCGAGGGTAATGACGATAGTGGAAATGTCAGGGACGATGACGTTCACAAAACACAAATATTTCACCATTATTTTTTTTCTCCCCCTTTTTAAGATAAGAATAGTAAAGAGATTAACCAAGAAAATCAAGAAATAACTTTGGATTTTTGTGAGGTTGAGTTTAGGAAATGGGCTGAATGGTGGGCTTGGACTAGAAGAGGTGTTGGGTTGTGAAGATTGTAGATGGAGGGGGTGGGGAGGTAGACGGTCGGAATAGTGAATAGATGATTGGTTCAATTGTGAGAGAGATATGTGAACAAGCTGGTGAGTGAAGCGGAAAGGATCGGGATCCGAAGGCTACTGTTGGAGGCCTCGGCACATAAAGAAGGGGCGTTTGGCCAAAGCTTGCGGCTAGATTTTGCGCAGCTACAGATGTCGGGTTCGATTGAGTGTGAATCGAGATCGAGGGAGGTGGGTGAGTAGAGTTCGGGATTGTGGGAGCCGGATCAAGAGGTTTGGAGGCCGAGCACGAGAAGTGGAAGTCGTGGCTGCAAGGCTTACAAGCTGTGGATTTTGTTTGTTGTTGGATGGGAGGAAGAGTCAGATAAGGATTCGATTGGGTGCTTATGGATCGAAGGCTATAAGGGAGGCGGATTGGAGGTTGAAGCTCAATGAAAGCAGAACCAAATGAATTATTTTAGAAAGCAGACCCAAATGAAGCCTCAATCTCGATTTGCTACTTGGAAAATCCAAGTTATTTTTTTTCCTCTCACCTCTATAATCTTCTCTTTCCATTTCTCATTTTTCTTAGTGGTGATGAAACTGGTAGGATTCTTTTTTTGGTAATGGTGTTGTTTCTTGTCCTCTACCTAATTTTAATTAGAAGCTTTACTTCTTACAAAGCTTTTCATTAATAAGCACTTTTGTCTTCCTTTACAGCCATCTTTTTCATCTTGATATTATCTCTGATAGACTATGAGAATTTGATCTTGTGGAAAGATATTGATACTTTCTGCCATTGTTTTGTTGCATTCAGATTTTGGAAAAAAAAATCTTCAAGATTTTTATTCTGAATGCTAACCTAAAAGCCTACCAATTCAATTTCAAATGTACATCTCTTTAAAGAAGAACAAAATTCTCAACTACTTGAACAAAGAGACCATCATATCTGCTAGATTTTTTAATACACATTATAAATTGGCTACTAAAGACCAGTAAAGCTTATTCCAGTGTGGGTCTTCTTAGTATTCATTTGGGACCCTTTTTTATTGATTTGTAAAATAATTACTTGGTACAAAAAATTTCAATTTAGAAAATATTTGTACTAAAAAAATTATTTTAAAGAACTGAAAGAAAGCTATCTTAAACAAAGTCTTATGTGCTTTTTTACTAAAAATAATTTTTTAGTACAAAATTTTTATATTAAAAAGTTGCTTTAAGGAGAAATAAAAAACTGACTTTAAGGAGCAATGAAAAACCATCTCAAACGAGGTTCGATCACTGGACGACGAGATAGGTCTGGATATTAATAAAATAATATTTTAAATTAAGCGCAGGTAAAACGCAAGTAAAATGCAACTAAAGCGCAAGTAAAGCGCAATCAAAAGCACAACTAAAGCGCAGGTAAAGCGCAAGTCAAAAAGCGCAGTCAAAAGAGCAGGTGACGCGGCAAATTTTTATTGGATGTCCGAACTTATTTTTCGCGTCCGGTGACCGGATGCAATAATTTTCCCTCAAACGAAGCCTTAATAAGAATGTGAAAATACTATTTTTCAAAAACAGTTCCACTTTGAGCAGAATGGAATTGATGACATATTTGGTTTCCCTTTTTATTTTGCTTTTGGTAAAACAAGATTACACTTTCTTTCATTCAACCCTTCTCCTAGCTTTTCTCTTTATGCGTGCTTGGTATTTTTTTCTGAATTTAGTCTATAATAGTGAGGAAATTCATTGTTTGACAATAAAATAGAGAACAAAAAGCAGTTGAATATCTAGATTTCTTTCTTGGATGTGTAGCAAACTTCTATAGCTGCATGTGGTTGATTTACTAAACCCTAAAATTAGAGAGAAATTATTCTGTGCAGACACCAGACAGTCTGGAGATTAATCAGAATGTATCATATCATTTGATATTGAGCGGTACTGAGCAAAAAAATTACGTGACGCATTCTGGTTGGTCTCCGAACACCGTATTGGGTCCGCGCAAAATAATTTTCAAAATTAGGGATGAAAAGCGAGAGATAACGAAGTCGGGAAGTATTTGAAACACTTTATTTTTTTATTTGAACCCCGCATTTGATATTGACTTTGGGATCAACATTAAATGCAAGATCATTAGATAAAATGTACTTTTTTTTTCAAATTTGTTATGTCCATGAATGGCTATCGTCCAAAATTTAAATTTTTTTGCAATTTTTTAGGTTTAAATAGAGAAGTAGGGGGGCAAAGAAACAAATGCTAAAAATTACCTCAATCTAGAAGGATGAACAAGTATGAATAGATTCTAAAGGATCATCAGAAATTTGTTGAGGTGAATGCTATCACTGGAGCTTCCACTCCTTTGGAAGTTCATGATCCTTTCAACAAAGAAAGCAATATATGGATAGTTTCAATACCTCCTTTCAACAAAGAAAGCAATGGAAAGCTTATCTCAGGCTTCGTTTGGGACGGCTTTCTTACTGCTTATTAAAACTTAAGAAGCAGGAAGAAAGCCGTCCCAAACGAAGCCTCTATCGAGGAAATCACCACAAAATTCGACTCGAGTCCATTCAGCAAGGAACAAGTTGAGATGTTATAGTGATATTTTCTTACTCACTTCAAACACCTACCTCCAACATAATTTAAACAAGGTTTCCATCTCATAAAGATGATTTCTTGAGTACTCAAACAAACAAAAAATGAGCCCAAGGATTGCTTTCTTGGGGATTTTCGAGCATATCATAGGAGATGACACTCTTCTGCTCATATAATCCATGCCAAGAAAATCTTATTGTTAGAATTATAGATGGAATTCTCTCCAAGTTAGTTTGAATAAGTTCTTTTGTTATTTTAAAGGACCTCACAATCAATGTAGTGTTTCTTGTCCCAAATTTGAATTGTTAACTCTAGTTAATTCACAAATTCATAGGAAGTATATGCAATTTCATCCAACAAAAGTGAATGGCAATAAGAAATTGGGAAGAAGAATAACACCATGACTTTTCTATTGCAAGATATATGAAAGAAAATAACAAGATACAATTGAATCTTCAATTTGAGAGGAAAATCTAGCTCTCTCAAATCCCTAGCCGCCGACTAAAGCCCTCACAATCTAAGAAATTCTAATTTCAGCAAACACGAACATAAAAAACTGAACCTTAGGTAAAAAACCTACTAAAGGCATACAATACACAATAAATCCCAAAACAGCCCTCTCCCTTTTGAATTTCCATCACAACCGCCCCCCTTCTCATTCAAAATTTTCCCCTTGGGACCCACCCCAAAGGGGCGGGATTCATTCAAGCAGAAGCATGTTCTGCCTCAAACAGGCGGAAGCTTGCTCTGCCTTATGTAAATTCTGACCGGTCCAAGAGGGACTGGTCCATCAATACCCCTTAGTCTATTCTGCCCTGGTTCATTCATTCAAATTTGATACTTCTGTGGTGTGGATTAAGGGACAAGTTGCATGATAGACGCCTCAACACTTTATGACAACTTAGCAACAGAGAAAGCAGATGTCAACTGTTCTTGGGCAAAACTAGATTCCATTCCTAAAGAAAGATCTTGATTCTAAATTCAGTTTTAAGTTCATTTAGCAATCTACTTTCCCTTCATCGAAGTTCTTCCTTATATTCTCACTTTTCTTTTGTGATAGGACATCCCATGCTTTGAGAGTTCCTTTTTGCCAACACTTTCTCTACTCGGGCAATACCTACCCCCCTCCCAAAGACCAACCTTATCCTCAAAATGGAAAGACGGAAATTGTTGCTTCATCCTCTCGTACGCTCTCATGTGGCATTATAGTCAGGTAGGTTCTTTCATTTTATCAGCACTTCCTTGATCCCTCCTCGTCGTACCCCTATCAGCTCCAATGGTTCCAACACCACCTCCAAATTCTCTGTCAGTGTCACGGGTAACTCTGAATTAGATGCATAATCATTGATAGCTCTCCTCAACTGACATGTGGAACACCGGATGTATAGTGGAGGGAGGTGGCACCTTCAAACGATAAGTTATTGCTCTAATCCTCTCCATTATCTCATAGGGACGAAAGTACCGTGGAGCCAGCTTCTCATTCTGCATGTTAGCTACCATCATTTATCTGTAGGGACAAAGCTTCAAGTATACATTATCCCCTATCTCAAATTGGATGTCCTTCTTGCGTCCATCCGCTTGTTTCTTCATGATTTACTGAGCCCTTAACAAATGCTTCTTCAATTCAGCCAACACCCTATCTCTGTCCTCCAAGTACTGCTCTACTGATGAGACTGATATGTCACTCTGCCCAAAATGCACCAAGTGAGGTGGGTCCCTCCCATACAATAATTTGAAATGAGACATTTGTAAAGTTGAATGATATAAAGTGTTGTATTAGTGCACTGCCCATGTTAACCACTTGGCCCACTGTCGAAATGTCTCTAAAGCAAAACATCGTAGGTATGTCTTAAGGCTCCTATTTACTACCTCCGTTTACCAGTCCGTCTGGGGTTGGTAAGCGGTTCCCCTCTTCAATACTATCACATGCATTCTGAACAACTCTCTCCAAAAATGACTAGGAACACCTTATCTCGATCGAAAACTATAGATTGGTATCCCATGCAATCTGACCGCCTCTCTGATGAATATCGTTGCCACTGTCACAATCGTGTATGGATGTCGTAAGGGAATAAAATGAGTATGCTTGCTTAATCTGTCCACAACCATCGAAATCATTGTAAACAGCTCAGATATGGATAACCCATCTATAAAATTCATGGTAACCTCTTCCTACACTCTTTTTGGAAGAGCTAAAGGTTACAATAACCCTTTTAGAGCCATGGCCATCTATTTTCTCTTCTGCCACACCCTCACATCTAGTCAACATCTCCTCCAGATCCTTATACACCCCCTTCCAATACTAGTATGTCGCCAACCTCCTTTACGTCTTATGCACCCTTGAATGACCCCCGACAACACTCCAGTGGAACTCCTGCAGAATATGAGAAATACGAACCAAAGTCTATGGCTGCACAAATCTCCCCTGGTACAGTAGTCTCTCCCCCTCTAGGGAATAATCAGGGTGACTACTCTAATCCCTCAGCAGCTCCGCTCTAATCCCCCTCATCTCCTCATATTGAACACTCTCCTGCTTAATAGCTCCTCAATCCAACATTAGTGGTACCGAAATGACCAACTCCTACAACTCCCCCAAACATCTGGACAAGGCGTTAGCCGCCTTATTCTCTAGCCCTGGCCTATAATGGATCTTGAAATCATATCCCAATAGTTTCAATAGCCACCTTTGATGCTCCTCGGTCACCATCATCTGCTCTAATAGGTACTTCAAGCTCCTCTGGCCCGTCCTGACAATGAAATGTCGACCTAGCAAGTAAGATCGCCACTTTTAAATGGCCAACACTATGGCCATCAAGTCCCTCTCCTAGATTAACTTCAGCCTTGCTCTAGCTGTTAACACCTGGCTAAAGTAAGCTATGGGCATGTGATTTGCATAAGCACCACCCCCAATCCATACCCTGATGCATCAATCTTCACCACAAAAACCTGGATAAAATCGGGTAGGGCCAGGATCGTTATTGTGGTCATGGCCTTCTTCAATCACTCAAAGGCTTGGGTTGCTGCCTCCCCCCACATAAAACTATCCTTCTTCAGATATTTCATCAATGTCCAAGCTATAGTGTTATATATTCTCACAAACCTTCTGTAGTACCCAATCAGCCCCTAAGCTCCTTCAAAGTCCTAGGTAGTGACCATTTCAGTATAGCCTCAATCTTGGCCTGATTAGATGTCACCCTCTCCTGAGATACCTCGTGCCCCAAGCACTCCACACTAAGCTATGCAAAGCAAAACTTATTTAAATTGTTCTGCAATTGATGCTCCCGTAATAACACCATCGCCACCTTCAAGTGCTCCAAATGTTTCTCATCTGACCCGTTGTACACCAAGATGTCATCAAAAAAAAAAAAAAAGAACGAATCTCCTGAGGTATGGTTGAAACACCCTATTCACGAGAGACTGGAATGTAACAAGAGTGTTGATCAAACAAAACAACATCACCAAGAACTCGTAGTGTCTCTTATGGGTTCTGAACATCCTCCTCTCTCATCCTGATCTGAAGGTACCCGGACTTCAAATCCATCTTCGTGAACACCATCGGCTCCATATAGCTCATCAAACACCTAAATAGGAAACTTGTCTAGCATGATTTCCTTATTCAAAGCTCGATAATCCACACAGAATCTCTAGCTCTCATCCTTCTTCTTGACCAGTAAGACTGGGCTAAAAAAAGGGCTCATGCTCGGCCTGATGATCCCTCATCCAACATCTCTTAAATCAACTACTCAATCATCCATCTCAATCTACGGTCCAGGAGGGATTGGTCCATCACAAACTTACTCATGAACTCAAGTGTGTTATTTAACATTTCCTCAAACTCGTGTGAATTTCAGGACTTGGATTCGAGGAAGATGACTAATAGTGTTAACGTGCTTGGTGATTTATCTCCTCAAAGTTGATGAATCTCTAGAGTGTAAAACTCACAAAAACAATGTATTGGATACTATAGTCAATCTGGAAAAAATTCTCTGAGTTATTTTTAAAAAAAATGTATAATCATGCAACAGCACTCTCGATTGGGTCATCCAAACTTTGTTTACCTCCAAAAAAACTCTTTCATTATTTAGTGACAAAATCCCAAAAGGTTGACAATGTGATGCTTGACAATTTCCATAGCACAATCATAGTTTTTTTTCCATTCAACATTACAAAGTATCCCATACTTCCTCATTAATTCACAATAATGTTAGGGTACCATCTATAATGAAGAATGTAATTGGATCTAGATAGTTCATTTCTTTCATAGATGATCACACAACGGACATTTGCTGTTTCTCATGAAAGAAAAATTTGAAGCATATCAGATTTTCAAAAAATTTGACACTACTATGATCCATACATAAATTCTATATAAAAATATAGGTGCTAAAAAGTTGGCATTGCAAAAGAATATTTTGGAGCCATTGTTATTATCAAATGAGCTAGTGCATTATTCCTCAAAGTTCTTGTGTTAACAGGCCCCAACAAAATGAAATTGCTAAAGAGAAAAAACATATATCTTGTAAGGAACTCGCTCTCTCATTTTTACTTTCATACATCCTGCTATGTCCTTCTCCATTCATACCCCAATACCCAAATCATATCCACCATTCTCATTAAAGTATTTGGGTGCTCTGGATTAGGGATGTCAAAATCAGGTCATGGGTCAGGTTAGGGTCCAACCCAAAACTGACCCGACACTGTTCGACCTGACCCGAATCTGACCCGTTTTTGCAAACGGGTCAATTTTCTGAACCCGAACCCGACCCGCTTTGAATATGTTTTACTAAAAAAAAATTATTTAATTGAATTTATTTAAATCTAAATCAAATTAAGATAATATTTACTTCAATCAATTTAAAATAAATCAAACTTAATTTAATTTGGGCAACAATGTTTATTATTTTTTAGAAATATCATTTACTTATTTCATAACAATCTTTTAAAACCCTCCTAAATTAATTAAAAATGGGTCAAACGAGTCAACCCGAACCCGACCCGGTTTTACAAACGGGTCGAAATTTCTAACCCGAACTCGACCCAGTTCAGGTTCGGGTTGACCCGAACCAAAAAATTTCGGGTCGGGCCAAATATTGACACCTTTACTCTGCATTTATACATGTCTATCCTCAAATCCAAAGGAAATTAGATCCCAAAGCTTCCAAATGTATTTATGTCGGGTACTTTCCAAACTAAATATGGTATAAATGTTATGCTCCATTTAAAATAAATTCCTAAAACTTCATGGATGACTATTTTTTCAAGAAGCAGCTTTATTAGCCCAAATTGAAAATTTAGGGGGAGAATTTTACAAGAATATCAATATTGGGAGATTGATACCTCTCGTTCATCTCACAATCTTTACAAGTCTCTTTCAGATTCCCAATAGAATATGACCCCTATGGTTCAAATGGATCATTTACTTAACCCAAACCCAAATTTATCCAATCAAAAATCCACCTCAACAGAAACACAAAATCAGTCCCACAAATCCTCAAAATTAAACTCCTAAATGTCCTATCTTCATAAAAATTATCGGTCACAGTGAGTTACAAATCTATTCTAGAAGAAACAAGACTCGATTAAGTGAGAGAGTAACATCTAAACAAGGCCACAGATCTGATTCAACTCTAGATCCTTGTGAGAATTTACTAGGTATCACACTACAGGAAAATCCGTCATTACCGGCGGACTAAATCCGCCGGAACACACAGATATCCGACGGAATACAAGTTTCCGACGCACGTTTCGGCGGAAATTCCTACGCCGGTTTAGGTCGCGTCGATAAAATTTTTCCGACGAATCTAATTCGCCAGAAAACATTCCAGCGCACTTTCCGACGCATTACCGGCGTAAAAATCGGATTGGTGCCGACGACTTCCAACCAATAAATTCCGGCGCCATATGCACCGGTAAGTTTCCGTCGTATCTTCCGCCGGTACGTACCGGCGGACAAAACGCTGCAAGTTCGTCGTAGACAACCCACAATTTTGTTTGCGGCGCAAAGTCTTCCGCCGGTACTTACCGGCGGCCATTGCGTCGGAACGTGCGCCAGTAGTTTCCGACGGAAAGAAGGCGTCGATACGTTCGATACAATTCGTTGTATCGTCCTTTCCGGCGAAGTTCCGGCGTAAAATCCGTCGGAAACCTGTAGCATTGACAAAAAAAATTATCTTCCCAACCAACAATCAAATTTCCACACCTGCAAACCTATACAAATATCAATTCCATAACATTTCAATAGTAACATTTCAACAGATCAACATTTTATAACAAATTCACAACAGTTTATAACATTAAAAGAAACAATTCAATAGTAACAATCAACAAAAAACATCACATTAAAAGAAACTGTTCAATAACACATGTTCACTGAAATAAACAAGTTCATGTAAACTAAATTAAACTACTCTGACTCCGTGGACTCCTCCTCAGGTGGAGCTACATCTTTTTCACTCAGCTGTTCCCTCATCTTGCGCATTTCATCCAACAACTGATTGTGTTGCTCCGTACTTGTTTGAATATGTGCTTGCAGCTGAGCTTGAACTTGTGCTTGCAGCTGAGCTTGCCAATCAGCTTATGATTTCCTTACTTGTTCTAGCTCAGCTTGAAGGGCACTTATTTGTTGAGCTTGTAAGGAGTCATGAGAAATGGATGCGAAGCTGGATGCATTAGAGGAGGTCATCCCCTCGTATGCATGAGCTTGCGCACCTAAGCCATATACTCTACCATGCTGCATTCCTCCGACGGCCTACGACCAGATGTGATAAAACCATCTACGCATAAACCTGAACTGACATTTCTTGGTTCTGCCACGAATGTGGGATGTGTACGATCAAAGTGCTTCCAAGCCTCTGCTTCTGATGGATGTGTGATAACACCTACTTGTGGAATGTGATCATTATGCCATCTCATATGTGCAGCAGATCTCATGGATGCATATAGCCGTTGGTCTCAGAATTATTGGAAAGTAGAACATCCTACTAACAGGCACATCCTTCTGCTTCCTTCTATTTCTAGATTTTGGTTTTAAATCTTGGTGCATTGCAATGACGGCATACAATTTATGCGATATCTTCTTTAAAGTATAACATGCATCCATTCACACAACAATCTATCTTTGTGTATGTCAAACCAAGTTTGGAAACTAACTTCTTTGTCCGATATAGATCTGTAGGAATTAAATTATCTGTCGGATTGGTTTCCTTAAGCAGCCCAATGAATTGATTAAAACATTCACGAGCAACATTATATTCAGCCTTGATGCTTAACATCTTCACAGCAACAGATAATTTTGAGTGAGTCGTGCACCCTTTCCAGATTGGTTGCTGGGCAGCATGCAATAAATCATAAAAATTTTGTGCCTCCGTATTCGGTAACTCTTCTGTATTTTGTTCAGTTTGTATTCCAGTTGCATCATGAACTAATTCCTCAAGATTTGGTTGGATGTTTTCAGCCTCAGCAACATTACTACTTGTAGAAGGACCGCATTGATAATCAAATTGTGGCTCATACTCACCATGAGAAGTCCAATACCAATACTGTGGCATGAATCCTCTGTGATACAGATCAACAGTTACATCATCTGGTTCTAGGTGCACTAGATTTTTGTGTTTAGAACATGGATATTGAAACTTTCCTTCTGATATAAAGCTGGGCAGCTGTTTCGCTTGCTGAATAAAAAAGTTCACCTCATTGATGAATTCATCTGTTAATGTCTTCCAACCTTGAGATAATCGGTTATACATCCAGCTTCTTTGATTTCTAATATCCATAACCTATATATAATAGTAAAAAAGTAATGGATTTATATATATAGATCTAAAAAGACATTAATAGATGTTCATATGACCAAACCATTATATCTAAGGCGACTTTCTCTAATCTTATCTTCAACTGGAGCTACTCCAACCTTTTCACGTATATGCTCATTTCGCATCCTATCTCTAAGGGTCAAGTCACTCATCCACCTAAGCATCCTCATCTCTGCCACACTTAACTTAGTATTATGCTTCTTTTTTAGTGGCCAACATTCGGCTTCAACCATCCAACTTGAATTCTTTTGATAATATCCACATCTATTTCACCATCACTCTGAATAATAGATCCAAGATATTTAAAACGGGTTACTCTTATTAATGACTTGATCGCTCAAAGTTACAATCCCCTCACTAGGTTTATTACTACTAAAATTGCACATCATATAATCCGTTTTAGATCTACTCAATCGAAAAACTTTAGTCTCTAATGTTGATCTCCATAATCTAAGTTTACCTTCAACTCCCTCTCTAGTTTTATGAACAAGAAGAATATCATCAACAAAAAGCATGCACCAAGGTATATCCTCTAGCAAATGTCTAGTGAGAACATCCATGCCTAAAGCAAAAAGATATGGACTTAAGGCTGATCCTATATGTAATCCAACCGAAATAGGAAAAAAAACGAAACAAAATACCTTCCGTCGGCGAAGAACGACCCTCGGCGGCGCGAGAACAGGAAAGAGAGAATGCTCGGCGAAGTCCGGTGACCGTCGGCGACGTCAATCCACGGCGAGCGATGGACAGTGACGGGCGAAACACGCGAGGTGAGAGAACGGAAGGAAATGAAAGAGCGACCAGAGGGGCTCGGTGACGAAAAATAGGGCTTTCACCGGCGGACGTTCCGGCGGAGTAAACGCCGGTAACATTGCCGACGCAATTTGCACCGGAAGTAATTCGTTGAGTTTAAATACGCTGGCGCAATATCCGCCGGTAATTTTCCGCCGTAACGTGCGACGAAAATGGTTCAGAGATCGTTTTACCGACGCATAGACCGGCGCATGGGACGCCGGAAGGTTTCCGGCGTATTTGGCTCCGAAAAATGCGTCGTAAAGTTTCCGTAGCAGTAATCCGCCATTACCTGCGCCGTTCATACCGGCACAAAATTTTCCGCCGGAAAATCCGACGGTAATCGCGTGTTTTCCCGTAGTGTCACCGGTCATGAATACACTCGCATTGAGTTATCTAGTAATGATTTTTTATTTTACCATTGTAAGGTTGTGTATTAGTCATCCCATCTATAATTTTGTTTCGTACAACGGATTATCTCCTAGCCACCATCTGTTTGTTACTAGCCTTAATAAAGTACATATTTCTAAATCTATTCATGGAGCTCTTAGAATATCAAAATAGAGGAAAGCTCTCTAGGAAGAGATTCAAGCACTAGAAAAGAATGAGACTTGGGAATTAAATAAACTGCCAACTGGAAAATGCCTAATGGGATGCCAATGATTCTTCGCATCCAAATAAAATGCAGATGGAAGAGCATGTTTGAGGCTCGACTCACAGCAAAAGGTTTCACTCAATCCAATAGATTAGATAACCAGAAAACCTTTCCTCCTCTAGCCAATTTGAATATAGTCCGAATGTTGTTATCGCTTGGCTCAAATTTAGACTAGCCGCTATATCAGCTAAATGTGAAGAATGCACTAGTGGATGTGGATATGGAAAAAGAGCTCTAGATAGAGAGATTATTTCCGGTTCTATTAGGCATGCTAATGCCAACAAGGTCTGTAAGCTCAAGGAATCTTTGTATTTGCACAAACATCCCCCAAAATAAGATTTGATAGATTTACCAAGACATTGAAAATATCTTATTATTTTCATTGTCAAAATGATCATACTATGTTTGTCCAGCATTCATTGACATCAACAACATCATCAAGCCTTTATCCCACGGCCTTTATCCCACTACGTGCGGTCAGCTACATGAATCTTTTTTCTCCATTGTCTAGTTAAAAGGCAAACTCTCATTTAAATCTAATAAAAAAAATGTCATTTATAATATTTGCTAACCAAGTATTTTTAGGTCTACATCTACCTCTCTTAACATAGACCAAATTTAATATATTGTGGGCTCCGAAAATTCGGCCCCGGCCTCCCCATCGCTTTTCTTTTCTTTTTCGGCGAGGGAGTGTTAACGGAATAAGTTCCGGGGTAAATTTTGGAAGGCAGATGGGTTTGTAGATAAGACACTACCCAGAGATTTCGCCCTCATTTTGCGAGGACTTTATGATCTGAGTTCTGCTTTCCTATAGGCGCAAGCCCCTATAGTTAATTACTCCTCCCAATCATGAGAGAGAACTTTCGATTAAGGCTAGTCGTCAATCAGATACGTATAGAATACGTGTTATCTGGCATATAGTAGCAGCAATGGGTATTGATTTGGAAATATTTGGAAGTTTGGAAATTTGGGCAGATTTGATATTTAAAAATAGAAATTTCACCATCGTGTACTTAAAGCGGATGGTGGGGGAATGGATGATAGACCCGATCAAGATCCCATGGTTCCGTCGTCCCGGGCCATCGTGGACCCTGGTCTACTTAGTCAGAGGAGGTAGTCGACCCAACCTGACAGAAGGATCCTTGTCGGCAGCCATGGGTTGCTTCGTCCAAGGTACCTTGTAGACCTGGGGTGAATGTTTGTCTAAGGGGACAAATTTGAATCCACCTTAGCTTACAGAGGGCTTTGTGCCCTATCGATCATATCCTATTGATTCATATCTCAAGGATTTGATGCCAATAAGGAACGTAACGGCGCTGGCCATAACCGGTATTTCGTGGTGCCATTTGGCGGCAAAACCACTCGGTTCAGAGGGCCCCGGGTCATAACCGTTTATCCTGCGATGCCATTTGGTGGCAAACCGCCGGTCAGAGGACACGTACCACGTCCTTACTGGCAGGAGATTGTTTTGAGAATGGATTCTAGTGATATTTTAGAATAGTCATTTAGCTCTTCATGAGCTGAAGTATATTTTAATTTGTCCACCCTAACAAACTGTTGCGAATGGTGGATGGATTTTGCTTTAAGTTATTGATGGGTTTATTTCAAATTTAAATATTTTTTCGGATTTTGAGATTTTTGTAGAGTTTTGGATTTCGTAGGCCTTTGAGTGTAATTTGAAATATCTTGAATGGATTTTGAATATTTGGGAGACATTTGAAAATATTTGGAAACCCCTCCGGTTGAAATCTACATTCAACACGGCCATCATCGGGGTGTTAGGGGTCATTTCCCTTTATTGATTAAATCTTGTCAACTCTATCAAATTATCGATAGAGGATCGGATTTCGTAGGTTTTAGGCCATTGATAGTGAATTCTCTTTGTTATAGGCCTTGAAGGCCTAATATGGATGTATTAAGACAAATATAATGATCGTCACAACCGTATATTTGTTTGTTTGTTCGAACCCTGTCGACTTCTATTGACCCGTATAGAAGGATCAGTTTCGAACCTGAATTCACTTGTCAACCCGCGCAGCATCCCTAGGCGTCACGTGTGTACCAATAACACGCTAGCCGGGGCCCATGCGGGTATTTGACTACATTTACCCCTTTTAGTGTGCCTATGTGTATACAAACTATTGTGCACGTGCGGGGGTATTTTTGGAATAGATGTCTTCTGTCTGCTTGTACGAATGTTGCAGATCCGGTGGCGTGGCATAGCAGCTTCTGAATAGAATTATTCGCTGCTTCTTACAGGTAGACTGTCGTGCACTACTTGTTGCTTTCTGCAGGTGGATCGTAGTGTACCAACTAATCTCTTGCCTTATATCGTATGAGCTTGCACTTATCGTATTCTTCGTGCATTTTGTTGTGGTATTTGATCTCCTGTAGTTTATTTGTCATTGCTACAAGTATGCAGGTAGATGTATTCCTTCACAGACTGAAATTAACTTCAGGATACTACATTTACTGAAGCCTTTCCTTGCTTGTAGATGTTCAATATATTTTTCTTGATGCTGAATGATGGTTGACTACAAAAGCGTTGCAATATTCATTGGCTCTTGCTACATAGTTTGTAGGTGCTAGCACTTATTGTAGTATCATCCATCTTTGCTTATAATGGACCAACATATTTGCTCGACATTGAACAGTGATAGATTGTAAAGGTGTTGTGATATTCTTCGCTGCATATGTTTTGAGTTCATTCCACTGCTCACATAATTGAATGTACACCTTTATGTTATAGTGTTGCTAATGACATAAACATCTGACATTTATTGTATATCTTTCATTCAATATTTAGTCATTGCTTGCATGTATCCGTCATTCCATGTGTATGTTTTTAATGAGTCTTTCCTTCACGAATGTTCTATTGATTTATGTTCAGAACCACATGCCGGCAGTTGTATTCTCTTATTCTCATGATAATTCTTTAGTACTGATTGAGATCCCCATATAATTGATCACAAGCGGGTAAGTGCACTCATTTGAATACTGCTATCAGAGAGTGGGAACTACTACACTTGTTGCATGTTGTAGGTAGAAAATCATTCATGTTGGATGTGGACACTCATGCATGTAAAAAAAATCTTCTACCATTACTTATGGGTACTCCTACAATTGTTCCTTGATATTCATGATTGTAGTAGATTCGTCATTCTTGCTCGCACATGAACCATAAGATATTTCTACATTCCCTTTTGTGGGCTATCATTATTTGTAGATAGGCCAATATACCCATAAGCTGGTTGATGTTAAGCGTAGGAAAGATGTTATATTCATTATCGGCCTCCTTGTACACAATGATCAACAAATTGTTGCATATGCTAGTAATTGCCAAAGTAGTTTAATTACTTGGTGTGTAGCATAGTTTTATTCCACATGAGTCTCACACTTGTTCGTTGATATGCATTTGATTGATTAAAGCCATCACTTGATTTTAGCATTTTATCTTCAATCATGTATTTAATGACCTTGAAGTTCAATCCATTGTAGTATGACCTTAGTTGATTGTACCAAGTGCACAAGTCCCATATTGTTCTTTAAGTTCAATCAAGTTCACTTGCGTGTCCAAATTCAAGTCTTATATTTTCCAAGTCTTCTTCGAGTTCTCTTGCCCATAGTCCAAGTTTGAGTTCTTGTAGTCATTTGCAAGCTTAAATGTGAGCTCCTTGTTTGAGATCAAGTTCAAATATATTGAGTTATTGTTCATGTCTTCTTTGTAGTCAATTTTGCATGTCCAAAAATTTGCACCAAGTTTTCTTGAGTTCAAGTGGTCCACCTCTTGTTTTGAATTTTGCTTAAGCCATTTGCTTATTCAACTTTGAATTTAGTTCAATTGATGTCCAAATGAGATTCAATATTGTTCAAAGTCCTTGGATCTTTCAATCCAAATTTCGGCAGCCTCCCGGCGTCTCCCCCGTTTAGGGGAAAAAACCAAGAGGCAACCTTCCCCTCGACGCTACGTGAGCGCTTCAGGTAGATGTCAAAAATGACACCGCGGTCGCAAACATATTTTTTTTATCCCCGCCTGCTACGTGAGCATTTAAGGGTTTTTATGTTTGTTGATTATAAGAAGAAAACAGGCATTAGAAATAAGCACAGGTTTCCCCCCTCTGCACCACGTGGGCGTTCGGGGGTACTTATATTAAAAATAAAATAAAATAAACATTTTTTATCCCCTTCACCGCAAGCGCCTACAACGCTACTTGAGCGCCTCGGGGGTTTACCGGCTCGTTGCTAGCATTGAAGAGGGATCCTTAAATCGTCACAAGCATCGCACCGGTTTCCCACCCTCAATGCTACGTGAGCGCCTTGGGGGTTTGCCGGTCCGTTGCAAGCATCGATAAAAGAACCATTTCTTTTTATTTTTTATTTTTTTAAAATTAATTTCAATTAATTATAACTAATTACCTTTTAAAAATAATTATTATAATTATAATAACTAATTATACCTAATTTTAATTAATAACAATCAATTAAAATTAAAATAATAAATTTTAATTAATCTTAATTAACTATAGCTAATTATTAATCATAATAATTAACCATAATTAATATAATTAATTAAAATCAATTTAATTAATTTTAAATGATTATCATAAAAAATTAAGTATTATTAAAAATTTAATTATAATTAATTATAACTAATCATTATTAAATTTAATTAACTATAATTAATATATATATATATATATATATATAACTTATACCTATCTCTCTCTCTCTCTCGGCTTGGGAAGAAGGCACGACACAGTGGAACAGAGGAGGAGATCGGGATATAGGTCTCGGCTCAGGGACGAACGGATCGGCCAGGGGAGATCTTAGGTAAGAGGAAGCTCACTCACTCTCTCTCTCTCTCTCTCTGTGAGGATCGGAAGGTAGCAACGGGAGCTAGGCGTCGGGTAAAGGCCGGAGATAGGAAGGGGTCGTGCAAGAGGAGGTGGAGAGGGGTTCGGACGCAGAGGAAGCTCGAGCAAGGGAGGCGACGAGATTTTGGAGGGATTTGGTCGGAGGAGGAGAAGGATCGTGGAAGCAGAGAGCTTCGGCAGTGGAAGTGTAGTGGAAGGAGGGAGATCGGGAAGCAGAGGGAGGAGTTATGGGAGGAAGCAGCAAATGGAGTTCGCTCGGTTGGCTTTTAAAGACGCGAAAGGAGAAGAACCGAGGCGGGATTCACGCTGGAATCGCGGGAGATGACCTATTCGGCGCCGATTTCAGCTGGATTTGCAGCAGAATTCATGGATCTGTCGGGTTAGAGGTTTGTATGCTGGATTTTTACTTTGCTTTCTCCTCTCTTTCATTCCTTTGGGTATTATATGAAGGTCAACATATATCTACTCTCCTACCCAGGTCATCAGAAGGCCGGTGTTTTATGAGACCAAACCATCTAAGACGACTCTCTCTAATCTTATCTATCACTAGGGCTGCTCCAACATTTTCATGTATATGCTCGTTTCACATTCTATCTCTAAGAGTAAAGCCACCCATCCACCTGAGCATACTCATCTCTCCAACACTTAACTTAATTGTATGCTTCTCTTTTAATAGTCAACATTCTGCCCCATAAAGCATTGCAGGTTTCACCACCCACTTATAGAATTTTCCCTTAAATTTGAGAGGTACTTTTCTATCACACAACCGGACCGATGCATTCCTCCACTTCAACCATCCAACTTGAATTCTACTAATAGAATCCCCATCTATTTCAACATCACTCTAGATGATAGATCCAAGATATCTAAAATGTTTACTCTTATTAATGACTTAATCATCCACCAAAGTCACAATCCCCCCATTAGTTCTATTACTACTAAATTACATTCCATGTATTCGGTTTTAGATCTACTCAAACGAAAACCTTTAGACTCTAACAATTAGACTCTAAGGTTGACCTCCATAATTCAAGTTTACTCAAGCATTCATTTACAAGAAGGATATATTTATTGTGTATGTGGATGATAAGATTTTAATAGAGAATCATGAGGAGGAACTCTACAAGATGATGAGATTCCTAGCCAAAGAAATTAAGAACAAAGCGGGGTAATCTTCAATATTTTCTTAGGATGGAAGTTGCTCGATCAAGAAAAGGAATATCAGTCTCTTAGCAAAAATACATTCTGGATCTTCTAAAAGACACTGAAATGCTTGGTTACAAACTAGCAAACTCTTTAATGAACACTTCAAGCAAGATTGGAAGCTAGAATAGTAGTAGCCTTATGGACAAAGAGCTAGTTAGAAAGATAATTTACCTGTCACACACTGGACCAGGTATCAGTTTTCTTGTCAACATGGTAAACCAATATATGAATAATCTCATCACAGGGAGGTTGTTTTTAAAATCCTCGTATATTTAAAGATGACATCATATAAAGGACTATTACTTGAGAAGACTTCTAAAACTAGAGGATGAAATATTTACTAAAATAGGGTCTAACTGTAAATCAATCACTCAATATTGCGCATATGGATATTTATACCTATGGTGATTTGATGAAGCAAAAAGTAATATATGGTGGCTCAAAGTAGTGCAGAAGAAGAGTCTTCAGTTATGGCTCAAGGTATTTGTGAAGCAGTGTGGCTAAGAAGATCACTCAAAAAATTTGATATTCTCATTAATGACCAATCAAGATGTACAATGGCATTCCGTATGCTATCAGCTTTGCAAAGAATCTCGTCCACCGTGCTAAAACAAAACAAGAAAATCAATTAAAACTTCATCAAGGAGAAATGGAATCAATAAGGAGTGATCTCTCTTTTATACACCCCATTTGGTCAACAAATTGTTGATATTCTTAAGCTCTACCAAGAAAGAGCTTTGAAGACCTAATGACGCCAGTGCTAACCTTTATCGGCTAGTTCGGCCAATATTTCTGTTGTCCTGGATCGGTCTAGTTTTTTGGGTTTTCTTTCATGATGTTTTGTTTGTAATTATCTTAGGAATCAAGGTGGGTTCAACTCCTATAAATAGGGTTTTCCTCCTTTTGCATTTTTTTTTTTTTAAGGAATAAAGAAAGCAAGGCTTGGTTTGTTCTTCCACATTCTTCTCCTCTATATCCTAGAACACCTTCCAGGTGGTGGCCGACCTGAGGCTGTCCGGCCTCTCATTCCCTTCATGTTTTCTTCTGTTCACCCATAATTATGGTGTCATTTGGCATCAGTGCCATCCACGATGTTGTCAAGAAGAGTCAATCCACGACAGGTTCAAGAAACAACAATTAAAGAATTGCAACGAGAGATCTGTCATTTAAAGAATGGCTTGCAATAATGGAGCTTTGTCATCCAATCAAATATCAAAATGAAGAAGACCATCAAGAAGACAAAGAGAATCCCTTCCACCAAGAAGTCTTTAGTGGAGAAGAAAAACCACCACTTCATCACTATAGATGCGAACCAATAAAGCCTCGTGTAGATTTTCAAATCAAGATTGAACTTCTGGAACTTGAAGCAGGGGCGGATTGAGGGGGGCACGTGCCTCCCCTTGAGCGGGAGTTTTTATTGGTATTCGGGCAACGGTTGAGAAAAAAAACTAATATTCGCCACCTTATTCACGCAACTCGTGGACAAAGGGACGAAGCTTGACCTCGCTCTATCCGTTCAACGAACGAAGGGACGTAGCCAGCTACCCTATTTCGAAGCTTTTATCCCAACTGTCCTATTCGACGGCTGCCTTGAGCCTGACGTGCATTCCCAGGTCAAAGTCGAAGCTGAATCTAATCTCCTCTTGCACACAAACTGCAGGTATATCTTCTTCCTCCCATTATTCCTTTTCTTCTTATTTTATTCTTCCCTGTCTTCTCCCTCTCCTTCCCCATCATCTTCTTCTTTATCATATTGATTGAAAATAAAAAAAGGGTTTTGACAATTTCACTGTAAATGTATGCTCATTATTTTAGTGCAACCGAAACTACTTGTCATACTTGTTGCTTTGCTTTCATTGTGATCTACCCCTACATTTAATAGTTCTGTGGGCTATACAATTGAAATTGCTTGCCGAAATTTCTAGGCTCTTGTTTTTCTAGGTATATTTTCTTCCTCTCATTAAATAATAGCTAGGTTCTTGTTTTGTTATCTAGATAAATAAATTTGACACAAATTTTATGGAGAAATATTTTAAGAAGATTTCAAAGACATCAAATGAGACAAACAAAGAAGAAGAGGAGCAAAATCGAAAAATAAGCCGTACAGAAATTGAATCATCAAGAAATCTAGAAGTAGATCTAGTAAACCTTCCATCTGATCCTGGTTTGTGAATTCATATCTATGAATTTAAACATAATATTCAAGATCAAGTTCAACGGTCATACTTGTAAAGAGGTCCATTCCAACCTCGCAATCATGAATTTCTCAAAACTAAATTTGGGGCAAAAGATAGATGTTCCAATGCTGTGTGGTTTCATAAATATTCTAACTGCTTAAAGTATAGTATATGCAAAGAAAGACATATTCTTTATAGTGTTATGTATTCAAAGTAGCGGGTAGAGAAAATGAGGAAAACAATGCATTCATTAAGAATGAAGTTTCAAATTGGAAAAAAAATCAAATAAATTTGAATTCGTGTATGGGGTCATAATAGTGCGCACAATAATGCACAACGAAACTGTGAAGATTTAATGAAGCAAAATCAACATATTGGTTTTGTGTTTCAGAAGCAATCAGATTATGTCACAGCAACATATCGTATTCGTATAAATATACATGTTGATTGTGTGCATTTTCTTTTAAGACAATGACTAGCTTTAAGAGGACATGATGAGTTTAAAACATCAAGAAATCAAGAAAAATTTCTTCGATTGTTACAGTTTCTAGCTTTACATAATAATGAGATAAATAATGTGGTGCTGAAAATACTCCAGAAAATTTGAAATTAAATGCATTAGATATTCAAAAGGATATCACAAGAGCTATATCGATTGTCATCATAAATTTCATAAAAAAATAATTGGTGATAATTACTTCTATATTTTAGCTGATCAATCACGTGACATATCTTTAAAAGAGCAAATGGCTATTGTGATGCGATTTGTTAATAAAAAAGTTTAGGTAGATGAACATATTTTTAGGATTGTTCATATTCCAAATACGATGGCTAGAAGTCTAAAAAGATATGTTGAAGAATTGCTTTCAACTTATGGTTTAAGTGTATCAAAATTACGTAATCAAGGGTATGCTGGAGCAAACAATATAAACAGGGAGTTTAATGGATTAAAAGCATTATTCATCACTGAGAATAAGGCATCACATTACATTCATTACTTCTCACACCAGCTCTAATTAGCTTTAATATCTGTTGCAAAAAATCATGTTCAAATTGCTCTCGTATTCATAGTAATTTGAAATATGATGAATATTATTGGTGTTTCACTTCGAGATAAACAATAGGATAGGACTTTAATGGAATTATAAAATGGAGAACTTGTAACTGGGCAAAGGTTGAATCAAGAAATAACTTTCACGCAGTCAGATGATACATGATGAGGATCATAGAATAAATCAATTGTAAGATTGATTATAATGTTATCCTCAGTTATTGATATTCTAGAGATTGTTGTTGAAGATGATATAAGTTCTGAATATAAAGGTGAGGCATTTGCATTATTAGACTCAATGCAATCATTTGAATTTTCATTATGTTTATTAATGATGAAGAATATACATAGGTATAACCATTGAGTTGTCATAAGCTTTGCAAAAAAAGAACGGGATATTGTAAATGTCATGTCTTTGGTTTAAATATGTAAAACAAGACTGCAAGATATGAGAGAAAATAAATGGGAATAGTTCATCGCCAAACTGACTTCTTTTTTTAGCAACAAAAAATAGTTATTCCTCGCATGAATAATATATGGGTTGCTCGGGGCCAATCTCGTCGTAAAGCTCAAGATATGACAAATTTACCTCACTTTTGAGTTGAAATTTTCTATATAGTTATTGATATGCAACTTCAAAAGTTAAATAATCATTTCATATAAACGAATAGTGAGTTACTTTTGTTTATTGTTTGTTTGAATCCAAATAATTCTTTTTATGCATTCAATAAAGATAGATTATATCAAATAGCACATCTTTATCCATGTAATTTTAGCCATGTTGAATTGACAATTCTAAATAATCAGTTGAAAACTTATACCATGGATATGCAGTCTGATCAATAATTCTCATTGTTGGAAAATAATGTATGTCTTGCTGAGACAAGATACGAAACAAGAATGATATTTTATATCCTCTTATTTTCAGGCTATTAAAACTTGTTTTAATTTTGCTTATTGCAACAGCAGAAGTAGAAAGAACATTTTCTATAATGGCTATCATTAAAACTCAACTGTGAAATAGGATTGGAGATCAGTAGATGAGTGATATTTTACTCTCCTATATTGAGAAGGAAATATTGTATTATATTGATAATGATATAATTATTAATCTTTTTCAAATTATGAAGAGCAGACACTATAAATTATAAGTATTTTCCATCTTATATTTAGTATTTAATTTTTTACAAAAAATTTAAAAACTGTCAATGCTGATCCCAAGCCTAGATGAAAAAAAGTTTAGGTAAATAAAAAAAAAATGAGCCCCCTCTAAAAAAAATTTCTAACTCTGCCACTACTTTCGAAGTAACTCAAATACCAGTTGGAGATGTTGTGTGTATTTTTTATGTTCCGCTATACAATAAGATATCATCAAAATAAATAACAACAAACTTGCATATGAAGGATTTGAAGATTTGATTCATCATTTGCATTAAGATATTGGGTGCATTAGAGAGCCCAAATGACATCATGGTCCATTCATACAAGCAATCAATTGTGTTGAATGCGGTCCTCCATTCATCTCCTGGTCGAATTTGTATTTGTTGATGCCTTCTTCTTAAGTTTATTCTTGAAAAGTAGGAGGCCTTGTGCAATTGATCAAACAAGTAATTTAGATGCGGAATGGGGAAGCAATATTTGATGGTGATATTGTTCATGACATAACTATCAATATACATCCACCAAGACCCATCCTTCTTGGGTACAAGGAGGACTAGGATTGCACACGGACTAGTACTTGGGCGAACTAGACTGCTAGCAATCAACTCATCTACTTGCCTTTGCAATTTGGCATAATCTTTTGGTGCCATCAGGTAGGTGGGGTGGTTAGGAATGACTGTTATTGGAACAAAATCGATAGCATGTTGAATTTCACGCATTGTTTGTAGTGCCCTAGGCAAGGAATCTAAGAAGACTTATGTGAATTGTTGTAAAAGGGGTTGGATGGCACCGGTGGTTGAACCTGGATGGCATCAGTGGTTGAACATGTTTGGGATTGGCTCCAACAACCGGCAAGGCCAGCCCATGTTCGACTGCTTTATAGGTTTGCACAAAGAGAGATTGAGGCACCACGTCGGGTTGGTGCGTAATGGGTTCAGTCACCTCCTTTAAGGGCAATAATACCACGGATTGTCCATCCTTATGGAAGGAATGTGTTATGAAACCCACCGTGCATGGTCTTGCAGTCGAATCAACATGGCCTCCCTAGATGTATATGGTATGCATCCCACATTGCACCCCAATTGTTCTTGAAATTTCCCTCTAACGGAAAACTAAACCAAACATTGCTTTGTAAATTTGATTTTGTTTCCCTTTTTGAGCCAAGTGAGTTGATTGGGGCTTTAGTGTAGTGTGGTGGTGAGATTCAAATTTACACCATGTGGTTGGATGCCACATTCTCATAAATTTCGGTGTCAATTACATGAGTGCATACCTTATTTTGAACTATGCATCTTGTTCTAAAGATGCTGTGGCGCAGCCACTCCTCTAGTTTATAATCAAGGTTCAAGAAATGCCATACAACCAACAGTTCTCCCTCGTCTACTGCCACCAACTGTTCTTGGTCGGTTTCTTCAATTTCCAAGTCCAATGAAGCATTAATTTATGGTTGAACATCTTCCAAAAGTGTGACTAACAGACGAGTAGGGCAGTTGGATGCAATTTGCCTAAAATTGTGGCATTTAAAACACTTTTTGACCGATAATGAGGTCACTGGGAACTACTTTGGATGCCTCATGATGCAGACTACAACTAGAATCTTGTGGCCAGAGGCTGGAATGGACATAGTTGGCCCTTCTGTTCCCCATGTGCGTTTGTTTTCAATGGTCCTCCCTTGCCTTTATTGTTTTTCCACCTTTAATGGCCAGGTTAATAACATCGGTAAGCTCCAATATGGCTGTAATTAGACAACATTGACAATGGATTCGTTCAATCTCCCAAGAAATCGGGCAATAGTATTTTCTTTCAATTATATTAGGTTGCATTTCAGTCCTAGTTATTCCAATTCAATGGCATACTTCTCCATTATTCAATTGGATGAACATCTCTTATCGATAGTGCTTTGACAAGAATTTTCGCTACATTTTCTTTTTCATTTTGTTCCAAGAAGTGATCATCATTCATTCTCGTTGCCTAGATTCTTCCACCATGTGGTTTGATTCATTGTTTTTGAGCTTAATAACCACTAATTTCATAATGCAATCGAGCATAATTTCCTTATATTCAAAGATCTGTCCAATTTCATAATGCGGACGAAAAGAATCTCCTTTTATTCAAAGATCCTTTTAATGGTATGCAGCCAACTAATGAATTTATCTGGATCTAAGTAGCCTTCAAGTCAGTGGCGGGGCCAAGAACTTTTTTTAGAGGGGTTCCAAATTTTAAAAAAAAATCCCCACAACTTTTTCTCTCGGCTTAAGACCGGCATTGGTAGTTTTGAAATTTTTTTAGAATGTTGAACACTAAATATAAGATGAAAAACACTTACAATTCATAGAGTCTCCTCTTCATATTTTAGAAAAGATTAATAATTACATCATTATCAAAACAATCCAATATTTCCTTCTAAATATAGGCGAGTAAAGTATCATTCATCCACTGATCTCCAATCATATTTCTCGGACGATTTTTAATGATAATCATTGCAGAAAATATTATTTCTACTCCTATTGTTGCAACCGGCAAAAATAAAATAAGTTTTAATAGCCTGAAAATAAAAGGATATAAAATATTCTTCTTATTTTGTGTCATTGTCTCAGCAATGCATTCAATATCTTTTAACAATGAGAATTGTAGATCAAACTATATATCCATGATATAAGTTTCTAACTGATTATCAGAATTGTCAATTCAACAGGACTAAAATCACATGAATAAAGATGTGTCATTCGAATAAATCTGTCTTTACTGAAAATACAAAGAGAAATATTTGGATTCAAATAAGCAACAGACAAAAGTAACTCAGTATTCGTTTCTGTGAAACGATTATTTAACTCTTGAAGTTGTATATCAATAACTATGTAGAAAATTTCAACTCGAAAGTGATGTAAATTTGTCATATTCTGAGCTCTACGATGAGACCGTCCCCGAGCAACCCATCTATCATTCATGTGGGAAAATGGAAATATATATTTTTTATTGCTCACAACATTAGCAATGAACTCTTCCAATTTATTATCACTCATATCTTATAGTCTTTTTTTACATATTCAAATCAAAGACATGGCAATTACAATATTCTATTCTTTTTTTTTTTGCAAAACTTGTGACAACTCAACAGTTATACCAAGTATATCCTTCATCATTAGTAAGTATAATGAAAATTCAAACGATTGCAATCTCTAATAATGTGAATGTCTCATCCTTCTGTTCAAAACTTATACCATCTTCACTAACAACCTCCAGAATATCAATAACTGAGGAGAACATTATAATCAATCTTACAATTAATTCATAATGTAATCCCCATCATATATCACATGACCGCCTCAAAATTATTTATTGATTCAACCCTTGTCTAGTCACAAGTTCTCTATTTTATAATTTCATTAAAGTCTTCTTATGTTGTTATCTCGAAATTGGTCACGACGCTTGCATGAAACACCAATAATATTCATCATATTCGAAATTATTGTGAATAAGAAAGCAATTTGAACAATAGGTATTAAGGCTAACTGGAGCTGATGTGGAAATAATGAATGTAATATGATGTCTTATTCTTAGTGAGAAACAATGTCTTTAATCCATTAAACTCTCTTCTCATATTTTTTGCTCCATTATATCATTGATCACGCAGTTTTAATACACTTAATCCATAAGTGAAAGCAATTATTCAACAGATCTTTTTAGACTTCAAGCTGTCGTATCTGGAACATAAATAATGCTAAAAAACATTCAACTACCTGACTTTTTTGTTAATAAATCACATCACAATAGCCATTTACTCTTTTGAAGTTATGTCACGTGATTGATCAACTAAAATAGAGAAGTAATTGTCTCTAATTTCTTTTTTTTATGAAATATGTAATGACAATCGATATAGCTTTTAAGATATCATTTTGAATATTTGGTACAGATAATTTTAAATTCTTGGAGTATTTTTAAGCACCACATTATTTATCTCATTATTATGTTTAGCTAGAAACTGCAACAATCGAAGAAAATTTCCTTGATTTTTAGATGTGTCAGGCTCATCATGCCCTCTAAAAACTAATCATTGTCTTAAAAGAAAACATACGCAATCAACAGATGCATTTATATGAATACGATATGCAGCTGTGGCATAATTTGATTGTTTCTGAAACACAAAATAATATGTTGACTTTGCTTCATTAAATTTTCACAATTTCGACGTGCATTATTGTGCGTAAAACAACAAGTCAAGTAAACACCAAGCATTAAAAAAAGGAGATTTGTTATGGATCAAGCTATGAAAGGAGCATTTTCCCTCAAGAGCTCATGGAAAACTCAAACCCAAATTCGATAGTCCATTTCAAATTGTCAAACGTATCAACAATAATGTCTACCAACTATGTCTACCTTGTGTTTATCAAATATCTGCCACTTGCAATATATCTAATTTAATCCCCTATTGTGAAGAACTACCTGCTTTAGATTATGCCAAAGCCTTTCCCAACCAGGGAGTCGTCGGTGCTACCCTATACTGGTTGGTTCAGCCAACCGATCTGTTGTCCTTGACTGATCCCAATTTTTTTAGTCTTTTTATGTTGTTTTGTTTGTAGTTATCTTAGGAATCAATATGGGTTCAACTCCTATAAATTAGGGTTCCCTCCTTTTGTATTCCTTTTTTTGTAGAATAAAGAAAGCAAGGCTTGGTTTGTTCTTCCCCGTTCTTCTCTTCGGTGTCTTGGAACACATTCCATATGATGCCTTTCCTCTACAACCGCAACTGTTGGTTTTCCGCTCCCCTACGCTCCAACTAGAAGGCCATCTGACCTTTCTCCTCTTCCTACCTACCCTTGTGCAAGTTGAGAGTCTATACGGCCTCTCACTCCTTGTTTTCTTTTTTCCTCTCATAATTCTGGTTTCCCCTCAACTCCATGCTAGGCTTAATTGATATTTATAGCTTAGCATGAGGGAAAGTGTAGAGTTTTTTAATTAATTAGTTACTATAAATTAGTTTATTTTGTTTCCTACGATAAGGGATTTGAGTATCATGTTACATTTTTTTTTAATTTCATTTTGTATTTTAGTGACGGCAATTAAGGAATAGTCACCTTAATTCAAGGAGTGAGATTATTCTCGTATCTCCTATTTATGTTGTACAATTTCTATAAATTAAGTAAGGCAAATATGAATTTTTCCTCTCTCAAAATTCCTCAGCAACAATATTAGAAGAGCTTGAACATGGGCCTTATTTGATACAATGTAACATAGCCAATCCTCTATTGAATAAGAACAAAACAGGTTTTATTATAAATATTAAAGACTTCTATTGTAACAACTTGATGGATAATACCATACAATTTAAAAATTTTACTGGAACAAGTAAGAAGAATCTAACTTAAATGTTGAGTCTGGCTGTATATATAGAGTGTCCTCGATTGCTATAAATGATAATACAACGTTAAGTCAAAAGAAGAAGAAATTGGTGCTTTAAAGTGCAATCATGCCTTATTTTGTGTGATGAAATTTTGTATAATCTTAAGACAAAAAGAAATGATTATTTGTGGTTGGTTACTTGAGGCACATTATATCAATTTTTTAAGTTATTTTCTAAAAACACAACTCCTAATAATTTCAAAATAGGCTTGAGCCGAGTGTCCATGGTATTTAGTGGGTTTATCTAGTGAATACTCAGTTAATTGGAGACATTGATTGCCATCGCTAAGTTCTAATAAGCAAGTAAAAGCTTTGAGTTATTAATGGGTGGTTTCAGCACCTATAATAATTTACAGATGAGTAAAAATATTAAAAACTAGCTAAAGCCAATGTTTAAAATTGCGTAATTGGGTATTGAGGCGTTTTTCGTTCATGAGGCGAGGCGTGAGCCTCAAGGCGTTTTGAGGCATAAGCCTCAAAGTAAAAAAATTGCGTAAACATAAAATGATAAATTTTGTATATACTAATGAATAAATAATATATAAAACATAAAAATGCACAATATATGAAGTGAAATCAAAATATCTCAATAATAAGACAACATGAATACAACAATATACCGATCTGTCGGGGGTCCAAGGGGGCGCTGCCCCCGGCGGGGTTCGACGTTCTGCTTGTTTTTAAAGTTCGTAAGTTGTTTGTATGAAAAGATACCGAGCGGTACCAAGCATATACCTAGCTGTACCGAGCATGTATTGAGCGGTATTGAGCAGTACCTAGCGATACCTAGTGATATCAAGCATATATAGCGGTACCGAACATGTACTGAGCGGTACCGAGCAGCACCTAGCGATACCTAGCGGTACCGATCATGTACCGAGCGGTACCGAGCATATACCTAACGGTAATGAGCATGTACTGAGCGGTACCGAGCATGTACATTAGCTTTTTTTTTAAATTTTAAGAGGCGGACGCCTCTCAACCGTGAGGCGAGGCGCACCTCAGTAAACTTGAGGCGTACGCCTCATATCCTAAACTTGTTGCGTGGGCTTTGAGGCTTAAAGGGGCTAAACTGCGCTGAGGCGCGCCTCTCATTGCGCAAGTTTAAACCATGCTAATAAAAAGTTATTGAATTTATAAGAAATGATTAAATCACTTTGAATCTACCCAAAATGATAGAGCTTAGTCAACTTTTTAACCTAAAGTGTTAACTCAATTTCAAATCATAATCCTATGATGGTATTATTGATCCAAAACTAATGAAACACACAATACAATTGTATTATGATATCAAATTTACTCGAATATGATGACGTATGATCTTGTCGAACCAATAGGTGGTTTTTATGTAACATATGTTTTCTTTAATAAGGGTTTTCTATGAGACCATGTACAATAACTTTCATAGATAAGATGATCAAGAAAAAGATTTTACCATGAAAATTGATTGACAAATACTCTAATTAGGATTTTTTTACATTCAATAATTCCATCACTTAGCTTGACCACCAATCTATTTGGCAAGAGGGTAACACATAAATTCTTTAATGTTACCAACATAACATTGAAAGTATGACTACTACCTAATCTACAACACCACCACTCTGTGATGGTTAGTAATCATGATTTAACCATGGATAGGTTAATCAAAAATTTCAAAAGGAGAATAGACACTCAACAATTACCAAACTCAATCTCACTACTGACAATTTCATAATATTGTTTCATGGTGCACAGCGATTGTTCAGCAAAATGCCACATCAAAGCCAAGTTACATGGATCACTCTATTTTGTTACTGTTGATCGAGCAAACATCTAAAGCTTGTGATGGAAACCTTTTCAGATATGCCTCTCAAGGAAGAGTAAGCCAAATAAAAAGAAAGAAACTTGCACCCATATAGGAGATATTGCATATGTGCTTCTTTGAATTGTGTTAGTATGAGGTGTAGCAATATTGGGAAACTAGATAAAATTTAAAGGGGAAATATAGGGATCAAAGCAAATATTCGTAGCATCTTTAACAAGTAACAAAAATGAGTGCTTTAAAAGCATTGATCCTCTGGGTATGCTGGTATGGTAATATTTAGGCATCAGATTGACCATTGTTTCAGGTATTTCTATACATATCAATTCCTAATACGATAAAATTTGCCACCCAAAAACACATTTAGAAACTAAACTTAAAATTGTTAAACATCAATGGGATTTAGAATATTGTATGCCTGCATGGTTTCACAATTTAATTTTTTTATGAATGGTTTACCCTCTAAAAGCAGTACCTCAAAATGCCATGAAGGCTTGCACAGTGGCTAGGTTCCTAGCTTTACCAAAAGAAATGAATCACACCACAGGGTGCATGACAAGTTATTAAGCCTAAGTAGCTCGAATCAAATTATATATCTCACTTCAAATTATCAACCATATGATATATGATATATCAAAATGCAATTTCAAAACATTATGATACTCTCTCGCGCTTTTTCCCTTGAAAATGTTTGCAATACAGCACTGTCGATCTAAGCCATAAATTCAATGTGTTTATGTCAAGAAAAAATTTAGGTTAGGACATCCTTATTCTTTTCCATAAAGATCGTTTTGCAGCTTTTGGATTACCATCGAGATGAGCAAAAAACCAAATCGTGTTTAGTAAGACATATTTCATTTATCTTGAAATTAATCTAAAATGCTACAAAACTCTCATCCTGGATGAAAAGACGAGAGGAAACCCCTACTCATTTTTTTTTTTTCCTTTTTTTACACTAGTGCGAATTGTAATTAAAAAATAACAATGATTTCAAATGATGAGATAGAAAAGCATCTCAAATTAGTTGAACGGTGATCACATTAGTAAATTTGTGCCACTATAGAAAAAGAACTTCTAAAACTTGCAAGCTCACCTTCTTCGAAGTGCAAAACCTCACCATTACAAGAACTACTCCAGCTGGCAAGTCACAGTCCAGTATTACAGGAAATTAAACCGAGGTGCAGACGAGCTAGAAGAAAAATACGTGGTTTGGAGTTTTCCTTGGTAGCTGAGGAGACAGTTTCTTAGGGCTCCATCTGAGCGTCGAATAAGGATTACTCCAAACATTAGGGCGACCGAACTTTGAATTATCCAATCCAAGCGGCTAATTTCAAGTTGAATTCCTTAAAATTAGAGTGATGAAGGAATGTGAATTCAATTCTTACCTACATATATGGAGCCCTGGGAGCAAGGAGATTGAACAGACTCATCTTTGTTGCTGGGAGGCATCCGCGTCGACTGCGGTCAATGGCCGGCAGCGGGTGTTATTTATTAAGCTCCAACCTATGCAAACCTTTGGACCATAATTTTTCAATTTCTTTTTGGCTTGTTCACATTTGGCTAGGTCATATTAATAACACTACAAAGACTTCAATCAAGTTCAAAAAGTCAAATTGAGATTAGAGCTTTGATTTGAATAGTTTTCTTACTACTTATAGTAATTTTTTCATACACAAAATTTTTAAAGACGGAAAAAAATAATGACAAAAAATTGTCTCAAACGAAGTCTAAAATTCAATTACCTACAGCTCAAAGCATGTCAAACCTAAAACAACTCAAAACTTCAATTCTCACAAAATTGAATCTTGAACAAATTGTCCTAGAATTAGCTCTGATTCAGCCTTCAGTACTAAGCTACTGAAGGCGCCTAAAGCACTCGCGACTTTAACCATAAGTCAAGACAAGCAACTCATTAGGTACTCATGAATCAACTATGGGTTCTTGTTAGAATATCATATCAAGGGTATTAGACTACATGTCTAACTAGTATGATACAAAGCTAGCTATATTATATTTAGCTTGTATATAACTATACTATATATCAAATCATAAAATCATACTTTGATCCTCACATATAAATATGAGGTCACTAGGCAAGCATGCACAATGTAAAATATGTCAACAAAAAAAAAACAGCATAAAAAGTTATATGAAATTTTATTAAAATTCTTTATAAATTTAATTTATTTCTAAATTATTTCTTTGTAAGCTTGGTTCTACTCATTTTATTTGCTTAAAGCAGTTTTGTTTGCTTCCTTATAATTAAAACCCTATAGTTGATGGAATGATACCTATTATTTATCATTCCATCTTGATCTTTATTGAGTAAGATCTTTATATCTTTCCTTCAAATTTTTTTTGGATCAAACATCATCTTTTGTGTTGTGAATGTCGATCTTGTTGAAGATTAATAATTGCATAGATCATCCTAATGATCATGAAAGGTACTTACATAACGAGCAATACAATAACTACATCGCCTCAACATAATCACACCACATGTAAGATCATTTGAAAAGGATAATACATACAAGCTACCAATATTCTTCCTTCTCCATTGAGAATAAGAATAAGTTGTTTCTCATAGGGTTGACGTCGCATGATTCCAGGAGTCATCACTCCAACTCAATTTCAAGGCGAGGAGCCATATCTTCCTTCGAGAGTTCTACTTAGACTTCATCCCTTATTATCCTAAAAATATCAAGATCAACCAATAAATGCTTTCTTCTTGTAGATCTCGAAGGTTTGGCAAAGGTAGAGGTTTAGGATGTAGAAGCTTGATTCATACCAAGGGTTGTGGAACCGACCAAGCACATTATTTATTCGAGTTAATATGCTCTCTTATAATTAACCATGGCAATGTTGCAAAATATTTTATGTTCTTTACTACTTCTAAAGAGGTATCATTACAATTGTTATCCTACTTTCCTCTAGTAAACATCACCTCTTTCACTAACTTCAAAGGGCAGTTTATCACTCAATTCCCAAGCATCCAAAAATAACAGAATAACTCACATGAATTTTTAAACATAATACAAGAGCAAGTTTGACACTTCCCATTTTTTAACCCAATTTTAATAAAAGCTGTGGGGTGTACAATTTTTTAAACCAAATATCACTCGAGCAACTCTTACTCAAGATCCTAAAAAATATCAATTGGTTAGGCTATGAATTTGCAATGGTTGAAGACTTCTTCTAATTTGTTAGAACTGCCCAACATTTATATCAATACAAGGAAATATGATCATGTGATTTCAACTTCCAAGTTTTTTCATTCCATACCCTTGGAGGATTTTCCTCGACATCCCCATGCTTAACTGAATAAGTTTCATCAACGCCAAGAAAAATCAACTGAGAGACTTTGTATCATAAAAAATATCACATATGATTATCATCCAAGGATCAAGAATTAAATAGGCATATTGACATATGATCCCTCTAAAAGAGATACTTTACCTCAATACTTTAGGTAACCAACCTACATCCCTCTTGAAGTGTTTATGGATAAAATTATTGATGAAAACCATGATAAAGAATTTGCATACATCTCGCAATTGATGCAAGTTAAGCCATAAGATTATTACTCATTGAAATATGGCATATTTTCTAAATGTCAGTCACAAAATGGAGGAGTATCATCACCTTTTTGTCTTAAGAAAGAGCTAATTCATCTTGGCAAACTTAACAAATTTGTCCTTATTAACTTATGATGATGCCCAAATAAGACACTTGTAGAGGACAAAAAGAATGATCTTGCCTTAACTCAAGCGATGCATGTTATAGGGATAGCCCCAATGACTCTTGGTTGGGTTGGGGTTTAAGTGTTAATGAATGAAAATCTAAAATAACATTGGTCAAGTGATGTTTATGATGCCTCTTACTTGTCATCATCATATGAGGACATTAGGAGGTTTGTGAATATTATATTCAAATGTATACTTGATTGGATGAACCTTACTTCTTCTAAATGACATGTCACTTATAAAAGAGCCCCTTTTTTGCTTAGTGGCAGAGGGAGACTAAGACTTCATTTTTTATAGCTTTTTTTGTTGCGTTTCTAAAACAATTATATAATACAAAAAAATTTCTGTTAGAAGTTTTTGTACTAAAAAACTGTTTTAGAATGCAGCAAAAAATTTATCCCAAACGGAGCCTAAATATTAAATCTAACTTCCAAGGGTTGGTGATTTCTTTTACACTAATTTCAATAATTAACTTCATCACATTAAGTGCCCCCAATGACTTACATTTTTATCTCTGGTCAACCTCTCATGAACACTTTCAAGAAAGTTGTCTTAGCCGACCATACTGCAGTAAAGTTTTAAATGAGGAGCTTTAAATAAATTTAGGTTTTTTATAAATATTTTTCATAAATGAATGAAAATTTTCCAAAAATTAGGTTTTATGGCAAATTATAATCCACTAGAAAAACCCATACAAGAACAACTTGTCAACGATAAAAAAAGCCACCACAATATTTTTTTCAAGAATCATCATCAAAAAGTCTATTAAAAGTATTGAAATCACTCCAATCAAAAAATATGCTAGAGTTTTTTTGGTGTAAGATTTGTCAAAAGGTTATGACCGAATATTTCAATGAAATTTCTCCAAAATAAATTTGGCTAACAATCAATCGAAAACTTGGAGCTTTTTTCTTTTAAATAAACTAGCAACACCTTTCCTAGAATGTCGATCACCACATTATGTGATTTATAAATCACATGCATGAATTTTATAAAAAGAATTCCACCATCCAATAAGTTGTAATATAAAAAAATAATTGGATATTAAACATAATATTCATTTAAACCAAACAAATAAAATTAACTTATTATTCCATCATTTATTTTTAATTCACACCGTCATCTCTGTCTTATTAAATCTTCTCTCCAATTTCTTCTTCATCCTTTATATCTTCTTCCTTGTCTCATTCAGCTATTTAGTATTGTTAACTCATCTATAATTGCACCATGTCATTTATCTTTGCTTGCATTTTAATATTTAGATATGTTGTATTTCAACATTCATGTGCTTGCAAATTCTCACCCATCATAGTTATCCATTTCTTTTTCCCTCCCCTTGCCTCCAAATGTTGATAGAGCCCACCTAAAGACCCCTCTATTATAAAACTTTTGATTTGTATATCTCTAGGTTGTATATACTCATCCTACAAGAGATTAATATTCTTCAGCTTCTTATATATTAAAGAACTAACATTCTTATTATGTATTTTTGTCATAATGGTTGTTGTGCAATTAGTCATAAAATTATTATGTCTCGATATTAAGAGGCTATTCAACAATTTATTCAAATTACAAGCTAATGGTATATAATATCATGTCTTGGTATATTTATATTTATTCTTCATTTCATTGTGATTAACAAGTTAAAGCACCATAAGGAATGTCAATTCATCATTCATATTCTTTATGTGGTGTATGAAATTAGTACTTGAACTAATTTTTTCCTTCTTTTATAAAACTTCTTCATGTTCATATTTATATTTATGTTAATCATTCAACTGCTCTTATCAAATCAATTGGTCATTCTTTTTTCCTTCTATTATTAATATTTTAAGATGATAACATAAAATTATATGATTACAACGTTTCATGGAGAGAAATATCCCATGAAGAAAAAACTTATTTTTAAAAGTATTATTTTTAAGGGGATATTATTTTGTGGTATTAGGAGTGTAATGTAGTTGAAATGCATGCATGTTGTTTTTATGATTTTAGATATGGAGTAAAATATATGCAAAGTAAAATTCTAATGAGTTTAAAATACCACATATTGATAATTTTTAAAGAACTCTAAAATTCACTTAAATCGAGCAAATTTCAAATTCCTCACCATTGGAACTGCTCGTGAACCCAAAAACCCTTATTAGCAGCCTCCAAGAAATCCTATGTCACTATCGTGACACCGTACATCAATGAGCCCAATGCAGCATTTTGAGAACTCATGTGGATTCTAAATCTATGATTCATGAGCTTGATCTCGTACTAACAACCATGACTATGAATTCAAGACCACCATTCACACCATCCCTACCTTCCACACCATCCACATTATGTACGACCATCATCAATGCATGGCCACTATTTGCATCATGCATAACCCCATTCATGCTATATATGATAACCATAACAATCGTGGCATAAATGGCAATCAAGAGTTAAAGCTTTTAACCAACATAAGACACAAAATTTATGAGTTTATTTTAACCAAATAAACTAAAAAAAATAAAAATATAATGCATTTAATTTATGTTGTATTTTAAATATACATATATCCTTAATACTTACACTCAAACAACTCTTAAGTAGCTTCTTACATACAACATATATTGCACATAACAATATTAATTGTGTAAAAATAATCAATCATATAACATTTGAATATTCATATTTCAATCAAAATTTCAATATCTCTTATTAACTAAGATAAATGAATGGTTGTATCATGACCTAGTTTGATATAACTCTTATACTATAGTTATAACAATAATCTTATTGCTCCAATAAATCCAACTAAATACATCAAACTCTTGATTACAAAAAAGAATATATCTTCAAACAACTGAATGTTATCTCTATCAGTGAGATTAATGACCTTGCTCAATTGATGTATTTACCTTTCCCTAAAAATATATAAATATACTAGGGGTGAATAAATGACTCAATAGGTCACTTGAGATTTAAAGTAGCAGGAAATGGAAAAAAATGATGTATGCTAAAAACCATTATATCAAAAATAATAAATATGAGTTAAGTAAGTCTTTAACAAAGTTCTCATGCAGAAGTATCATGTACATATATAGATCATGATCAAAGGACATCATTTTAGAGATGCATTGTGTAGGGTATTTTGCCAAGATAGAAACAGTCAATGCAATTCATGTTATAATGTATAATAACATAAGATACATTTATCAACACATACATTATGCAAATTAAGTATTCTAGCTTATCATATCATATTATGTAGTATTTTTCTTGTAATTATCATAGCAATTCATGTATAATATGATGTTAAATCATACAAGCAAGAAAAGTCATATGAATTAATAATACACAACACTTAAGTCAAAATCATTTTTTGGTCTTATGTATCCTATCATATATCAAGTTTGCACAACTAACTCAATTTTAAAAGAAAGATCAATTGTCCATCCTTTTCTTCAGGGTATCATCTCACTGTCAACCTAAATTATAATAGTTATACTTTCTTATGTGCATATGTTTTACAATATATAACATAAACATTCATCTCATCATGATGTACACATGCTATTAATTAGTATATATCAATATCAAATCAATATCTTAACTATATGCTCAGTATATATTATGTACTTAATATGTCATATGTTTAATATCAGTATAGTGTCATTAATAAAATCGATGACAACAACAATAAAATAATATAGTAATAGTAAATAGTATAGTGATAATAAATTAGTAAATAATAATAGTAAAGCCGTAACATCATATGGCAATAGAAATAATAAATCAATAACATACAGTTCAGTAGTCACATTAAATAAGTAGGAAGTCCTGATTTAGGTGATATTTTTTAATAGTAAGTTAGTTGTTAGTAATCATTGGCTTTGGTAAACTGAGTCATCATTTTTTGCTCTTTGACACAAAAATAACTCCTTATAAATCACAATCAGTGTATCATGTGAATCAGTGGAGGATAACTTCCAACCATAATATTTAAAGAAAAACTCGTCAGCCACCATCATATACAAGTCAATCAGTCTCTAACCAACATTAATGAAATCAAATTTTACTTATCTTCATATAAATTATTATCCCATAATAATAATAATAATAATAATAATAACCAAATATTACTCAATCATACACTCATTTTCATTCTCAATGCATGTATTAATAATATGCTTAAATTAAATAAAAATATCAAATTATTTCTTTAGTGCATAATAGTACAAAATTCAATAGATCTTATTTTACCTATTGAAATTAAATAATATTATAGTCAAAATGCTTATATTATCAACATCTATCACATACCAAAAATTATATAGTGTAGGTTTGCTTAAAATTAAGATATTATTACTTTTATAAGTTTTGATCAAATTAAAATACATAAAACACAACATGCAAAAAATCATTGAAATCAGAAATTGGGTAATAATTTCTTACAATGAGATGAGTAAATCTCTCAATATGATCAACTCATAAAAATCTCTCAACAAAATATAAATCATAAATTTCTTTTTCTCTCTCATCTATTTTCTCTCTTAATATCCCTTTCAAGCTTCATGTCAGCCTATTGAATAGTGAGAAAAAAAGGTAATGGATTTTAGTTAATGGAAATAGATTTTTATAATAGTAATATAATTAATTTATTTTTTAGTATAAAATTTATTAAATCTTAAAACTCGAAGCTCCAAAAATTATAGAAAAATATCCATTAAATAGTTCATTATATTTATTTTTTTATTTTTTGTTAAATCAGTTTGCAAAACTGTAACATCAGAATCTGCTCCAGGATCATCCGGGCCGATCTGGATCGTCCCGGGACGATCAGTGCAATTTTTGTTCCAGTTTTCTGTCCAGAAGTTACAGGAATGATTTCCTGTAGGGATCGTCCGGGCCGATCTGGGATCGTCCCGGGACGATCAGTGGATGGCACAAGTCAGAGAATAGAGGTTTTTATCGTCTAAGAAAATTAATTATCGTCCTGAGAAATCGTCCCAAGCCGATGGGATTTTGGTCAGATCGTCCAGGACGATCGTGCGATCGGCCGGGCCGATCAGAGTAATTTAAAGCTGAAATCAAGTCATTTTGAAGAGATAGAAAATCATAAAATATCTAAAATTCAGCCGAGGAGAGAGAAGGTCGAGGAGAAACTTGGAAAAGTTGATTTTCGGGCGACGCCGGGTCGTTTTCGTCCAACAAGACTGTTGAAGATATTGCTGTACGCAAGATAAGGCACAATCCGCCTTTCTCAATTTTCAGAATCGTTGTGTTTGGCGGTATTATCTGTCCGGAATTGATTTTGTTAGTGATTTTCGTCCGTATTTCCCGTCTGGTTCAGTTTTTACCGCGTGACCGTATGTTATTGACGTGCCGAGTGTGCACATTTTGGTTATTTTCTGGAGATTTTTGTCCGGGTATTTTGAATTCGGCGGTGTTTTATTTCGACTGTATTTTTCTATAATGATATTAAATGTTGTGGCAATAGAATTAAAGTCTTGCAATGTTGTTATCTATATTCTGTGCAAATTTGATATTCTGTGATTTTTCAGGAAAATTGTGTAAATTCTGTATACAACCGTTGTGCTGACCGATTTTTGTCTGATTTCTGAATTCGTCCGGATTTCTTCTGAATTGATATGCTATCGGTATATGCTATATAAAGGGAGTTATAAGGGGCCTGGATCCTAAGAGATTCAGTTAGTGTCTGGAAAATCTGAAATGAGCTCAATCTGAAATCTGATATATATTCTGTTCCGGATCTGATGAATTCTGTTCTAGTGCTATAAGCACATCTGTTCTGGTGCTATAAGCACATCCGTGAGCACAAAGGGAGGCATAAGGGGCCAGAATCCGTAGAGATTCTGTCAGTGTCAGGAAATTTAGCTATTAATTACAATAATATCTGATATCTGATTTGATATGACTTCTGTTTCCGTACAATTCTATCTGATCTGCTCCGTTTAGATCTGTTCTGATTTGATATATGTCTGTATCTGTTTTGATTTGATCTGTTTCGTTCTGATCTGCACGATTTTGATATCTGTCTGATTCTGTTCTGGTTTCTATACGGATTTAGTTTGAAGTGTTTGGTTTTGGATTCTGAAAGTTTTGATTGGAGGTTTGTCGCTTTGCTGAGCTGTTGAGCTCACCCTTATTTTCTGTGTGGTTTTCAGGTTCTGGCAAAGGGAATGAGGTCTTGGATTAGAGTTCAGAGTTTGATTAGTTATAAGTATTTTGTACTTTTTGATTTTTGTACAGTCATGACTTTTCTTCTTTATTCTTTCTGTCAGCCATGTACTGTATTTGTAGATGATTGTTTTGAGGAAAAAAATATAGATGATTTGTTTCGCTGCATTTGATGTTTCATAGTAGCTCTGTGCGTCTGTTTTGAGTTGAAATATTTGGAAGAATCAGTTCCGAAGCAAATTCCAAAGCCAGATCCTGATCTGTTTGTTTGTTTGGCTGGTCGCGGCTCGGGTCGTGACAAGCTTTGGTGGTATCAGAGCAATAGTTTTGGAATTTGGTTGAATTGTAAGACAGAGCTATAGGAAGTGATCTGTAAGTGAGTCTGTCTGAGGTAGTTTTGGTTTGTTTGGTTTTTTATTGTGTTGTTTTTGTGATAGTTTTCCGAATTTTTTCTGAATTTTCTGTATGGATCAGCCAGACCCAGACATGACTGACGGGCAGAGTGCCAGTCAGGCAGCTCCAGTGGGGAGTATAGCTCCAGATACACTGTCTCAGTTTGCTACGCTAGTTGCTCAGATGATGAGTGAGAGTCACAGTAGAGCTTCTACTGTCAGATCTGATGACATTGATAAACATATGCAGATGTTTCTGAGATTGAAACCTCCGAGATTTGAGGGTGCTGTTGAGCCCAGAGTGGCTGAGGAGGATAGAGAAGACTTTTGACGGCATGAAGTGTCCGTCAGACAGGAAAGTACCGTTGGCTGTTTTTCTGTTGGATGGAGAGGCTGAGCACTAGTGGGTAGGCCAGTAGGAGGACAAATTTCAGGGTAGATTGAACTCTTTGATTACCTTGGAAGAGTTCACTGATGTTTTTCGAGATTGGTTCGTTCCCCCTTCTGCACGACAGCAGATGCAGGAGAGTTTTCTGAGGCTTGTTCAGGGGAGCAAGACGGTGATGCAGTACGAGGCTGAGTTTACTGCCTTAGCCAGGTATGCTTCGCAGCTGGTTAGTACTTCTGCTGAGAGGTGCTACAGATTTCTGAGGGGATTACGAGATACTCTGAGGCAGCCCCTGATACCGTTCCGCATTACTGATTTCTCTGAGCTTGTAGAGCGAGCTCGTCTGATTGAGAACGACTTGATGGCTACTCAGCAGCGGTGGACTGCGAGTAGGAAGATGTTTGGAGGTGAGGCTTCCGGTAGTGGTTCCTCTGGGAAGAGGAGATTTGTAGCTGGTTCTGGATCTGGTGACTCCAGGAGGAGTGGAGGGTCGTCTGGTACTGCTACCAGTACGACGAGTTCTGGATCTGTCAGTATGGCACCTGTGTGCCAGAGTTGTGGACGGCGACACCTTGGCCAGTGCTACAGGATGGCTGGTCTGTGCTTCCGATGTGGTCAGCCAGGACATCAGATTGCAGAGTGTCCACAGACTGGATTTGATCGGCGTTCTGAGTTCCGATCAGAGGGCTTTGTCAGACCTGCCAGTTCAGCAGCAGGAAGACCGAGGATTGTTCCTCCACGCCCTGAGGGATTTTCTGGTAGAGGTGGTGGTTCTAGTTCTATACCACGGAGACCACCTATTGTTAGTGAGAGGCTCCCTCTGCCTAGTAGTTCTGTTGCTTCAGCTCCAGCTCCAGTTCAGCCACGAGTTTACAGCCTGAGTCAGCAGGAGGCTCGTGATGCTTCAGATGTTGTGACAGGTACTATTTATATTTCTGATCAGCCTTGTCGAGTTTTGTTTGACTCTGGAACCAGTCATTCTTTTCTGTCCGAGCGCTATTTTGAGATTTTGCGTTTGGATTCATTTTTACTACCGGTTTCTCTTTCCGTGATTTTACCGGCTGGAAGTAATCTGATTGCCCGTAAGTTTTGTTTGTGTGAGATTGATATTTCTGGTAAGAAGTGGAAATCGAGTCTGATTCTGTTGCCGATTTCTTCGTATGACGTGATTTTGAGCATGGATTGGCTGAGTCTGTACGAGGCTCAGATTGATTGTTCAAAGAAGCAAGTGAGCTTGCTTATATCAGGAGAGAGATGTGTATTCCAAGGCTTATGAGGTGTTCTCTCCAGTCTGATTTCTATGTTAGAGGTGAGCAGAATGTGGAAGAAGGGATGTCCAGTGTTTTTGGCTTCGGTGCGGGATCTGAACCTGGAGGTTGGTTCTGTTTCTGAGATCCCTGTGGTACGGGAGTTTGCTGATGTTTTTCCAGAGGAGTTGGTTGGTTTACCTCCGGATAGAGAGGTGGAGTTCTCTATTGATATTTTTCTGGGTACCGCTCCGATATCAAAAGCTCCGTATAGGATGGCACCGAAAGAACTTTCTGAGTTGAAAGTTCAGCTTCAGGAGTTGGTGGATAGAGGATTTGTTCGTCCTAGTGTTTCTCCCTAGGGAGCACCTATTTTGTTTGTGAAGAAGAAGGATGGGACACTCCGTATGTGTGTTGACTATAGAGATTTGAACAAAATCACGATCAAGAACAAGTATCCTTTGCCTCGGATTGACGACTTGTTTGATCAACTTTCCGGATCTTCGGTATTTTCGAAGATTGACTTGCGATCCGGATACTATCAGGTGAAGGTGAAGGAAGCTGATGTGGTGAAGACAGCTTTCAGTATTCGGTACGGGCATTATGAGTTCTTGGTTATGCCTTTTGGGGTAACCAACGCGCCTGCTATTTTCATGGATCTGATGAACTGAGTGTTCAGGGAGTTTCTGGATCAGTTTGTGATCGTCTTTATCGACGATATTCTGGTATATTCTGCTTCTGAGGATGATCATGCCAGACACTTGAGCATTGTGTTTGAGACTTTGAGGCGGCATCAGCTGTATGTCAAGTTCTCCAAGTGTGAATTCTGGCTGAAGAGCATTTCATTTCTAGGGCATGTGGTGAGCGGAGAAGGCATTTCTGTTGATCCCCAGAAGATTCAGGCGGTTGCTGATTGGCCAATGCCGACTACGGTATTTGAGATACGTAGTTTCTTGGGCATGGCCGGATATTACAGGAAATTTGTGAAGGGATTTTCACAGATTTCGACGCCTCTGACGAGACTGACGCAGAAGTTAGTACCTTTTGTTTGGACACCGGAGTGTGAAGCTGGTTTTCAGAGATTGAAGGACTGTTTGACTTCAGCTCCAGTGTTAGCACTTCCATCAGGTACGGAAGGATTTCAAGTGTACAGTGATGCTTCACTGGAAGGTTTGGGATGTGTTTTGATGCAGCATGGTCAGGTAATTGCTTATGCCTCTAGACAGTTGAAACCACATGAGAAGAATTACCCGACACATGATTTGGAGTTAGCTACAGTTGTGTTTGCTTTGAAGATTTGGCGTCATTACCTATATGGCGTCAGATGTGAGATTTTCACTGATCATAAGAGCATGAAGTACATTTTCACTTAGAAGGATCTGAATCTGAGACATAGAAGATGGCTCGAGTTGATCAAGGACTATGATTTGACCATTCAGTATCAGCCTGGGAAGGCTAATGTGGTTGCAGACGCTCTGAGCAGGAAGTCTTCTGGATTATCAGGTTTGCAGCTCACTTTTGATGATTTCCTGATTCGAGACATGGAGCGATTACAGTTGGAGGTGATTTCCTCCAGTGGTTTGGATTTGGCTCAGATGAGCATTCAGTCTTCTTTGGAAGCAAGGATTCAAGAAGCCCAGAAGTCAGATTCTGACAATTCGAAGTTGATTGCTCAGATTGAATCTGATAAGAAGCCTGAACTTTGAATTTCTAATTCTGGTATCATTTTCTGTAAGAACAGGTTGTGGGTACCTGTGTTTGGAGATTTGAGGCAGGAGATTCTGTACGAATCTCATCTTTCAGGCTACACTATTCATCAAGGCAGTGGTAAGATGTATGCTGACATGAAGCTTTTGTTCTGGTGGCCTGAAATGAAGAAGGATGTGACAGAGTTTGTGTCGAGATGCGAGGCCTGTCAGTTGGTGAAGGCAGAGCATCAACGACCAGGTGGACTGTTGCAGTCGTTGCCTATCCCTGAGTGGAAGTGGGAGGAGGTAACGATGGACTTTATGATGGGTTTTCCTCGATCTAGACAAGGACACAACGCCATTTGGGTGGTTGTAGATCGACTGACGAAGTCCGCCCATTTTCTTCCGATCAGGCAGACCGATCCGGTGGATCGTTTGACACAGGTTTATGTGAAGAAAATAGTCAGATTGCACGGTGTGCCTCGAGTGATAGTTTCTGACCGAGACGGACGATTTACTTCCAGACTTTGGAAGGGTATTCAGCAAGGCTTGGGTACGAAACTGCATTTCAGTACAGCTTTTCACCCGCAGACTGACGGACAGTCTGAGAGAACCATTCAGGTACTGGAAGATCTGTTGAGGCTTTGTGTTTTGGACTTCGGCGGAGGCTGGGAAGATCATATCCCGTTGATTGAGTTTGCTTATAACAACAGTTTTCAGTCCAGTATCGGTATGGCACCGTACAAAACTCTGTATGGCAGGAAGTGCCGTACTCCTTTGACTCTGACTAAGGTCGGAGATAGACAGGAACTGGGTGCCACTTTCTTTGAAGAAACTGTTAAGAAGATCAGCTTGATTAAAGAAAGATTGAAAGCACTCAAGATCGACAGCAGAAGTATTACAATCAAAAGCACAGGTTCGTTGAATTTCAAGTTAGTGACTTTGTGTATGTCAAAGTCAGCCCGATGAAGGGTGTGAGCAGATTTGGCCATGTGAGCAAGCTTAGTTCAAGGTATGTTGGACCTTTTGAAATCCTAGAAATGATTGGAAAATCTGCTTACCGACTGTTGCTTTCTGATTCGATGCCTGGCGTGCATAACGTGTTTCACGTATCTACTTTGAGGAAGTGGGTATCTGACTCTGGAAAGAAGCTGTCAGCTGACGAGGTTGAGATTCAGGAGAATCTGGCATACAAGGAAGAGCCAGAGTTGATTTTGGCGTACGACGTCCGAAAGCTACGAAGTAAAGAGATTCCGATGGTTAAAGTCCAGTGGAAGCACCGAACTGCACGGGAAGTGACTTGGGAGAAAGAATCGGATATGAGGAAGTCATACCCGTACTTATTTTGACTGAGTTTTGTTTGGGCAATGTCGAGGACGACATTTTTTCTGAAGTTGGGGAGATTGTAACATCAGAATCTGCTCCAGGATCGTTCGGGCCGATCTGGATCGTCCCGAGACGATCAATGCAATTTTTGTTCCAGTTTTCTGTCCAGAAGTTACAGGAATGATTTCCTGTAGGGATCGTCCGGGCCGATTTGGGATCGTCCCGGGACGATCAGTGGATGGCACAAGTCAGAGAATAGAGGTTTTTATTGTCCAAGAAAATTAACTATCGTCCTGAGAAATCATCCCCGGCCGATGGGATTTTGGTCAGATCGTCCAGGCCGATCAGAGTAATTTAAAGCTGAAATCAAGTCATTTTGAAGAGAGAGAAAATCATAAAATATTTAAAATTCAGCTGAGGAGAGAGAAGGTCGAGGAGAAACTTGGAAAAGTTGATTTTCGGGCGACGCCGGGCCGTTTTCGTCCGACAAGACTGTTGAAGATATTGCTGTACGCAAGGTAAGGCACAATCCGCCTTTCTCAATTTTCAGAACCGTCGTGTTTGGCGGTATTATCTGTCCGGAATTGATTTTTGTTAGTGATTTTTGTCCGTATTTCCCGTCTGGTTCAATTTTTACCGCGTGATTTTCCGTATGTTATTGACGTGCCGGGTGTGCACATTTTGGTTATTTTCTGGAGATTTTTGTCCGGGTATTTTGAATTCGGCGGTGTTTTATTTCGACTGTATTTTTCTATGATGATATTAAATGTTGTGGCAATAGAATTAAAGTCTTGCAATGTTGTTATCTATATTTTGTGCAAATTTGGTATTCTGTGATTTTTCAGGAAAATTGTGTAAATTCTGTATACAGCCGTTGTGCTGCCCGATTTTTGTCTGATTTCTGAATTCGTCCGGATTTCTTCTGAATTGATATGCTATCGGTATATGCTATATAAAGGGAGTTATAAGGGGCCTGGATCCTAAGAGATTCAGTTAGTGTCTGGGAAATCTGAAATGAGCTCAATCTGAAATCTGATATCTGTTTTGTTCCGAATCCGATGAATTCTGTTCTGGTGCTATAAGCACATCTGTTCTGGTGCCGTGAGCACAAAGGGAGGCATAAGGGGCCAGAATCCGTAGAGATTCTGTCAGTGTCAAGGAATTTAGCTATTAATTACAATACTATCTGATATCTGATTTGATATGACTTCTGTTTCCGTACAGTTCTGTCTGATCTGCTCCGTTTAGATCTGTTCTGATTTGATATATGTCCGTATCTGTTTTGATTTGATCTGTTTCGTTCTGATCTGCACGATTTTTATATCTGTCTGATTCTGTTGTGGTTTCTGTACGGATTTGGTTTGAAGTGTTTGGTTTTGGATTTTGAAAGTTTTGATTAGAGGTTTTTCGCTTTGCTGAGCTGTTGAGCTCACCCTTGTTTTCTGCGTGGTTTTTAGGTTCTGGCAAAGGGAAGGAGGTCTTGGATTAGAGTTCAGAGTCTGATCAGTTATAGGTATTTTGTACTTTTTGATTTTTGTACAGTCATGACTTTTCTTCTTTGTTCTTTCTGTCAGCCATGTACTGTATTTGTAGATGATTGTTTTGAGGAAAAGAAAAATATAGATGATTTGTTCCGCTGCATTTGATGTTTCATAGTAGCTCTGTGCGTCTGTTTTGAGTTGAAATATTTGGAAGAATCAGTTCCGAAGCAAATTCCAAAGCCAAATCCTGGTCTGTTTGTTTGTTTGGCTGGTCGCGGCCCGGTGCGGGCGGGATCCGTTCTGGTCGGGTCGGGTCGTGACAAAAACAGACACTTGATGGTCCCAAAATTCTGAGTTGTACAGACAGATGTAAAATTATTAAGGATTTACACCAATGCCCAAAAATTATGAAAAAAGAGTAATTAAACTTTTTTGTAATATCTATGTTATGGTGAAGACAGATTGTGATTTGAACTTATGATGATTCATGAATTTTTTTTTATATGACAGGGTTAATATACATAGTACACTTGAATGCATATTTGTATTCAAAGGTACTATTGTGGGTTCATGAATAAAAAAGTACTTGTGAGTATTATGTGTCATCCTTTTTTTTATGTTTCATTATTATCAAACAAAAACTGAATACTGTTATGTGCTAAGTGCTAGAGTAAGACTATGCCATAACAAAGTTACATAAAGATTTACATACACATATCAAAAGAAGTTCACAATAGAAACAAAAGTTTCTAACATTAAAAACTAAAAAAAAAAAAAAAAGGAGGCCTGCTCCAATTAAACAATCTTTTATATAGATGAAGATCACAAAAATATTTTCATCATCATTGAAGAATGCAAGATTATAAAGGTATGAATCATGGGAGTGTCAAAAATGAGTTAACGGGTTAGGTTCAAGTCTAACAAAAAATTGGCCAAACCCAAATTCAATCAACTGGAATCGACATGTTTAATAAACATGTCAAAAGAATAGAACCGAACCTGACACACTGGTAACTTGAATGATTAAAAACTACCAAATAACCTATTCTGATTTTAAAAAAAATTGTAATTGAACAACTACATAGTTTTGGTATATTAATAAAAAAGGCAACTATACCAATAAAACAAAATTTAAAAAATATTAAATAGACACTTTTGGATCAAAATCAAGTTTGCAGGTCAAATCGAATTCCACTTGTTTAATAAATGGGTTGCGATTCCAGACCCAAACTGAGATTTTCGGATCGGGTTAGCAGTCGGGTCATTTTTGACACCCCTGTTATGAAATACTACCTTTGCCTCTTATAAATGTTGAGGAATGTATTTGAGAAGCAATGATGGTTGATAGACATCAACATTGATTGACTACAATAAAAAACAATCAAAGCAAAAATGTCATGAACATTATTTGACGGCATGTGATAGTGGTTAGATAGATATAGATCTCAACATTGGTTGGCATATGTAACGAGAGTTGATGATTGAAAAACATTAGATAATCGACAATGATATGGTGATAACAATTGCTAGTGGTGATCATCGACATTTATTGGTGAGAGTAATTTTATGATTCTTCATATCTCTAAATTCTCTCCAATTCCATCCGCTATTCATGTAAAGAATAAGGACTTATTATAGATATTTGAACTGACGTTTTAATTATTTTTGCCAAAAGCTCTAAACACTACATCAGATTGTAAAATTTTTTTGAGTAAAATATTATAAGCCAAGTTTTCTAAAAAGAACATTGATAAAATGATACAAGATATAAAATTTCAAATGAAAATCTATAGGCAAACAAATTTACAAAAAGGAGAGAGCTTTTATCTTATTTGCATTCCTCCCCTTTGGTTGGGCAGTAGAACACCACATCAAACCACACCCACTAGAAATATAGTTTGATATTTGCATGCTTAAGTTGTGCAAAACGCTACAATACTTAGGACAGCGGTGAAAGAAAAAAAAAGGAATTGAAAAACACACAGCGCTCACCCCTAACTATCTGGGCCTCTCCGCCATCATCCTCTCTTCTCATCTCTCTCTCTCTCTCTGGCGCTTCCTATCTCCTCTCTTTCACTCACCTTTCAACTCTTCTCCATCTCGATTCTCGAGAACTCTCCTCTTGCTGCGAAGCCCTAAAACCGTCTCTCCCTACTTCTCTTCTGGCTTCATAGAGCTTTGCAGCCGCCTGCCTGCAGCTACTTTGTCTCCCTGTAATGCTAGGCATCGTCGACCCGTTGCTGGAAGATCGTTGTACGACCAGGGCTAATACTTGAGCATTCGATCGTAAGGGAGCCGATCCTTCTGGTTATGGAGTCCGATCTTCGTGTTTCTGATATTTTTGTTTTGTTTTCATGTCGATCTTGCTCTTTTAGGTGCTATCTAGCTGTGCGTATTTTTTTTTTCGGTTTGTTGTTCTTTTTGCGATTTTTTGCTTAATCGGTTGGCGATAGTGCTTTCTTGCTGATTATCGGTGGGTTTCATGGTGATGGTGGTGGAAAGCGGCAATGTTTTGCCTGGAAAGTTTTTATTTTAGTCAGTTCTTGGAGGTGGATCGTGCGTAGGAGAGGGAAGGTGAGGGACGATCGGTTAGTGGGATTCGTCTGCTGGTAGTTGGATGATGGCTTTTCTCTTGTTTCCTTGGTACTTGGTTTTTTTATGGAGTAGGGATGATTTGATCACGTTTGCTAGTCGTGATTCTTGTTCATGGCCGATGATGTTTGTTTCTAGGGGAAAGTTGGGAATTTTATGCGAAATCTGCATCAGCTTAGTGAATATCTATTAGTTTTTCTTATATTTGGTTCTTTTTAAGCTAGTTTATTCCGTGGAAATGGAAAAGCAACCTTCTTTTATTGCCTTTTTAAAAGAAAATTATTAGTTTCGTATAAAATCTTGGCCATCTCGTTGAAGGGTTGCTGTTTTATTGATCTATCTTCTGTTGTTTTAAGAGATCAACCATATTTACTGGTTCTCTTTTATATGGTTCTTGTGTTGCTTCTGGATGAAATGCTTTACATTTATTGCGTAGAAGATTGGCTATTATTAATTAGTTTCTCTTTAATCTGAATGTTCTTTTCTGCTGTATGGAAACCAGAGTTTTCATTTCTTATTCTAAGCGATTTGATTTTTTCCGGGTTTTGCTTTGTTTTTCAAGGATGGTTTTCTTGGTTTAGATGTTTTTTCATTCATGAACTGATTGCTTTCTATTCTTGTTATTGCCTATCAAACAAGGATCATGGAACGGATTGCTGGGAATTTAATGTTGGTGTGATTTGCATGGGGAAAGGATGCCAGAGCTTCGAAGTGGAGCCAGACAAGCTAGGTTGAAGTCCAAGAAAGCTGAAGCTATTCCAAATCAACCCCAGTCCTTTGAGCAAGCTGAAAATTGGGTTCTACCTACTCCGAATCGAACTGGTAGGAGAAGTGTTGGAAGAGGAAGGGGCTCCAATGCTGCAGCAGTAGTCAAGGGATCTTCAGCTACACCTGTCAGGCCAGGAGCTGGTGGTAGGGGTAGAGGTATCAGGCTGATTGATCTTGATCCTGATCAGCCTTGTGAGGTTTTTCCACGAGGTGCTATAGGGGGAGTTGTAGTTGGTGGCGCCCAAGAGCTTTTGTTGAACCAAGCTGCAGAAGTAGTTGCTGAAAAAGATTTTGTGATGGAAGGTGGCAGTGCTGATAAATTGGTGGGCGCTGAAGATGAAACCACTGCTGCTCCTGTGCCTGAGCGAGTATGCTTTCTTTGTTTTTTCCGCAATCTTTATTTTTTTTAATGTTGGAAGGAAAGTTAATTGATGGTTCAGAGAATAGAACTTATTTGGAACAATATTTGATCTTTTAAGCTGACCAACCAAATAGTTGGAATAAGGCTAATGATAATGATAACTTAGAAAGAAATTGTGCATGGAATGAGATTAAGTTAGTTAAGAGTACCTTTGCTTTGGCGTTGATCTAGCTGTGACTTTGCTATTAGTCAAATGAAAACTGAGAACCTGTACTTACGGCAGCCAACCCATGAAAGCAGGTTCTTATGTGCAATATGATTGTTTAAAATCAATTATAGTAATGGAAGAATTTTTGTAAATGGTTATGATAATTTGAAACTTTCTCAAAATTTTTTTTTTCATATTAGTATTATTTTTTCTTATTCCACAGGTACAAGTTGGTAACTCTCCTGTATACAAAATAGAAAGGAAGCTAGGAAAAGGTGGGTTTGGCCAGGTTTATGTTGGTAGAAGAATATCTGGTGGGATTGAAAGAACAGGACCAGATGCCTTCGAGGTAAATTGTTGAACTTTAAGATTATTGATAAATCTATGTTTATAAATTGTAGTTTTTAATATGTTTTTTTAATCATTTACAGGTAGCCTTGAAGTTTGAGCATCGTAATAGTAAAGGCTGCAGTTTTGGCCCTCCATATGAGTGGCAAGTCTATAAGTAAGCATTGATTTGTAAGTCCAACGTGAATTCAAACTTTTATATTATATTATTTGTTCCTTATTTGTTGTTATGCTATTTCAAGTAATCTCAATGGATGTTATGGTATACCATGGGTTCATCACAAGGGCCGCCAAGGAGATTACTATATTTTGGTAAGTGCTTAAACTATTATATTAAAAGCAATGACTAAATAATTTTATGGTTTTTAATGAGTGAGAATATTCAATTTTTTTCAGGTTATGGATATGCTTGGGCCTAGTCTCTGGGATGTGTGGAATTCTGTTGGCCAAGCGTAAGAAGCATGCTAATATTTATATATCCATTATAAGATGCATTGTTCATGACAATTTATTTACTTGTTTGTGGAACAGGATGTCACCTAATATGGTTGCTTGCATTGCTGTTGAAGCAGTATCTATCCTTGAAAAACTTCACCAAAAAGGGTATCTTCTTGTTTTTTGTCTGTAATTTTTATTCTTTAGCTATTATAATAGTAACTTCTTTCTCCGACATTTTTTCTATGATTAGGTTTGTACATGGAGATGTCAAACCAGAGAACTTTTTACTTGGGCAGCCTGGAACAGCTGATGAGAAAAAACTTTTTCTTATAGATCTTGGTTTGGGTATGTTATTCTCTTATGTGCCTTCCTTACCTAACTAATTTCTTACCACATTTTTTTTTAAATTCTTTATGACTCGTTTGGCTATTTTGAGCATTTGATCGGTTTCTTTTCATTGGATATGTGCTTTATTTATGAATTTCAATTATACTTGTAGCATCAAAATGGAAGGATGCATCATCTGGCCAGCATGTTGAATATGATCAAAGGCCAGATATTTTCAGGTTCATGGATTTGCATTGATGATTTCCTTTAAAATTTAGTACCTTTTCTTTTTCGTTTGTACTTCATCCTAATACATTCTTGCTTGCAGAGGGACTATAAGATATGCTAGTGTTCATGCCCACTTAGGTCGTACAGGAAGTAGGAGGGATGATCTCGAGTCCTTAGCCTACACACTGATATTCCTCATCAGGGGAAGGTTACCCTGGCAAGGCTATCAGGTATTCTCTCATCATTTGTTCCACTCATAAATTGTATATGTTCTATCCTTCTAGCTTTGCTATTTTAAATTTTGATATCATATCTTCATGTTTAAGTATCATTACCTTGCAGGGAGACAATAAGAGTTTTCTTGTTTGCAAGAAGAAGATGGCAACCTCTCCAGAGCTGTTATGTTGCTTTTGTCCGCCTCCATTTAAACTGTTTCTTGAGATGGTGACTAATATGAAGTTCGATGAAGAGCCAAACTATGCAAAACTTATTTCTCTCTTTGAAGGTTTGATTGAACCTTGTGTTCCTCTGAGGCCAATCCGAATCGATGGAGCTTTGAAGGTTGTTAGATGAGGCGGCTATAGTTATTGACCATTTGTATATTCACATTTGAGAAATTAACATCATTTTGATTCGTGGTGCTCTGTTTTGTAACTTAACTAGAATTGAATATTTACATTGAAAAATTTAGCCATCATATTTTATTACTCATTGGAGTTTTAATGCTGTGTTATTAGGTTGGGCAAAAGCGAGGCAGGATAATGGTAAATCTTGAAGAAGATGATCAGCCAAAGAAGAAAATTCGTCTAGGAAGTCCGGCAACCCAATGGATATCAGTTTATAATGCAAGGAAACCCATGAAGCAGAGGTAGTTTTTAATCAGTTTCTGGTCTAGTGTTTACATTCTGCACTAATTACTTCTATAGGCTTAGCAAGACTGTCTTGTGTTTTAATTTTCTTAACTGTTTTGGTTAGCTGCTTCTTTTGGTAGTGAAGCTTTCATTACTTTTTAGCTTTTCTTTTGCCTTTGTTTTCCATTGCTTTCCATAGATAACCTTTGGGTAGGGGGTTTGGGATTTTGGCTACAACTTCTATAGCAAGATTTATTCCTTGCAACACAGCACATACACAGATCTTGCTGTGTTATTAGCTGGCACCGTTGGCCACATTATTGGTTACTAGCTCCATAGAAAAGGATGTGGAAAGGGAGTGCAGACAAGAATGGCCAAGGTGCGGCATCATAGTTTATGTGTGTTATATTTGCTGTTGCACAGCTTGTCGCGACCGTCTGCATGCTGGGCCATAATTTATTGTGTACCTTAACTTCCAGGTTTAACTGGATTGTTTTCTGATGAACTCTGCAATTATAGAGGTTGGATTACAGAGAGTGGCCTACTTGAGGCAGCAGTTTTAACTTTTAAGTTAATAAGATTCAGAGCTCAAAAATGTAATTTTTAAGCTGTTTGTATGAGGAAAGTGTCTTATAAGCCTTAAACTAAAACATTTATGACAGTTCCTACTTAGGAAAACAGTTTCTTTCATTACTAATTATTTCACTTTTAGGTACTTGAATGGTTGCTAACAGCTCAGAACTATGCCGCGACCATAATACTGGAACTATTGAAATTTAGCTTCAATTTTCTTATCCGCTAGTTAATTATACGGTGAACAAGAAACTAATTTACGATAGCTACCTCATAATTTTGCATGCTTTAATATTGAAGTGTAATTAGCAATGTTACAATTGTTGTTTTGACTCTGGCAGTAGATCATCCATTGTTCAAATAGGCACATGGCTTACTGCAGTGAGCAGATCATAATTAGCATTGATCATAGACTGTAGTATCCTAATTTACTCCTGCTGTATTGAGTTAGTTTTGTGTGAGTCTTGATTAAATATATAAAATATTATTGGTATTGTAATCCATTTAGACATGCTGATTGAGTTATTTAGTTAGCAAATGGTTGATATTTTTTTCCCAAATTATGAAATTTCCAATTACATGATTATTCTATGTTAGATGTAATAATTCAATGTAGTAAAAAAAATGTGCATTTTGATTTTGGTAATTCTAAGTTGCTGAGATTCATGCTTTATTAATTTGGATTTCCTTTCTCGTGTAAGTCATATTTGGTATGCTGGCAGCTTATGTTTGTCTACTAATTATGAAACACATTTTATAGATGTAGGTATGGTAGCAAATGACAAATTGTGTCATTTGTAGTGTTTTTGAAAGTTATGCAAATCGAGGTGTTGAAATTTGCAAATGTTTGATAAACTAAGAACTTAGCTGAATGTTGTGGTGGGTTTTTTTCTACGAGATATATTACTTACATCCTAGATATTTATGGTGCGAAGAGGAAATTTCAAATTTTCCATATGCATGGTTAGCATGATCTTTCTGCAGCTTTGGTTTGATTTTACCTTAAATTGTTTGTTAAGGTTTAAGATGTATTGTTTTGTGCGCCTGAACTAAACTAATATCTAATTTTTGTATATTTTACCTTCTTAATTTGATGTAAAGTTATGATCGTATCTTATTACGTAGGTATCACTACAATGTTGCTGATGCAAGGCTTCATCAACATGTGGAAAAGGTAATGAAGATGGTCTCCATATAAGTTGTGTGGCTTCTGCAGCAAATCTCTGGGCCCTTATCATGGATGCAGGAACAGGATTCTGTTCCCAGGTTTATGAATTGTCACCGGTCTTCCTGCATAAGGTATGACTTCATGAAATGATTACATCACCAATATTCACCATTTGGGGGTTGGCTCTATTAATTATCATCCTCCATTAATTCCTTTTAAGTGCTACATGAGTTGTTAACTCTAGTTCTGCACATGCCTTTTTGTATTTCGTCTAGCAATTTTATCTGTTGCTAATAAAATGCCATGAAGTTTATTTCCTTTTGATATTTCTTACTGATTTTTTTGGGTTTTTTAAGGATTGGATCATGGAACAATGGGAGAAGAATTATTATATCAGTGCAATTGCTGGTTCAAATAATGGTAGTTCATTAGTCATTATGTCCAAAGGTTTGTTCTCATTTATCATTACATTTCCAAGTTCAACAACTAAAACTTGCAGATACTAGTGTCATATATTGTTCATTATGTCACTTGTATGTATTTCGAGGGTGGTTTATCAGTATACATTTGATCTTGTTGATGTTGCTATTGTCTATATTTCTACACAATCTATTGCAGTTGTTGAACAAGGTTATCTAGATGGTTTTGTTTCTTGAAGGATGAAAGCACTGTTTAACATGTTTCTATTAAAATTCATCGATATTATCTATCTTTGCGGACATCATACCATTCTATGTTAAGCATTTGTTGTAATATTTGGTACTTGGGCTGTGAGGCAATTCCATCCTTTAAGGACAGTTTAGTTTGTTATGCAGTATCATTTTTAGGTTAATCATGATGATTACATGTCTGATGTTTTTATTTTGACATTCAGTTACATACTCTTGATTATATACTTGTGTAGAATAAACAATACAGAAATTAATTAGTATTCATTTTTTTATTGAATAGATAAAAACTTGTAGCACAAGATCATCTGAGATCAAATTTGGTTGCTCTATTGATGCTTTAATTGGAACTTAATGTCCTGTAAATTTTTTTATTGGGAATTTGATATCTTATGTTATGCATGACATGATTTGATGATGGCACCCCTCAGCTGACTGATTATTGCTCTTGACCTTGGAAGGAGAGAGGTCAAGATTTTGACTCACTTCAAAAAGAAAATACCCTATACAACGAGATTGTGTTTTTGTACAGCTTCTGATCTCGCAAGATGAGCTACGAACTAACCTTCTAATTCGATTTGGTTGTTTGGGACAATTCATACTTTTTTTAAGAAAGTATCATCATTATGTTGTATCGTCCTACCAAAATTATAGCTGAAGTTATTTCACCTTTATCGCCTGGATCTTTTAATTTTTGCTCTATTTCAGCCTCTATTTAATGAGAGTTGATACATCTTATTATTTAAAGTTCTTTTTATATATGGCACGTTGTGTTATAAGGTTGCAATTATAGTTCAATTTTATTTCTTTCTTTGCATTCCTGAGTTGAATAATTGTTTGATATTTTAGGAACACCATATACTCAACAGTCTTATAAAGTAAGCGAATCTTTCCCTTTTAAGTGGATCAACAAGAAATGGAAAGAAGGTTTCCATGTTACTTCCATGACTACTGCTGGCAGCCGTTGGGGTGTAGTGATGTCAAGGAACTCTGGCTTTTCTGAACAGGTATTGTGAGAATTTCTTATCTAGTCCTATCATTATAAGCTTGCAATGAAAACAGTTCGTATGCTAGCTTCTGTAGATGCAACTTTTTTATTTTACCAACTGTCTGATTTCCATCTGAAGTTCCTTGTTTTGTGAAATATTATTCCTTGATGAATGTGGGCATTTTGACATCCGCTGGTTATCATTACAAATTCTTGAATTTTGCTTTGTTTGTTTTTAATTTTGTCATCTGGTGACGCACCATTTTTTTTAGTTTTACCTGCTTATTGATTTGAATATAATCTTTCTTAGATTGTGATCATTTTCCTTGATGATGAGTCTGAACATCTTGACTTCGTTTGGCTATCACATGTTCATCTATATCATCATATCACTTTCTATTGTAGGTAGTGGAGTTAGATTTTCTTTATCCAAGCGAAGGAATTCATCGAAGATGGGAGAATGGATATAGGATAACATCAACTGCAGCCACGGCAGATCAGGCTGCTTTTATTTTAAGCATTCCAAAACGGAAGATGTTAGATGAGACCCAGGAAACTCTTCGAACATCTGCCTTCCCCAGCAATCATGTAAAGGTACTCACAAATTTTGAATTAGTTCCCTGAGATGCCTCAAATCACTTTATGTGTATTTTTTTTCAACTTTGATTAGTTTTTATTCAAGAGTGAATTTTTAAACATCCACTAATCTGGTGCTAGAGCAAATGCTAAAAATAAGTAATGCTGGTCTCTCTAATGCTTTGCTTTTGCTTCAAGTTTGAGTAGTCATTCTTGTGTTTGAATAGCTTGTTATATGTGCAAGGCTCATGGGATAGTTACTATCTACCCATGATAAACACTCATGTGGTATTTATTACCGCAAACAGCACCATCATGGCAACTTCTTAGACTCAGTTATAACAATCTAATTTCATTACGTGAAAAAAAGTACACTAACATTAAGCTATGACTTCTTTGAACTGTTCTGTGGATCATGCCAACTTCTTTGTATTAAGTGCATCAATTTCCTTAATTGATCTACCCAAAATCTCATTCAAACTTTAAAGTCACTTCACGGCTTCTTTGTTCTTGAATTGACTAGTCGTGCACATGTTTTGAAGTAGTCTTCAGTAACTATCACATAGGTTTGCTATTATCAAAATTGAGCTTGTCCATGGGGAGCTCATGGGTTCACAGTCTGTTTTTGATGGTGAAAAGCCTATATAACAAAAGTAATGGAAAGAAGTTTTCACCCCCTCTGTATGTATGCATCTATGTTTAACTGAGTGAATTAATAAGAAATAAACATGATCAAATTACAAATCATTATAACACAGTTCTATCTTATTGATACTAGCATCATAAAAAACAATCATAATTAATCTTGTAAGGAAAGATAAATCAAACAAAATATTAACATTCTAGTAAAAGTCTACAAAGCCAGATTAAGTGAACTTATTGTTTTCTAGAGTGCAAAAACTGTCCTCGACAAGCGGTTTAGTTATGCTCGCATGTGAATGAACACAACATTAACATCACAACAAGTGACATCATGCCCTATGAAATGAAGTCAAAATTTGATGTGCTTGATCCAAGAGTGTTGAGTAGGATTCTTAGTTAGACGGGTAACACTTCTGTTGTCACACAAAATGACTTAATATCATAATCCTCTAACTATTGCTTTAACCATAATATTTATGCAACATAGGTACTTGTAGTGATATACCCAGACTTTACGGCGACAAAGCATCAAAGCTCTATTTCCTAATGTACCTAGTTATAAGGGACATCACTAATAACTGCCATGCTTCTGATTTGATTTGTGAACAACCCTTCATCCTACAAAGTTTGCATTAGAGATCTCGAAAAGATTACGTGGAAGTGTTCAATGGATGCCAAAGCCCTAATGTGGGTGTGCTTAACAAATATTTTAATATACACTTCAGTGTAGCTAAATGAGAATCCTTCATATTTGCCTGGAATATAACACACAAGAAATCATTAAACATTATAGCAGGTCAACTCATGATTTAATACATCAAAGAACCTATCATGACATCTAATCTTTTCGTCCTTTGTATAGTTTGGTTGACGGGTTTATGGGGTTTCTGTTTATTTAAATCTGTTTATGTCATACCTTATAATAAGATCAATTATATACTTGATTTGAAAAATGAAGATGTGACCTTCATCTTGCTTAGCTTGAGGTTTGTGGTAGAAGTTTAATTTATCAATCATATTCATTTCAAAGTCTTTGAAGGCTCATTATATAAAAATTCTTTAGTAAATATGTCATTAAGATATATAAATATATTTACACCGAAATATATAAATACCAGATAGCTACTATTTATATCAAAACAAATGGATATCTTGATATGTTAGAAATTGGACAGGTAAAGAAATTTCTCGTTGGGTTACGTACCTACTTAATAAAGAATAAACCTAAATTCCGAGAAATTATATCTTCTACCAAAATATTCACCGAAGAAGCTGAAACCCTTTTGAGAGAAGCCATTTACGAGCAGATCGAACTTACCAAGATATAATGTACCATGTCCGTGTAATTCATTATAATATATATATATATATCAGTGGAATAATCATGTTTTGATTAATCTTCTCGATAAAATTTGTTATGTTTACTCCGTCCTTCAGAAAACCCTGTTTATATGAAAAGCTCTTAGCTTATCATACTAAGCTTTGCTCTTGCCTCAAGTTATATAATAATTTCTTCATTTTATAGAAGTACTTAGGATTATCATGATTTTCAAACCCTATATGGTTGCTCCACAAATGCATCTTGTTTCAGAATACATTTTCATATTCTTCTGACAGAGCTTAAAGCTTTTCAAGTAAGCAACGACTGAATGGCCTCTAACCCAGTAATAGGGGCAAATGATTTCACAAAATCTTTCCTTTCTACATTAAATAAAACTCTGAGCTACAAACTTAGCTTTAATTCTAATTGTGGATCTTGAATCATTTCAATAACATTATGTGATGTGGAATTGGGGTGCGGAAAAATTTTGGAATTTGTATTAATTATATGGGATAAAAAGATGAAGCTTCTATAGAGAATATTGAGGATAATAGTTTTTTTCTTATTATCTAAACATAAACAATGAGCAATTTTACTGTTAACAAACAATGAGGATGGTAATTGGTTGAGTTAGTCTAGCATATGGCAGTTGAGTTCAGGGAGTGTGCATGAAGATTTGTCCGACTATATGAGGGGCTGACTGCTATAAACAAAATAATTATTTTCTTCTTGTTTTCTAAACTTAAACAGCGAACAATTTCACTTTTAACAACAAACAATGAGAATGATAAATAGTTGCGAATCAATCTAGTGTATGGGCAGATGAGTTCAGGGAGGGCACATGAATATTTCTTGGACTAAATAAGAAGGGGGCCAGGTTCTATAAACAAGAGAAGGAAGGAAAATAGGTGATTATGATTTCTAGAATTGGAAAATGACAGTGAGAAAGAAAGATTGATCGAGTATTTGGAGGACATGAAGTTTTGGGGGTCTATGAAACAATTTCCATTGAAGAAAAAATGATTTAAATTATTAATTTGATCTCTGTTTTTTTAAATCCAATAATCTTCTAGAATTTATTCAAAATCAAAGAAAATTAGAAAATAGGAACTAACATAGAAAGTAGAGCTAATTCCTTGATTCTCTTCTTAAAAGGTTGTTGGTAGTTTGGAATAGGATGAAAAACAAAAATCTTTCTCATCTCTTATTGGCTAGCCCTTTTAATCTTTAAATTTACAATTAAGTCTGCACTGAATTGGTATTTACATATTTATCATTCTAAGTTTAATTTTGCAAATATTCTTGTAGCTTCTTTGATTAATTCACATTTTGGTCATTTGCTCTTGCAAATGAGAACCCCTTCTTCCAGTTCTTGGTCCTATTCTTTTATTTCTTCCTCCATACAACCGTTGGTTTTTGTATTGGGTTTTTTTTTTTTTTGAAAGAAATGCTAATATTGCATTAAAAGCAAACAGAAAAAAGAAACAATTACAAACTACTCAAGTCACACCTAAAGAATCACACTCCTCCTTCAAGCAAGACAAGAAAGGAGGAGGAATCAAACCATCATTAAGCTCTTCCCACAAAAAAGAACTTTCTAAAGCCAAATTAGCACAAATATCAGCTAATTTGTTACCACTTCTACTAGAAAAAGAAAACACAATTTGTTTGAACTCAAGCAAGAAAGCCAAATTATCTTCAATATTTCTACTAACCTTCCAGCTCTTGTCTGAATTTTGAAGCAGCTTAATGATATTGAAATTGTCCCCTTCAATGATAACTCCTTGAGCTTCGAATATCCAAATATGGACCACTTTTTTAAGATACAAAACAGTTAATAACTCCGACTGTGCAACGTCCCAATGCAAGAACTGAACTCCAAAAGCAACCAAGAATCTTCCTTTCTCGTCTCTAGCAATGCCTCCAATTCCAGCTAAATTATTCCTCTTGAGAGCTGCATCCACATTTATCTTTATCCAACCGGGAGGAGGAGGATGCCAAGGATAAAACAACAAACGCTGGTTGGCATCCCAGTTATCCGGTTGGAAATTTAAAAAATTACTCCTAATAGTAAAGGATATAGCATTTGCAGCAATGGTATTGTCAGAATCTTCATTGTCACCATGAACCAATTTGCATCTACTCTTCCAAACAAGACATGCGGCTGTACAGTAAATGTTTGCAATGAGAGCATTCTTTCCCACGTACCTCTGAAGTCCATCCAGGCATTCAAAAAAACTGTCAAACACCGAAACCAGAAATCCCCAACTATTCAGTAGAGAGACCACTTTCCGGAACTTAGAACAGCTTCCTGCTATGTGGTTGTTATCCTCTTCTTCTTCACAGCCCCTCGGACATCCTGGAAATGTGCTTAACCTCCTCCTCACAAGAAAACTATTAGATGGAATAACATCATTACAAAGTCTCCACCAAAAAAGTTCAATTTTCGGGTTTTAACTTAAGTCTTTTCATCCAACTCCAATGAGCAATCTCATCTTCTTGAGCCATAGCAGCTTCAAAGGACATGACCGCAATGGGTTTCCCAGAAAATTTACCTTTTAATTCCATGATATCTGAATTCTTGCCATCTACAATAGGAATTTTTGAAATGAGATTCAGCAGCTATCCCCCAAATACAACTTGTAGTTTATCCATATTCCATTGGCCATTTGAGATGAATGAGCTTAGATTGAAATCGGAAATTTCCTGTATATTAACAAATGTAGGCCAGTTTGCAATGCATTTGTCTAAAATCCATGAATCATACAGCCAATTGATAGATTTCCCATTGGAAACATTCCATCTAACAATGTTTTTAAGGTATTTAGCTCCCATATTAATAATCTTCCATGTAGGTGAACACCCTTTCTTCACTGGGACCGACCACACATCTTCTCCATACTTTGCTCTCAAAATTTGGTTCAATAAAGAGTTCGGTTTCATGCAAAAATTCCACGCAAATTTGGCCCGTAGAGGACCAATCTTAGAAACTGCTGAGAATAAGCCTCTACCACCTTCATTCTTCGGCTTACAAAGTAAATCCCAAGAAGCATAATGTAGTCCAGCATTGCCATTATTTTTACTCCATAAGAATCATCTACACATCTTATCAAACTCCTTGAGAATGCTCAACGGAACTAACGAAAGAGTTGATAAAAACAAAGGAAAAGAGAGGAAAGCTGATTTAACCAAAACCAATTTACCTTCCAACGAAATACATTTCTTTCCCCATGTATTCAATTTATTAGAAGCCGACTCCATTAAATTTAGGAAATTCGATGCCACCACCCTTCTTAAAGTCATCTTCACACCAAGATAACTTATTTCCTTCACTTTCTTGAAATTGAGTTGTTTTACAATCTTCTTCTGAGTTCTACTTTTGGTATGTTTCCCAAAACGAACCATGGATTTTGAAGTATTAACCTTCTGTCCCGTCCAATCACAGTAATTGGAAATGATCTTCTTCAATTCCTTAACTTCCTTTACCTTGGCCTCCGAGAAAATTAAGATGTCATCCGCATAGAGTAAGTGAGATACTCTCGGTGCTAACGGAGAAATAGAAATACCCCTACCACTTCTTCTTAAAAATAAGGCATCAGATAAAATTTGAGAGCATAAAATGAATACAAATGGGGATAAAGGACATCCTTGCCTAAATCCACATCTTCCTTCAATCCATTCAGTTTTCCTCCCATTAATCAAAATGCAATACTTGGGATTAAGGACACATTGCAATAAAAGCTCCAAAAATTTATTAGGAAATTTAAAATGAGTAAGAACTTGCCTTAAAGTTTGCCACCCCTTACTATCATAAGCTTGTTCCATGTCAAGCTTAATTGCCAGCAAGCCTTTTCTAGATTTGGACCAGCTGAATTTGTTGAAAACCTCCTGAGCCAAAAGCACATGATCAGACAATGATCGGCCTCTTACGAAAGCCGCTTGGTCCACCGAAATAATCTTATGAATAACTTTTTCCAATCTATTTAAAAGCATCTTAGCAATGATTTTATATATAGTCATACACAGACTAATAGGTCGGAAGTCAGCAGGCTCTTGAGGACATTTGATTTTTGGGATTAAGACTATTAAAGTCTCCTTCCAGGACCGATCCATAACACTTGAAGACAAGAAATGTCTTACCGCAAGCCATACATCCTCTTTAATCAAATTCCAAAAATCCTTGATGAATGAAAAGGTTATCACGTCTAAGCCTGGAGAGATGTTCCTCTCAGATTTTTCCACGACCACCTGAAGTTCCTCCTTTGTGAAATCAGCATCAAGCATAATTTGGTCAACATTACTAATGACATTAGACGGATTAGGCCATCCATCCAGTGAGCATTTTCTCTGTTGCCATTTGAACTTGAAAAATTCTGAGAAAGTTCTTTGGATCACAGCTTCATCCTCCGTCACAATACCATCTATGGCCTTGATATGATTAATCCAGTTATTATTTCTTTTGGCATTCGCAAATGCATGAAAAAACAACGAATTACAATCACTTTCGTCTATCCACTTTGCTTTAGCCCTCTGTTTCCACCAAGTGTTGAGCCGTGCCAAAGTAATATTGAGTTCATTGATTTTAAATCTCAGTAGCTGTAATCTATCAAAAGATATCCAACCTTCAGACTCCTCCAATTGGATTTCCAAAATATCATTCTTCAGCTTGTCCCGCAACAAGTTCAGATTCCTGTATTTAGCCTTACTCCAGAAGAAGAGGGCTCTTAAAGTTCTCTTGAACTTTAAATTAAGAGAAGAAGCCGGGTCTCCCATGCAGTTTTTCATCCAGATTTTCTTCACTAAGGCTGTTGCTCCATGATAAGAAGCCCACACCTCTTCATACCGGATATCTCTGTTGTAAAACTCCACAGGTCTGAAGATTTCCAACAGAATTGGACAATGGTCTGAGGCTATACGAGGCAAGTGCTTTACTAAAGCAAGTTGAATGGTATTTAAAGCCGAGGAATTAATAAGACATCTGTCTAACTTCTCCAAGATTCTAGCACTCCCAGATTTATTATTGCAGCAAGTGAACCTTGGCCCCATTGATCTAACCTCGTGAAGATCATTATTAATCATGAAGCTATTTAAATCCTTAGAGCCTTGAGTCATGCTAAACTTCTTCCCTCTTTTCTCAGCTTGGGAAAGCACACAGTTGAAGTCACCTCCCACCACCATTGGTAGATCACCTGAACAATGTCTCTCTAGGCCGTCCCAAAGTATCTTCCTCTCCTGAGCATTAGTACTGCCATAAACAGAAGCTACTATCTAGCTACCCTTTCCAAAAACCTCCATTTTACCCACTATCATATGAGAGGAAGCTTCAATAACAGAGAAAGCTGCTATATCTTTCCTCCACAACACCATCAAACCACCCGAAAGGCCAACAGCAAGAACCACAAAAAATTCCCAATTGTTGCCCAGAAACTTCAGAATTTGACTATTATCCAGAGCACTAATCTTTGTTTCCAATAATCCCACAAAGAGAACCCTATGATCCTTGATCACTTCCTTTAGATATAGAGCAGCCTCAACTTTCTTGGCTCCTCTACAATTCCAAAATAACAAAGAAGTCATTGTTTACAGATGGGGGAAGGCCCCAACCTTTTTAGCTTTTCCACCATCCACATTTCTATTATGAGGAATAATATTGCCCGAACCAAGGGACTTGAGTTCTTTAACAAGCTTAGCTTTCTTCTCATAAGAGTGACTTCCAACCATTGACAAATTGGAAATTGATTGCCCCTTATCTTCCTTCTGCATAATCACTGGCTTCTGCTCTTCACACCAATCATTGACGCATTAGTTTCTAAAATTTCCCCTTCCTCAGCACCACTCATCACTTCAGAATCTATTGCCTTCAATTTACTTGTTTCATCCAAACCAGATAAAACATCAAATTTGTTAAGAACTTCAATAACCGAGTTTACCTCTGTAGCTGCCCCCTGCTTTACTTCAAATGGTGGATGGATTTCCACAGCTGGACGTTCTTTCACAGCCACTTCATTCATAGCATCTTCAGGTATAAGAATTTCTTCTATTACCTCAGCTTGCTTATTATTCAAGTTCTTAACATCCAAACTACCCATATTCTTCAGATTGGAAAGTCCAAGCTTTGGAATATACATTTTCTTCATTGGGACAGAAATTTTTTTATTAAAAAATCTTTTCTCTGTAACTTTGTTAAGTCTTTTTTTACCATATTTAACCTGAATCCAGGCATCATTGTCAACTTTCCCCCCATCAATAGGAGACTTTACAGCAGCCTCTTGAAGGATCCGACCACCATCCACACCAGTTTGCTGTACCGTTCTGGAACCAGCTTCTTCCTTATTCTTCAAATCAACACATGCCTTTAAAGCATGACCAATCTTGCCACATTCAGCACAGATTTTAGAGACCCCTTCATATTCCACCTTTTGATAGAATTTCCCAGCCAAGCCTTCCACCCAAACACCCTCTGGAAGTTTCAAATCAAGAGGAATGCGCACACACACCCTAGCAAACTCCTTCCTGCTCCACTGGAACATGTTCCCATCAAGAAGATACGGCTTGCCTACCAGAGAAGCGATTCTACAAATGTTTACCTCATCCCAGCACTGAAGAGGTAAATTTGGCAGCCTAATTTACATTGGAGATGTAATGCCTTTGAAAGAAGTAGGATTGAAATTGGCCGACCATTTGTCCAATCCAACCACCTGTCCTCTAATCCACCACGGGCCACCTGAAAGAATACTCTCTAATGCCTTAGAATCTTCAAATGAGCACAGAACCCAGCCAAGACCCAAACCGGTGATGTGGAATTTCCCGAATTTATCCCACTGTCTTCTCAAGTTTGTGCTTACCACATGAAAAGGTATATTATCACCAAAAATCTTCACAACAATAGCTCTTTCTAATCTTCTGGCATTTTCCAACTCCTTTTCAGCATGAAGAATAACCACCTTTCCATCTTCAGACAAAAAAGAACCTAGCTCCAGATTATCTACCTTCACGTTCGGTCTTTTGCTCCACACCGATTGAATCCTCACATTGCTTTCCTTGTTCTCCGCTGAAGCTGCACTTGTTAATAATACTCCTGGACCTTCCTCTGGAAAACCAACACTCTTCTTTTGAGACAAAACCTCATCCACATTGATTACATCCCGTGTATTGCATTCCAACGGATAGTTTGTAAAAAAATCTCTTTTGATCGGTGAAGACGGCAAGGAATTCTCTGAATTAATTCAATGAATAGAGTTTTGGATGCTTGGCTGTGACTTGCCCTAGATAGTTAACCAAAATTTTAGTGATGAGATTTTTTTTTACTGCTGAGATCCTTAGATCCAAAATAGCATCGATGAGTCCTTTTTTGGTTCCTCTTTGTCAAGTGCATGCACGATGAAGGCCAATGCAAGATTTATCTTTGTCTTTCCTCCCACGTCAACTTTTTCTGAAGTAGTAGTGAGGGTCTTTTTTTATTTTATGTCATTTTGACATTTTTTTGGATAGAAATTGGAGCAATACTTGAGATTGTGCTTGGGTTTCTTGCTGTAATGACAAGATGGTCTAGGGTCTTACTCCTAGCCTCTCTTTCTTCTTCACAATTACAAGTAAACAAACAAATACAAATTTTCTTTTTATCTAAATAATGATAAATCATAAAATATGTTTCTAGTAGCTTGAATTAATTATCTGTTACCTTAGCTTTGATTGTTCCATTGAATGCAACTCCAACTTTCTCTCTACCTCAAAAGGAAAGATCTTCTTCTAACGTTTTTGTATTCTTCTTAGCTTATCTCATTGTTGATGGATTCTCTTCTATAGTTTGTTATTTTCTTTTGTAAGTCTCTCCTTATATTTGGGTTGGTGGTGATGGTGCATGAGTTTATGTTGCCACCTTAGAATTAAGAGCTTCAAAGGAAGCCATCATTATATGACCATCTGATTAGCCATCTGCTTGGCATTTTGATACGCATTGGGAAACTAAAACAACAAATAGAAAAACTATAGTAAAACCAAAGCGGTGGCTGATTTTGTATTAATATTTCAATAAGAAAAAATAAGATACATGTGATCTATGATTCGAGAGGTAGATAGACTCTCCCAAACAACCTAGATGTTGCTAGGAATGCTTCAAGAAAAACTACATTAGAAAATCCAACAAAAATAAGCATAAATCCTAGACAACTTCCCCTTAAATAGTGATGTAGGCATGGGGGGCTAACTCATGTGCCATCAATTTGGTATCAGTAGTCTAGGTTAGTAAATTTCTAGGTTATTTGTGTCTTTTTTTTAAGTGTTTAGAAAAAAAGGAAAAACACAAAAACTTTGAACCAGTTGTAGGTGAAAATCAGCCAGAAGATCTTGAAGAAAATATCCTTATGGACAAATGGATTTCGTCAGAAGGAAGTTCAACAGATCTGATACAAAACGAATTATACAAACTACAGATGAAGATGCATTTATATATGGTACAATACATGAAGAAAAAGAGACTTCTGCAAGACCAATTCAAGCAAGAAAGAGAAATTATTCTGAAGAAATATGCGGCCAAAATTCAAGAATTGGATTCAGATCCTTTGTCTCGTTGGGATAAAACTAATGCATCCTCATCTGGAGATGAGCTCTTTCAACTGGGGAAGAATCTGATGTAGGCAAGTGGGGTAACTTATGTGCCAAAATTTTGATTGTATGAATGACTGGTTATGCCTTTTGGGTTGTTTAATGCTCCTAGTATATTTATGAGAACAATGAATCATATTTTAAGACCTTTCATAGGAAAGTTTGTGGTTGTATACTTCGATTTTGATTTACATCATTCACCCCTATGAACATTTTAATCATGTGAAACAAATTCTGCAAACTCTAAGAGAACAAAATATGTACATTAATCTGAAGAAGTGTTCTTTCATGACTTCAAGTTTGACATTTTTAGGATATATTGTGTCTACGGAAGGAATAAAAGTTGATCCTGTTAAAATTGAGGCAGTTCAAAACTGGCCTATTCCTAAGAATATTAGCGAGGTGAGAGGGTTTTATAGTCTAGCTTCTTTCTATCGCAGGTTCATTAAAAAACTTCAACTCATTAATGCTGAGCTTTTTCTTCTTATCAGCTCATTAATGTGTTTATTCCTCCTCCCCCTCTCTGCTGGCCCTTCGGTTCTCCCATGGCTGCCTGTTCTGTGGCTAGTTCTTCTCCCCTGGCTGTCTGTTCCGGTTCCTTGTGGTGCACATTCCTTCTCCCGTGGCTGCTTGTTCCGATTCCCTGTGGTGCTCGTTCCTTCTTCCCTAGTTGCCTAATCCGGTTCCCTGTGTGGCCCTTCGACTGTTGCTCCTGGACAACCTTTTGTCCTTTTGTTTTCCCTATATTTTGATTGGCTCGGTTGGAGGTATTTTGGGCTGTTTGGCTGCCCCTTTTCTCCTATATATATGAGATGTTTTAAAGCTTAAAAAAGAGTTATGTAAGGAGAGATTATGTGAAGTATTTTTGAAACAAAAACCTGCGGGTTTTCTTGGAAAAGCTTGCGAGCTTGTTCCACTTATTTTCTCTTCTTCTTGGGAAAGCTTGCAAGCTTGTCCTCTCTTTCATCTCGGGCTTCTTACCTCTTTCTTATCTCCGCAAGTTCTATGCCACTAGTATCCTTCTTCTCAATCAAGGAATGCAAGCAAGTTAGGAGTTTTTATGTCATAAGTTTGTAAGCATTGTCTTATAATATGAAAGTTGTATTTTATTTTGTTTAAGTGTGGTAACTTGTGTAATTTCTTATTTTACAAGGATTTCCTAGTTTTTTTTATGTATTTTACGATCTATTTTCGATTGCATCAAATAGCCATAATACATAAGAAACGTGTTTGGAAGCTTCCTAATAAAATCTCCCTAATTAAATCCTAATATATAATAAACCCAATTAGGAGCTTTCCTAAATAATTAAAACCTTCTTAACATATAATAAACCCAATTAGGAAGAATTGGAAAATTTTCCTTACATGTCTCTCTCTCCTATTTGAATTCAAACTCCAAATTAATTCATTCCTTAATCTTTTTTCCTTACGTATGGAATTATAGGTTTGAAGAGGGGAGTGGGGGGTGAAACCCCTGTTGTTGCTTCCACTCGGTTCTGCTGGTTCGACTATTGTTGGACCGGCTCAGCACCAGTTGGTTGAGCCAGCCCCCTCCCATATCAATACTCCCTCCCAAAAGTGCCACCTTGTATTCAAGGTGGAATAAAGGGAACTGTTGCTAAATAATCTGATAGGACTCCCACGTGATCTCGTACTTCTTTACTTCATGTTGCTCTTTGGCACACTTCGACCTTCAATGGCTCCAACAACACCTCCATGTTGTCCGTTAAGGTCGAGGGAAGTGAGGAAGATGAAATGTGCTCACTTATCACATGTCGCAATTGGGACACATGAAACACCATGTGGAGGGCTAATGATGTTGGTAACTGTAGGCAATACGCCACAGCATCGATGCGCTCCACTATCTCATAAGTATCAAAATAACGAGCTGATAACTTATCATTTATTCTCTGTGCCAAGGTTTTCTATCTTTAGGGTCGAAGCTTCAAGTAAATCTTGTCCTTGCTTTAAACTAAATGTTTCTCCTTTGTGCATGTTCTTTCCTCTTCATAAGGATAGAAAGTGTCATACCAATACTCTGCCCATACCAAACATTTTTCCCACAACTTTGGTGTATTCGATATAAAGCATCAAAGATAAGTCTCCACACTACGATTGACCACCTTTGTCTGTTCGTCCGTCTCAAGATGATAAGCATAGCTCCTTTTCAGAATGATCCCTTGCACAAATTGCATGTGCCATTTTGTTTATATATTATAAAATTCAAAATATAAATTATAATTAATTTTTTAAAGGTTTATATATTAATATCATAATTAATCATAAATTAATTAAACATTAAATTAGTGCAATATCAAAAAATTAATGGATAACATAAAACGCTATTTGCTTGGCACGGCGGACACATCAAAATAGCGCGCCATTTGCGTCATTCATGGCCATGGGCAATGGCGCATGGCACAAGCTCAAATTGTGCGTGCCATTTTGTTAATATGTTATAAATTTCAAATTATAAATTATAATTAAAATTTTAATGTTTATATATTAATATCATAATTAATAATAATTATTATTAAACATTAAATTAGTACAATATCAAAAAAATTTAAAGGATTAAATTTTTTATAAGATTTAAATCTGACATTTTTGTTATTTGGCTATATTTAGGCTAAATGTTGGTCAAATCATTGATGTAAGTTTCTATAGGATTTAAAACTGTTTTTTTGCTGTTTGGCGTGATATATACGCTTAAACTCGAATCATCCTATTATATATATATATATATATATATATATATATATATATATATATATATATATATAGCACACTCCATGTCTCTTCAAGGAATTTTGCATCGTAGTGCGCCATTCGCCATTGGCAAGTATGAATTAGACTCATAATGTCACTAAGGATATCTACCTTGAAATATTGAGGATATATATTTTAAATCTACTTCTTACAATTGCACAACCATGGGAGATGCTTTGATTGAGGTCATTATTCCATATATAGGGGTATCTAACTTGACCAAGAACACTAAAGGAAGACTTGTATTCCAAAGCCTAGAGAAAATGCCGAAACTAGACTCTTAATGCTCACAGAAACCTTCTGCCTTGAATTGGCATCAAGGACTTATATTCCACAATAATTTGCAAGAGCTTCCTTGAATTGACATTGAGGGACTTGCACTTCACATCAATTAATATAATGGGATATAGCACATAATGGGGGTATACATCATGATCTGACAACGGGTTCTAAATTCTTAAGGCCATTGGAGTATATAGGGCTATTCTTCTACTTGTTGGGAAGATGCCTACCATGGGGCTTATAACCTTTAAACCATGAAAGATCAGGAAGCCAAGGTTTTATATCAATGATGCATGCCTTTTAGACTATGGATCTAAGTGCATAATTACAAAATTATATGCATGTTGTTTCACTCCGACACATTGAAACTAGTGGGTGGTCTTTATCTTGACTCACGGACGAGTTTTAGATATCTAATGCAATACTTCTTAAACACAAATTGGGTTTGCTAGGATTAAACTCTTATTAAGTAGCCATACAATTGAACCTTAATGTACATGGTCATAGTCAATTTATCATTGGATTTTATGGGACTTTGTGATGTAGAACGGGAGAGGCTAGTCACTTAAAATCTAAATTTAATTTTCAGATTTTAATTTGGAGGGATTTGAAATTTGAACTTCAAATTTAATTCCAAAGGGGGAAGGGGAATTAATGGAGAGAGAAGGAGGTAGGAGAGATAAGGGGAAAAATGGGACTAAATATAATACTTCCTAAATCATGATTCTAAATTAGGAAAAGGATAGTTAAATCAAATCTAATGTAAAATCAAAATAGACTAAAATTTAGGAATTTTTCTAATTTAGCTTAGTTAATTTTAGGAATGTATTTGAAATTCAAATTTAATCCTTTCCCCAAATTAGGTAGGCTAATTTTGGTAGGTATTAATGATGATTGAAATCATCATTAAAACAAAAAAGATGGGGGTGGATGGTGGCTAGGAGCCTAGGAGATGGGGTGGACGGTTAGGAGGTGGTGATGGAGTGGCCGACGGTTGGAGGAGGGGAAGAGGGAAGCTTGGTCGGCGGCTATGGAGGGTTTGGCCGGCGGTCAAGGGACAATCAGCTAGGGGAGAAAGAGGGGGTTAGGGCGGCGGCTAGAAGAAAGAAGAAGGGAATTATAGAAGGAGAAATGAAGTGTAGGGGAAGAAAGATAAATCATGAGCCCGGACACTTCCTGCGGCTGATGGGTGCTGCGTTGCCCTCACATAGGGACTTCAAACCACGAGCCCGAACACATTTTGTAGCTGGTGGATACTACGCTTCCCTCACATAGGGATCTCACCAAAGTTCTTCCCAAAGAACAATAGTGCATAAAATTTTTTTTAATAATCCATCATATCATTACACTAGCAAAGGCCTCTATATATAGGCCTCAGAAATAAAAGAAACTAAAATAGGGCGATCATGCCCCTAGGGCTTACATAGGATTAGATCCTTAAGTAAGGGTAAAAATGAAAAATACATAATCAAAATAAAAATTACAAATACAAATTTAAGATAACTTACGATGATCACAACCGTTGATCTTCAGCTCCTCGGATAGACGTGGATGGTTGGATGTCCGCATCACTTTGGTAGCTTGATTCTCCTTTGCTTGAAATTCAAATGGGACTCCATGGGTAGATTTAAAAAGTTGATCAAGTGGTTATGTAATATTTCGTTAGAAAATTGGTTGGATTTTAGGAATAGTTGTGTTTATTTTTCAAAATTTAATCATTGTCATGACTAATAGTCAAGAGCATGATTCACCTATTTCAAAACTCTTTACAATATATAACATCATTAGCATTTATTTATAAAAAATTCAATGAATATATTATAAAGATTTAGAAGGATCCAAATATTATATTGGTTTGGTAGTTTTTGGACGAAACTCAAAAGAGTTTCAATATAGTGTTTGCTTTAAACTCATTGGTTTTGAATGTAACTTTGTTGAATTTCTTGAATAACTGCCAATATTCTATTACAATTTTAGTTGAATCTCCAACAAATTTTGTGTTATAGTAGGTTAAGTCCTAATCAGCTAGTCATCTTTATTTCATTCTTAAATATAATATTTGAATTATTTAATAATATAAAATAACCTAAGTTGAATCGTGAAACTGAAACTAATTATTGTGGTGGGACTGAAGCTGAATGTGAAATCAAGTTTTAAAACTTTGCTTCAAAGATCTTATTGTTAAGCATGGATATAGACTCAAATTATGATGCATCGACACTTCTCAATGAAGCATGGAGTGTTCAACACGTATCAGACACGATACTCATCCGACACGTCACTGATATGTATCGGATAAGCCGAAGACATGTCCAATTAAAAAATATTAAATAAAATTAGACACTTGTGTCTTAAATGTTGTATGATTTTTTTTAATATAAGTTCTTATATTTCAAATTTTTATTTCCTCTCAACAGCCCTAATTCAATTGCTCACACTCAATACTACTTACCTTGAACATATCATTTTCCATTTCTATCTACACACATCTTAGCTAGGGTTTCACAACAACACCAGATGTTATTGCAGTATCGATGCCCAACTCCATCACAACATCAACATTTCAAAACCATATTAAAATCAAAGTTTGACGCTGGCAATTCTACCCCCACAATCACGCCCCGCCGTGTCGTCTCGACATCTTATCTTTGACCAATATCATCTCAACATGGATGACTGACACTTGATGTCTGATTCTTCTTGATAGCATTGTTGTCTCGCCTCTTGACATTTGAAACACGACATTGATGTCCAACCCTCGAAATATTAATATTAATCATTTTAAAGTATAAATATCAGTTAAATGATTAATTATTTCTCAATTATTTTTAATATTATATTTACTCTATTTCTTTTATACAGTATTTTAATATATAGAAATTATAATATCGTGTCAAACCCGCGTTCGTGTCTTATATTTTTGATAATTGACATGTTCCATGTCCGTGTCCGTGTCCGTGTTGTGTCATGTCCACATTGTCGTGTTCCTGTCTGTGCATCATAGAACTCAAATGAATTAAATATGAAAATATTTAATTCATGGGAATGGTGCTACTTGATGTTGTGTGGTTTGCCTAGAAAGAACTGAAACAAGTACATAGGAGATTTGAAGGTAGCATTTATTGAATTTAAGGAAACTAACTGGTATTTGCCGAAATAGTACCTTCTTCCTGCACACAAACAGTGATACAGGGGCTCAGCACTTGAGCAAGGGTTGGATCCTTTGGGGAAGCTTGCGACACTCAATTTAGTTATTTAGCGAGAGGATTCACCCATCTAGGAGGAGCTACCTGCTTTTAAGTGAAAATAAATCTATGAATTTTGCTTATGGTGGATAAGGGCACGATGAGGTGAGTAAATAATTTGTAGGATCTAGTTAAAGGAGCGTTTGGCCTAAACATTAAGTAGCACTTAGAACTTGAAGATGTTTGGATAAATCTACTTCTGGAGCTGAAACTGCTATAAGGAATGAATGTTGGATCTGCTCATAAGACAACTGCAGAAAGTAGGACCAATGCATATGATGAAAGATACCGAAATCAACTTCTTAGTATTTAGCATGCACTTGAAATTAGAACCTACAGCGTTTATTTTATCTTCTGTGTTTGTGAAAGTGTTAGCATTAGTGATATTTTTGCTTGCGTTTGTGTGCGTGCATGATGGCTTTCTGCCAACTATGTAAAGAAACTAGGTATGTTAGTGTTTGAAGAATAAAATTCATTTCAGCAGTGTCTATGTATTATGGTGCCGAATGTTGTCCTTTAAAAGAGAAGCATAATACTAAGTTAAGTGTTGCAGAGATGAGGATGCTTAGGTGGATGAGTGGCTTTACCCTTAGAGATAGGATATGAAATGAGCATATACGAGATAAGGTTGGAGTAGCTCCAGTTGAAGATAAGATTAGAGGTAGACCTAAAAAGACTCGGTTAGAAAATATTAGAAATAATTTTTTTATTAGATTTAAATGATAATTTGACTTTTAACAAAGACACAATGGCGAAAAATGATTCTTGTAGCTAAACCCCACGAAGCCTTGATGTTGTTGTCATTGTAGTGTCTATGTATATATTGAGAGAGAGTCATTTAAGAACTGTTGATATCACACTCCATTTCTTGTAAACTTGAATCCATAATATGTTTATTGCCAGTTTATAATCACTTCTTGATTGCCATTGTGGTAGTTAATGGTGAGAAAGAGAGAGAGAGAGCTGATAATACCATTTTATCATACTAATATAAACAATTACATTTTTTTTGCCAGGAAAAATGGGCAAAGAACCTCTATATTGCTTCTATTTGCTACGGCCGAACTGTCTGCTGATACATGGCTAGATGCTTCCAAGTCCAATGGGTAGATGGATGGAAAGTTATTGAAGAAATTCAATTTTGAAGAATCTCAGGCACTTGTGCTATTCAGCTAACGCAGTAAAACTCCAGCTCCCAGTACTATTCTTCTTCTCCAAATGAGTGGGGAAAGGAAGAAAAAAAAAAATTGAGGTTCTTTTTCCATCTCTGTAAAAATGTCGCCTGAACCTATTCTAAAGCTTGCCCAGATGATTCTCTCTGATCATATACATGTACTCTTTACTTTTTTGGCAATTGAAAGCCAATTTAGGCTTATTGAAAAAAAAGAACTATAATTAGATTGAAAATAAGCTTTGCTACTATTTTGCTCTTAGAATGGCAAGAGAAATGGCTATATTCAATTGAAGTAGGTGATTCCAGATTTTGTTTAGGAGGTTAGATTCATCTAATCTCTCTTGTTCATCAAATTTATAGAAATTATTGAGCTTTTAGGTGTCTAAAAGTGCTTAAATGAGCAAAATGTTCTCTTGTTTGATTCTCTTCTTCTCAGTTCTTGATAAGATCAAGAGCTTTTGCTAAATATAGGTAATAGCTGGGAATGGGATTGCTTAACAAACTAAGATTTGCCTGACCATTTTCACACAGAACAGAGCCTGGTTTTAGCTGATTAATGATTTGTGTGGTAGCTACAAGGAGTTGTTATATAATTTAATCTATGAACATAAGCAAGCTGATTGATAATGGAAAGAATAATAATTTTTTTTTAATTTAGAAAGGTTGGGCCATTATTTCTTAAATGTAGAAGGAAACTTATATTTTTTTGAGGGTTATGAAATTTTTGATAAAATTTAAGGTTTTGTTTGGGATAATTTTTTTTTATTTTTTAAAGTAGTTTTTTATTATAAAAATTTTTAGTTTAAAATTTTTTTATATTAACTAGTTGTTTTTAAAGGTAGGAGCCTTTAGTTAAATTAAAGTTCTTGTCCATCTCTTACCTTTTAATTTCCAGTTTAATGTACAGAGTTAGGAGTTATTTGTAATAATTATCTTAATCACATTCAAATTAATCATTTTTTTTCATTGAGACATTTATGTCAATTAAGACAAATTCATACATACATCACGTACGTAAGATTCGTAGAGGAATGTCCGATCGACACTAAAATCCAGCTAAAAAACTCGGTATTTTCTCGGTATTGCTAGGTATTATTTGGTAATAATGAGGAATACTGCTCTGTGAAGACCAATACCGAGTTATACCGAGCAATACCGAGTTATATAAAAAAATACCGTTTTTTCTAGGAAAAACTCGGTATAGCTCGGTATAACTCGGTATTGGGTCTTCTCATGATGGTATTCAACGTTATTGTTTCTCGGTATTTCTCATTTTTTGGTGCGATTTTAATAATTGTTCACCAAAAAGAGACACATATTATATATATTTTAGATCATTTTGTGCGATTCGGTCGCTTTAACCATTCTAATAATTGAGCAAAATTTTAATGATTTTTTAAAGATTATAGTCTATCACTATCACTTGGTGGAATAAGTTTGGAGAAAAGTTAAGTCTGCCAAAAATGAGATAAAGATGAAGATGCTTAATGTAAGTGATGGAATAAATTGCCTTTATTCATCTTCACAAGATGAAGGAAAAAGTAATAATAATCTAATCAATTGATCTCTTTCAATAGAGTGCTTGGTGTCGTAATGCATGGGGGTGTAAATGAGTCGAGCCGAGCTCGAGTCATTCGTAGCTTTAGCTTGATTAATTAATCGGGTTAGAGCTCGAGCTCGAGCCTTACCCTACGAGTTCAAGCCGGCTCTTTTATTATGAAAGAGAGACAATAATTATGATTTAGATAATTATTATAATAAATTATAAAAAGAATGATAAATTATTTTTAAAAAAAAGTAAAGAGTTATTTATATCAAAAAATGACATATAATTTTCAAATATTTTAAACAATTTTTTCTTAAAATTTTGAATCTTAACATATTAGAGTATATTTTATATTAATATTTTTTAAACAAGTCGACTTGCAAGATGACAAGTCAAGTCGAGGCTGGCTTCATCTCTTTCAAGTGATGAACATTAGCTACCTAAGGATGACAAAGTTAATTTTCCTCTCCCTCGTTGACTATCAAAGTGTAAAACCTATCCTAAAAACACTTTTTTAATTTATATTGCAAAGATTGAACAATCGCTAAAGTTGAAGGCGCCAATGTTAGATTCTTATTAATGAAAGGTATGCCCCAACTGATAACGTTGCTATTTTTAAGTGGATTATCCCCCTTCATATTATTAGTGGTGCAGTGAAGTATTTTAAGCCATTAAGACAAACTCACACGCACATCATATATGCAAGCATCGAATCCAATGCCTCTTGGTTAATAACTAAAGCCCCCAACCAATAGACCAATGTGAGCTGCGTAGCTGATATAGTCTTTCTCTCGCCTATTTATAAAAAATATCAGCTCCTTCTTTATTTCATGTGATTGTTAATCATTAAATTTATTAGCACCCATAATCTATGAAGAACTCATAGGATTTATTGAACATGAGAAAAGAGCCAAATGAGTTTCTCTGCCACTTTGTCACTCATTTTAGTAGAAGATGCGATATATTTAGGTTTGGAGCCTATTGTTGTCACGACCCGACCCGAGAAGGATCCCGCCCGCACCGGCCCGCGACCAGCCAAACTAACAGACTGACCAGGATCTGGCTTTGGAATTTGCTTCGGAACTGATTCTTCCAAATATTTCAACTCAAAACATACACACAGAACTACTATGAAACATCAAATGCAGCGGAACAAATCACCTATATTTTTCTTTCCTCAAAACAATCATCTACAAATACAGTACATGGTTGACAGAAAGAACAAAGAAGAAAAGCCATGACTGTACAAAAATCAAAAAGTACAAAATACCTATAACTGATCAGACTCTGAACTCTAATCCAAGACCTCCTTCCCTTTGCCAGAACCTGAAAACCACGCAGAAAACAAGGGTGAGCTCAACAGCTCAGCAAAGCGACAAACCTCCAATCAAAACTTTCAGAATCCAAAACCAAACACTTCAAACAAAATCCGTACAGAAACCATAACAGAATCAGACAGATATCAAAAGCGTGCAGATCAGAACGAAACAGATCAAATCAGAACAGATACGGACATATATCAAATCAGAACAGATCTAAACGGAACAGATCAGACAGAACTGTACGGAAACAGAAGTCATATCAAATCAGATATCAGATAGTATTGTAATTAATAGCTAAATTCCATGACACTGACAGAATCTCTACGGATTCTGGCCCCTTATGCCTCCCTTTGTGCTCACGGCACCAGAACAGATGTGCTTATAGCACCAGAACAGAATTTATCGGATCCGGAACAGAACAGATATCAGATTTCAGATTGAGCTCATTTCAGATTTCCCAGACACTAACTGAATCTCTTAGGATCCAGGCCCCTTATAACTCCCTTTATATAGCATATACAGATAGCATATCAATTCAGAAGAAATCCGGACGAATTCAGAAATCAGACAAAAAATCGGGCAGCACAACGGCTGTATACAGAATTTACACAATTTTCCTGAAAATCACAAAATACCAAATTTGCACAGAATGTTCACAACGACATTGCAAGACTTTTATTCTACTGCCAACCATTTAATATCATCTTAGAAAAATACAGTCGAAATAAAACACCGCCGAATTCAAAATACCCGGACAAAAAATCCCAGAAAATAACCAAAAAGTGCACACTCAGCACGTCAATAACATACGGAAAATCACGGGGTAAAAACTGAACCAGACGGGAAATACGGACGAAAATCACTAACAAAAATCAATTCCGGACAGATAACACGCCAAACACGACGGTTCTGAAAATTGAGAAAGGCGGATTGTGCCTTACCTTGCGTGCAGCAATATCTTCAACAGTCTTGTCGGACGAAAATGGCCCGGCGTCGCCCGAAAACAACTTTTGCAAATTTGCCCTCGAGCTTCTCTCTCCTCGCCTGAATTTAGATATTTTATGAATTTCTCTCTCTTCAAAATGACTTGATTTCAGCTTTAAATTACTCTGATCAGCCCGGCCGATCGCAACGATCGTCCTGGACGATCTGAACAAATTCCACATCGGCCTGGACGATTTCTCAGAACGATAATTAATTTTCTTGTCTAATACCTACACCGAATCGAGACTGGTAGGAGAAGCGTTGGAAGAGGAAGGGGCTCCAATGCTGCAGCAGTAGTCAAGGATCTTCAGCTACACCTGTCAGGCCAGAGCATGGTGGTAGGGTAGAGGTATCAGGCTGATTGATCTTGATCCAGTCAGCCTTGTGAGGTTTTTTTCCACGAGGTGCTATAGGGGGAGTTGTAGTTTGTGCGGCCCAAGAGCTTTTGTTGAACCAAGCTGCAGAAGTAGTTGCTGAAAAAAGATTTTGTGATGGAAGGGGCAGTGCTGATAAATTGGTGGGCCTGAAGATAAACCACTGCCTCCTGTGCCTGAGCGAGTAGCTTTCTTTGTTTTTTTTCCGCAATCTTTATTTTTTTTAATGTGGAAGGAAAGTTAATTATGGATTCAGAGAATAGAACTTAATTGGAACAATATTTGACTTTTAAGGACAAACCAAATAGTTGGAATAAGGCTAATGATAATGATAACTTAAAGAAATTGTGCATGGAATGAGATATAGTTAGTTAAGAGTACCTTTGCTTTGGCGTTGATCTAGCTGTGACTTTGCTATTAGTCAAATGAAAACTGAGAACCTGTACTTACGGCAGCCAACCCATGAAGCAGGTTCTTATGTGCAATATGATTGTTTAAAATCAATTATAGTAATGGAAGAATTTTGTAAAAGGTTATATAATTTGAAACTTTCTCAAAATTTTTTTTTTCATATTAGTATTATTTTTTTCTTATTCCACAGGTACAAGTTGGTAACTCTCCTGTATACAAAATAGAAAGGAAGCTAGGAAAAGTGGGTTTGGCCAGGTTTATGTTGGTAGAAGAATATCTGGTGGGATTGAAAGAACAGGACCAGATGCCTTCGAGGTAAATTGTTGAACTTTAAGATTATTGATAAATCTATGTTATAAATTGTAGTTTTTAATATGTTTTTTTTAATCATTACAGGTAGCCTTGAAGTTTGAGCATCGTAATAGTAAAGGCTGCAGTTTTGGGCCCTCCAAATGAGTGGCAAGTCTATAAGAGTAAGCATGATTTGTAAGTCCAACGTGAATTCAAACTTTTATATTATATTATTTGTTCCTTAATTGTTTGTATGCTATTTCAAGTAATCTCAATGGATGTTATGGTATACCATGGGTTCATCACAAGGGCCGCCAAGGAGATTACTATATTTTGGTAAGTGCTTAAACTAATATATTAAAAGCAATGACTAAATAATTTTATGGTTTTTAATGAGTGAGAATATTCAATTTTTTTCAGGTTATGGATATGCTTGGGCCTAGCCTCTGGATTTTTGAATTCTGATTGGCCAAGCGTAAGAAGCATGCTAATATATATATCCATTAAAGATGCATTGTTCATGACAATTATATTTACTTGTTTGTGGAACAGGATGTCACCTAATATGGTTGCTTGCATTGCTGTTGAAGCAGTATCAATCCTGTAAAAACTTCACCCAAAAAGGGTAATCTTCTTGTTTTTTGTCTGTAATTTTTATTCTTTAGCTATTATAATAGTAACTTCTTTCTCCGACATTTTTTCTATGATTAGGTTGTACATGGAGATGTCAAACCAGAGAACTTTTTACTTGGCAGCCTGGAACAGCTGATGAGAAAAAACTATTCTATAGATCTTGTTTGGGTATGTTATTCTTCTTATGTGCCTTCCTTACCTAACTAATTTCTTACCACATTTTTTTTTATAATTCTTTATGACTCGTTTGGCTATTTTGAGCATTTGATCGTTTTTTTCATTGGATATGTGCTTTATTTATGAATTTCAATATACTTGTAGCATCAAAATGGAAGAGATGCATCATCTGGCCAGCATGTTGAATATGAATCAAAGGCCAGATATTTTCAGGTTCATGGATTTGCATTGATGATTCCTTTAAAATTTAGTACCTTTTCTTTTTCGTTTGTACTTCATCCTAATACATTCTGCTTGCAGAGGGACTATAAATATGCTAGTGTTCATGCCCACTTAGGTCGTACAGGAAGTAGGAGGGATGATCTCGAGTCCTTAGCCTACACACTGATATTCCTCATCAGGGAAGGTTACCCTGGCAAGGCTATCAGGTATTCTCTCATCATTTGTTCCACTCATAAATTGTAATGTTCTATCCTCTAGCTTTGCTATTTTAAATTTTGATATCATATCTTCATGTTTAAGTATCATTACCTTGCAGGGAGACAATAAGAGTTTTCTTGTTTGCAAGAAGAAGATGGCAACCTCTCCAGAGCTGTTATGTTGCTTTGTCCGCCTCCATTTAAACTGTTTCTTGAGATGGTGACTAAAATGAAGTTCGTGTAAGAGCCAAACTATGCAAAACTATTTTCTCTTTGAAGTTTGATTGAACCTTGTGTTCCTCTGAGGCCAATCCGAATCGATGGAGCTTTGAAGGTTGTTAGATGAGGCGGCAATAGTTATTGACCATTTGTATATTCACATTTGAGAAATTAACATCATTTTGATTCGTGGTGCTCTGTTTGTAACATAACTAGAATTGAATATTTACATTGAAAAATTTAGCCATCATATTTTATTACTCATTGGAGTTTTAATGCTGTGTTATTAGTTGGGCAAAAGCGAGGCAGATAATGGTAAATCTTGAAGAAGATGATCACCAAAGAAGAAAATTCGTCAAGGAAGTCCGGCAACCCAATGGATATCAGTTTATAATGCAAGGAAACCCATGAAGCAGAGTAGTTTTTAATCGATTTTTCTGGTCTAGTGTTTACATTCTGCACTAATTACTTCTATAGGCTTAGCAAGACTGTCTTGTGTTTTAATTTTCTTAACTGTTTTGGTTAGCTGCTTCTTTTGGTAGTGAAGCTTTCATTACTTTTAGCTTTTCTTTTGCCTTTGTTTTCCATTGCTTTCCATAGATAACCTTTGGGTAGGGTTTGGATTTTGGCTACAACTTCTATAGCAAAGATTTATTCCTTGCAACACAGCACATACACAATCTTGCTGTGTTATTAGCTGGCACCGTTGGCCACATTATTGGTTACTAGCTCCATAGAAAAGGATGTGGAAAGGGAGTGCAGACAAGAATGGCCAAGGTGCGGCATCAATAGTTTATGTGTGTTATATTTGCTGTTGCACAGCTTGTCGCGACCGTCTGCATGCTGGGCCAAAATTTAATTGTGTACCTTAACTTCCAGTTTAACTGGATTGTTCTGATGAACCTGCAATTATAGAGGTTGGATTACAGAGAGTGGCCTACTTGAGGCAGCAGTTTTAACTTTTAAGTTAATAAGATTCATGAGCTCAAAATGTAATTTTTAAGCTGTTTGTATGAGGAAAGTGTCTTATAAGCCTTAAACTAAAACATTTATGACAGTTCCTACTTAGGAAAACAGTTTCTTTCATTACTAATTATTCACTTTTAGGTACTTGAATGGTTGCTAACAGCTCAAAACTATGCCGCGACCATAATACTGGAACATATGAAATTTAGCTTCAATTTTCTTATCCGTAGTTAAATTACTACGGTGAACAAGAAACTAATTTACGATAGCTACCTCATAATTTTGCATGCTTTAATATTGAAGTGTAATTAGCAATGTTACATTGTTGTTTTGACTCTGGCAGATAGATCATCCATTGTTCAAATAGGCACATGGCTTACTGCAGTGAGCAGATCATAATTAGCATTGATCATAGACTGTAGTACCTAATTTACTCCTGCTGTATTGAGTTAGTTTTGTGTGAGTCTTGATTAAATAAATAAAAAATTATTGTATTGTAATCCATTTAGACATGCTGATTGAGTTATTTAGTTAGCAAATGGTATGATATTTTTCCCCAAATTATGAAATTTCCAAATACATGATTATTCTATGTTAGATGTAAATAATTCAATGTAGTAAAAAAAATTGCATTTATTTTGGTAATTCTAAGTTGCTGAGATTCATGCTTTATTAATTTGGATTTCCTTTCTCGTGTAAGTCATATTTGGTATGCTGGCAGCTTATTTTGTCTACTAAATTATGAAACACATTTTATAGATGTAGGTATGGTAGCAAATGACAAATTGTGTCATTGTAGTGTTTTTGAAAGTTATGCAAATCGAGGTGTTGAAATTTGCAAATGTTTGATAAACTAAAAACTTAGCGAATGTGTGGTGGGTTTTTTCTACGAGATATATTACTTACATCCTAGATATTTATGGTGCGAAGAGGAAATTTCAAATTTTCCATATCATGGTAGCTTGATCTTTCTGCAGCTTTGGTTTGATTTTACCTTAAATTGTTTGTTAAGGTTTAAGATGTATTGTTTTGTGCGCCTGAACTAAACTAATATCTAATTTTTGTATATTTACCTTCTTAATTGATGTAAAGTTATGATCGTATCTTATTACGTAGGTATCACTACAATGTGCTGATGCAAGGCTTCATCAACATGTGGAAAAGGGTAATGAAGATGGTCTCCAATATAAGTTGTGTGGCTTCTGCAGCAAATCTCTGGGCCCTTATCATGGATGCAGGAACAGGATTCTGTTCCCAGGTTATGAATTGTCACCCGGTCTTCCTGCATAAGGTATGACTTCATGAAATGATTACATCACCAATATTCACCTTTGGGGGTTGGCTCTATTAATTATCATCCTCCATTAATTCCTTTTAAGTGCTACATGAGTTGTAAACTCAGTTCTGCACATGCCTTTTTGTATTTCGTCTAGCAATTTTATCTGTTGCTAATAAAATGCCATGAAGTTTATTTCCTTTTGATATTTCTTACTGATTTTTTTTGGGTTTTTTAAGGATTGGATCATGGAACAATGGAGAAAGAATTATTATATCAGTGCAATTGCTGGTTCAAATAATGGTAGTTCATTAGTCATTATGTCCAAAGGTTTGTTCTCATTTATCATACATATTCCAAGTTCAACACTAAAACTTGCAGATACTAGTGTCATATATTGTTCATTATTGTCACTTGTATGTATTTCGAGGGTGGTTTATCAGTATACATTTGATCTTGTTGATGTTGCATTGTCTATAATTCTACACAACTATTGCAGTTTTGAACAAGGTTATCTAGATGGTTTTGTTTCTTTGAAGGATAGAAAGCACTGTTTAACATGTTTCTATTAAAATTCATCGATATTATCTACTTTGCGGACATCATACCATTCTATGTAAGCATTTGTTGTAATATTTGTACTTGGGCTGTGAAGCAATTCCATCCTTTAAGGACAGTTTTAGTTTGTTAGCAGTATCATTTTAGGTTAATCATGATGATTACATGTCTGATGTTTTATTTTGACATTCAGTTACATACTCTTGATTATATACTTGTGTAGAATAAACAATACAGAAATTAATTAGTATTCATTTTTTATTGAATAGATAAAAACTTTGCACAAGATCATCTGAGATCAAATTTGGTTGCTCTATTGATGCTTTAATTGGAACTTAATGTCCTGAAAATTTTTATTGGGAATTTGATATCTTATGTTATGCATGATATGATTTGATGATGCACCCCTCAGCTGACTGATTATTGCTCTTGACCTTGGAAGGAGAGAGGTCAAGATTTTGACTCACTTCAAAAAGAAAATACCCTATACAACGAGATTGTGTTTTTGTACAGCTCTGATCTCGCAAGATGGGCTACGAACTAACCTTCTAATTCGATTTGGTTGTTTGGGACAATTCATACTTTTTAAGAAAGTATCATCATTATTTGTATAGTCCAACCAAAATTATAGCTGAAGTTATTTCACCTTTATCGCCGGATCTTTTAATTTTTGCTCTATTTCAGCCCTTCTATTTAATTGAGTAGATACATCTTTATTAAAGTTCTTTTTATATATGGCACGTTGTGTTATAAGGTTGCAATATAGTTTCAATTTTATTTCTTTTCTTTGCATTCCTGAGTTGAATAATTGTTTGATATTTTAGGAACACCATATACTCAACAGTCTTATAAAGTAAGCGACTCTTCCCTTTTAAGTGATCAACAAAGAAATGGAAAGAAGGTTTCCATGTTACTTCCATGACTACTGCTGGCAGCCGTTGGGGTGAAGTAAAGGAACTCTGGCTTTTCTGAACAGGTATTGTGAGAATTTCTTATCTAGTCCTATCTATTAAAGCTTGCAATGAAAACAGTTTCGTATGCTAGCTTCTGTAGATGCAACTTTTTTATTTACCAACTGTCTGATTTCCATCTGAAGTTCCTTGTTTTGTGAAATATTATCCTTGATGAATGTGGGCATTTTGACATCCGCTGGTTATCATTACAAATTCTTGAATTTTGCTTGTTTGTTTTAATTTGTCATCTGGTGACGCACCATTTTTTTTAGTTTACCTGCTTATTGATTTGAATATAATCTTTCTTAGATTGTGATCATTTTCCTTGATGATGAGTCTGAACATCTTGACTTCGTTTGGCTATCACATGTTTCACTATATCATCATATCCCTTTCTATTGTAGGAAGTGGAGTTAGATTTTCTTTATCCAAGCGAAGGAATTCATCGAAGATGGGAGAATGGATATAGGATAAACATCAACTGCAGCCACGGCAGATCAGGCTGCTTTTATTTAAGCATTCCAAAACGGAAGATGTTAGATGAGACCCAGGAAACTCTTCTGAACATCGCCTTCCCCAGCAATCATGTAAAGGTACTCACAAATTTTGAATTAGTTCCCTGAGAGCCTCAAATCACTTTATGTTATTTTTTTCAACTTGATTATTTTTTAATTCAAGAGTGAATTTTTAAACATCCACTAATCGGTGCTAGAGCAAATGCTAAAATATAGTAATGCTGGTCTCTCTAATGCTTTGCTTTTGCTTCAAGTTTGAGTAGTCATTCTGTGTTTGAATAGCTTGTATAATGGCAAGGCTCATGGATAGTTACTACTACCCATGAATAAACACTCATGTGGTATTATATTACCGCAAACAGCACCATCATGGCAACTTCTTAGACTCAGTTATAACAATCTAATTTCATTACGTGAAAAAAAGTACACTAACATTAAGCTATGACTTCTTTGAACTGTTCTGTGGATCATGCCAACTTCTTTGTATTAAGTGCATCAATTTCCTTAATTGATCTACCCAAAATCTCATTCAAACTTTAAAGTCACTTCACGCTTCTTTGTTCTTGAATTGACTAGTCGTGCACATGTTTTGAAGTAGTCTTCAGTAACTATCACATAGGTTTGCTATTATCAAAATTGAGCTTGTCCATGGGGAGCTCATGGGTTCACAGTCTGTTTTTTGATGGTGAAAGCTATATAACAAAAGTAATGGAAAGAAGTTTTCACCCCCTCTGTATGTATGCATCTAATGTTTAACTGAGTGAATTAAATAAGAAATAAACATGATCAAATACAAATCATATAACACAGTTCTATCTTATTGATACTACCATCATAAAAACAACAAATAATTAATCTTGTAAGAAAGATAAATCAAACAAAATATTAACATTCTAGTAAAAGTCTACAAAGCCAGATTAAGTAACTTATGTTTTCTAGAGTGCAAAAACTGTCCTCGACAAGCGGTTTAGTTATGCTCGCATGTGAATGAACACAACAATTAACATCACAACAAGTGACATCATGCCCTATGAAATGAAGTCAAATTTTGATGTGCTTGACCAAGAGTGTTGAGTAGGATTCTTATTAGACGGTAACACTTCATGTCACACAAAATGACTTAATATCATAATCCCTAACTATTGCTTTAACCATAATATTTATTGCAACATAGGAACTGTAGTGATATACCCAGACTTACGGCGACAAGCATCAAAGCTAATTTCCTAAGTACCTAGTTATAAGGAACACTAATAACTGCCATGCTCTGATTTGATTTGTGAACAACCCTTCATCCTACAAAGTTTGCATTAGAGATCTCGAAAAGATATACGTGAAGTGTTCAATGGATGCCAAAGCCCTAATGGTGTGTGCTTAACAAATATTTAATATACACTTCAGTGTAGCTAAATGAGAATCCTTCATATTGCCTGGAAATAACACACAAAAAATCATTAAACATTATAGCAGTCAACTCATGATTTAATACATCAAAGAACCTATCATGACATCTAATCTTTTCGTCCTTGAATAGTTTTGGTTGACGGGTTTATGGGTTTTCTGTTTATTTAAATCTGTTTATGTCATACCTATAATAAGATATAATATAATACTTGATTTGAAAAATGAAGATGGACCTTCATCTTGCTTAGCTTGAGGTTTGTGAAGAAGTTAATTTATCAATCAAATTCATTTCAAAGCTTTGAAGGCTCATTATATAAAATTCTTAGTAATATGTCATTAAGAATATAAATATATATTAGTTCAAACACCGAAAAAAAAATAAATACCAGATAGCTACTATTTAAAATCAAAACAAATGATATCTGAAATAGTTAGAAATTGGACAGTAAAGAAATTTCTCGTTGGTTACGTACCTACTATAAAAAAGAATAAACCTAAATATCCGAGAAATTATATCTTCTAACCAAAAAATTCACCGAAGAGCTGAAACCCTTTTGAAGAGCCATTTACAGCAGATCGAACAACCAAGAAAATAAAGTACCATGTCCGTGTAATTCATTATAAATATATATAATATATATCATATATGTAAATAATCATTTTTTTGATTAATCTCTCGATAAAATTTTATTTTACTTCCGTCCTTCAGAAAACCCTGTTTATATAAAAGCTCTAGCTATCATACTAAGCTTTGCTCTGCCTCAAGTTATATAATAATTCTTCATTTTATAGAAGTACTTAGATATCATGATTTTCAAACCCTATATGGTTGCTCCACAAATGCATCTTGTTTCAGAATACAATTTTCAATTCTTCTGACAGAGCTTAAAGCTTTTCAAGTAAGCAACGACTGAATGGCCTCTAACCCAGTAAAAGGGGCAAATGATTTCACAAAATCTTTCCTTTCTACATTAAATAAAAACTCTGAGCTACAAACTTAGCTTTAATTCTAATAATGTGGGATCTTGAATCATTTCAATAACATTAGTGATGAGTAATTGGGGGCGGAAAAATTTGGAATTTGTATTAATTATATGGATAAAAAAGATGAAGCTTCTATAGAGAATATTAGGATAAAGTTTTTTTCTATTATCTAAACAAAAACAATGAGCAATTATACTGTAACAAACAATGAGGATGGTAATTGGTTGAGTTAGTCAAGCATAGGCATTTGAGTTACAGGGAGTGTGCATGAAGATTTGTCAGACTATATGAGGGCTGACGCTATCAAACAAACAAAAATTATTATTTCTTCTTGTATCTAAAACTTAAACAGCGAAACAATTTCACTTTAACAACAAACAATGAGAAATGATAAATAGTTGCGAATCAATCTAGTGTATGCGGCAGATGAGTTCAGGAGCACATGATATTTCTTGACTAAATAAGAAGGGGGCCAGTTCTATAAACAAGAGAAGGAAGGAAAATAGGGATTATGAAATTTCATAGAATTGGAAAATGACAGTGAGAAAGAAAGATTGATACGAGTATTATGGAGACCAATGAAGTTTTGGGGTCTATGAAACAATTTCCATGAAGAAAAAATATTTAAATTATTAATTTGATCTCTCTTTTATTTAAATCCAATAACTTCATAGAATTTATTCAAAATCAAAAAAATAAGAAAATAGGAACATAACATAGAAAGTAGAGCATAATTCCTTGATTCTCTTCTTAAAGGTTGTTGGTCAGTTTGGAATAGGATAAAAACAAAAATCTTTCTCATCTCTTATTGGCAGCCCTTTTAATCTTTAAATTTACAATTAAGTCGCACTGGAATTGGTATTTACATATTTACATTCTAAGTTTAATTTTGCAAATTTTCTTGTAGCTTCTTGATTAATTCACATTTTGGTCATTTGCTCTTGCCAAATGAGAACCCCTTCTTCCAGTTTCTTGGTCCTATTCTTTTATTTCTTCCTCCATACAACCGTTTGTTTTTGTATTGGTTTTTTTTTTTTTTTGAAAGAAATGCTAATATTAGCATTAAAAGCAAACAGAAAAAAGAAAAATTACAAACTACTCAAGTCACACCTAAAGAATCACACTCCTCCTTCAAGCAAGACAAGAAAGGAGGAGGAATCAAACCATCATTAAGCTCTACCCACAAAAAAGAACTTTCTAAAGCCAAATTAGTCACAAATAACAGCTAATTTGTTACCACTTCTACTAGAAAAAGAAAACACAATTTGTTTGAACTCAAGCAAGAAGCCAAATTATCTTCAAATAATTCTACTAACCTTCCAGCTCTTGTCTGAATTTGAAGCAGCTTAATGAATATTTGAAATTGCCCCTTCAATGAAACTCCTTGAGCTTCGAATATCCAAATATGGACCACTTTTTAGATACAAAACAGTTAATAACCGACTGGCAACGTCCCAATGCAAGAACTGAACTCCAAAGCAACCAAGAATCTTCCTTTCTCGTACTCTAGCAATGCCTCCAATACCACTAAATTATCCTCTTGAGAGCTGCATCCACATTATCTTTATCCAACCGGGAGGAGGAGAATGCCAAGGATAAAACAACAAACGCTGGTGGCATCCCAGTTTCCGGTTGGAAATTTTAAAAAATTACTCCTATTAGTAAAGATATAGCATTTGCAGCAATGTATTGTCAGAAATCATCATTGTCACCATGAACCAATTTGCCATCACTCTTCCAAACAAGACATTCTGCCGGCTTTACAGTAAAAGTTGCAATGAGAGCATTCTTTCCCCACGTACCTCTGAAGTCCATCCGGCATTCTCAAAAAACTGTCAAACACCGAAACCAGAAATCCCCAACTATTCAGTAGAGAGACCACTTCCGAACTTAGAGCAGCTCCGCTAGTGTGTTAACCTCTTCTTCTTCTACAGCCCCCGGACATCCGGAAATGTGCTTAAACCTCCTCCTCACAAGAAAATATTAGATGGAATAACATCATTACAAAGTCCCACCAAAAAAGTTCAATTTCGGGTTTTAACTTAAGTCTTTTTCATCCAACCTCCAATGAGCAATCTCAACTTCTGAGCCATAGCAGCTTCCAAAGACAGACCAGCCATGGGTTTCCCAGAAAAATTTAACCTATTTAATTCCATGATATCTGAATTCCTCTGCCATCTAACAATAGGACATTATTGTAAATGAGCTTTCAGCAGCTATCCCCCAAAATACACTTGTAGTTTATCCATTTTCCATTGGCCATTTGAGATGAAAGAGCTTAATGAAAACGGAAATTCCTTATATATAACAAATGTAGGCCATTTGCATGCATTTGTCTAAAATCCATGAATCATAACAGCCAATTGAATAGTTCCCATGGAAACAATTCATCTAAACAATGTTTTATAAGTATTTACCCAACATATAATAATCTTCACATGTAGGTGAACACCCTTTTCTTCACTGAGGGACGACCACGACATCTCTCCACACTGCTCTCAAAATTTGGTCCATAAAGAGTTCGGTTTTCATCAAAAATTCCCACGCAAATTTGCCGTAGAGGACCAATCATTAGAAACTGCTGAGAATAAAGCCTCTACCACCTTCAAGCTTCGGCTTACAAAGTAAATCCCAAGAAGGCAAATGTTGTCCACATGCCAAATATTTTTACCCATAAGAATCAATCTACACATCTATCAAACATCCTTGAGAATGCCAACGGAACTAACAAAAGTTAGATAAAAACAAAGGAAAAGAGAGGAAAGCTGATTATAAACCAAAAACCAATTACCTTCCAACGAAATTACATTTCTTTCCCCATGTATTCAATTATTAGAAAGCCGACTCCATTAAATTTAGGAAATTCGATGCCACCACCCTTCCTTAAAGTCATCTTCACACCAAGAATAACTTATTCCCTTCACTTTCTTGAATTTGAGTTGTTTTACAATCTTCTTCTGAGTTCTACTTTTGGAATGTTCCCAAAACGAACCATGGATTTGAAGTATAACCTTCTGTCCCCGTCCAATCACAGTAATTGGGAATAGACTTCTTCAATTCCTTAACTTCCTTTACCTTGGCCTCCGAGAAAATTAAGATGTCAATCCGCATAGAGTAAGTGAGATACTCTCGGTGTGCTAAACGGAGAAATAGAAATACCCCTCACCACTTCTCCTTAAAATAGGCATCATATAAAATTATGAGAGCAAAAAATGAATACAAATGGGGATAAAGGACATCCTTGCCTAAAATCCACCATCTTCCTTCAACGCATCAGTTTCCTCCCATTAATCAAAATGCAAATAGGGATTAATGTACACATGCAATAAAAATCACCAAAATTTATTAGAAAAATGAGTAAGAACTTGCCTTAAGTTTGCCACCCCTTACTACAAAAGCTTGTTCATGTCAAGCTTAATTGCCAGCAGCCTTTTCTAGATTTGGACCAGCTGAATTTGTTGAAAACCTCCTGGACATAAAAGCACATGATCAGACAATGATCGCCTCTTACAGAAAGCCGCTTGGTCCACCGAAATAATCTTATGAATAACTTTTTCCAATCTAATTAAAAAGCAACTAGCAATGATTATAATAGTCAACACAGACTAATAGGTCGGAAGTCAAGCAAGGCTCTGAGGACATTTGATTTTTTGGGATTAAGACTATTAAAGATCTCTTCCAGGACGCGATCCATACACTTGAAGACAAGAATGCATATCCGCAAGCCATACATCCTCTTTAATCAAATTCCAAAAATCCTTGATGAATGAAAAGGTTATCACGTCTAAGCCTAGGGAGAGATGTTCCTCTCGATTTTTCCACGACCACCTGAAGTTCCTCCTTTGTGAAATCAGCATCAAGCATAAATTGGTCAACATTATAATGACATTAGACGGATTAGGCCATCCATCCAGTGAGCATATTTCCTGTTGCCATTTGAACTTGAAAAATTCTGAGAAAGTTCTTTGGATCACAGCTATCATCCCCGTCACAATACCATCTATGGCCTTGATATTATTAATCCAGTTTATAATTTTTTTGCATCGCAAATGCATGAAAAAACAACGAATTACAATCACTTTCGTCTATCCACTTTGCTTTAGCCCTCTGATTCCACCAAGTGTTGAGCCGTGCCAAAGTAATATATTGAGTTCATTGATTTTAATCTCAGTAGCTGTAAACTATCAAAAGATATCCAACCTTCAGACTCCTCCAATTGGATTTCAAAATATCATCTACAGCTTGTCCCCGCAACAAGTTTCAGATTCCAGTATTTAGCCTTACTCCGAAGAAGAGGGCTCTTAAAGTTCTCTTGAACTTTAAATTAAGAGAAGAAGCCGGTCTCCCATGCAGTTTTCATCCAGATTTTCTTCTCACTAAGGCTGTTGCTTCGATGATAAGAAGCCACACCTCTTCATACCGTGATATCTCTGTTGTAAAACTCCACAGGTCTGAAGATTTTCCAACAGAATTGGACAATGGTCTTGAGGCTATACAGGCAAGTGCTTTACTAAAGCAAGTTGAATGGTATTTAAAGGCCGAGGAAATAATAAACATCTTCTAACTTCTCCAAGATTCTAGCACTCCCAGATTTATTATTGCAGCAAGTGAACCTTGGCCCCATTGATCTAACCTCGGGAAGAACATCATATTAATCATGAAGCTATTTAATCCTTAGAGCCTTGAGTCATGCTAAACTTCTCCCTCTTTTTCCTCAGCTTGGGAAGCACACAGTTGAAGTCACCTCCCACCACCAATGGTAAGATCACCTGAACAATGTCTCTCTAGGCCGTCCAAAGTATCTTCCTCTCCTGATTCATTAGTACCGCCAAAAACAGAAGCTACTATCTAGCTACCCTTTCCAAAAACCTCCATTTTACCCCACTATCAATATGAGAGGAAGCTTCAATAACAGAGAAAGCGGCTATACTCTTCCCCACAACACCATCAAACCACCCAAGAAAGGCCAACAGCAGGAACCACAAAAAATTCCCATAGTTGCCCAGAAACATCAGAATTTGACTAAATCCAACACTAATCTTTGTTTCCAATAATCCCCAAAGAGAACCCTAATGATCCTTGATCACTTCCTTTAGATATAGAGCAGCTCAACTATTCTGGCTCCTCAACAATTCCAAAATAACAAAGAAGTCATTGTTTACAGATGGGGAAGCCCCCAACCTTTTTTAGCTTTTCCACCATCCACATTTCTATTATGAGGAATAATATTCGCCGAACCAAGGGACCTTGAGTTCTTAAAAAAGCTTAGCTTTCACTTCTCATAAGAGTGACTTCCAACCATTGACAAATGGAAATTGATTGCCCCTTATCTTCCTTCTGCATAATCACTGGCTTCTGCTCTCACACCAATCATTGACGCATTAGTTTCTAAATTTCCCTCCTCACACCACCATTCACTTCAGAATCTATTGCCTCAATTTACTTTGTTTCATCCAAACCAGATAAAACCAAATCAATATTGTTAAAACTTCAAATAACCAGTTTACCTCTGTAGCTGCCCCCTGCTTAACTCAAATGGTGGATGGATTCCACAGCTGACGTTCTTCCACAGCCACTTCTATTCACAGCATCTTCAGGTATAAGAATTTCCTCTATACCTCACTTGCTAAATTCAATTTCTTAACATCCAAACTACCCATATCTTCAGATATGGAAGAAGTCCAGCTTTGAATATACATTTCTTCATTGGGACAGAAATTTTTTTATTAAAAGAATCTTTTCTCTGTAACTTTGTTAAGTCTTTTTTTACCATATTTAACCTGAATCCAGGCATCATGTCAACTATCCCCCATCAATAGGAGACTTTACAGCACCTCTTGAAGGACCGACCACCATCCACACCGTTTGCTGTACCGTTCTGGAACCAGCTTCTTCTTATTCTTCAAATCAACCATGCCTTTAAAGCTGACCAATCTGCCACATTCAGCACATTATATAGAGACCCCTTCATATTCCACCTTTGATAGAATTTCCAGCCAAGCCTTCCACCAAACACCCTCTGGAAGTTCAAATCAAGAGGAAGCCACACACACCCTAGCAAACTCCTTCCTGCTCCACTGAACATGTTCCCATCAAGAAGATACGGCTTGCCTACCAGAGAAGCGATTCTACAAATGTTTACCTCATCCCAGCACTGGAAGAGGTAAATTTGGCAGCCTAAATTTACATATGTAGATGTAAGCCTTTGAAAGAAGTAGGATTGAAATTGGGCCGACCATTTGTCCAATCCAACCATCGTCCTCTAATCCACCACGGGCCACCTGAAAGAATACTCTCTAATGCCTTAGAATCTTCAAATGACACAGAACCCAGCCAAGACCCAACACGTGATGTGGAATTTCCCGAATTAATCCCACTTGCTTCTCAAGTTTGTGCTTACCACATGACAAAGGTATATTAACACCAAAAATCTTCACACAATAGCTCTTTCTAATACTTCTGGCATTTTCCAACTCCTTTTCAGCATGAAGAATAACCACCTTTCCATCTTCGACAAAAAAGACCTAGCTCCAGATTATCTACCTTCACGTCGGTCTTTTGCTCCACACCGATTGAATCCTCACATTGCTTTCCTTGTTCTCCGCTGAAGCGGCACTTGTTAATAAACTCTGGACCTTCCTCTGGAAAACCAACACTCTTCTTTGAGACAAAACCTCAATCCCATTGATACATCCCGGTAATGCATTCCAACGGATGTTTGTAAAAAAAACTCTTTGATCGGTAAGACGGCAAGGAATTCTCTGAATAATTCAATGAATAGAGTTTTGGATGATCTTGGCTGTGACTTGCCCTAGATATTAACCAAATTTTAGTGAGATATTTTTTTTTACTGCTTAATCCTTAGATCCAAAATAGCATCGATGAGGTCTTTTTTGTTTTCCTCTTTGTCAGTGCATGCACGATGTAAGGCCAAGCAAGATTTACTTTGTCTTTCCTCCCACGTCAACTTTTTCTGACAGTAGTATTGAGGTCTTTTTTTATTTTATGTCATTTTGACATTTTTTGGATAAAATTGAGCAATACTTGAGAATTGTCTTGGGTTCTTGCTGTAAGACAAGAAGTTCTAGGGTCTTACTCCGGCCTCTCTTTCTTCTCACAAAAACCAAGTAAACAAACAAATAACAAATTTTCTTTTTACTAAATAATGATAAATCAAAAAATATGTTTCTAGTACTCATGAATTACTTATCTGTTACCTTAGCTTTGATTGTCCCTTGAATGCAAACTCCAACTTTCTCTCTACTCTCAAAAGGAAAGATCTTCTTCTAACGTTTTGTTTCTTCTAGCTTATCTCATTGTTGATGGATTCTTCTCTATAGTTTTGTTATTTTCTTTGTAAGTCTCTCCTTATATTTGGGTGGTGGTGATGGGCATGAGTTATGTTGCCCTTAGACATTAAGGGCTTCAAAGAAGCCATCATTATATGACCATCGATTAGCCATCTGCTTGGCATTTTGAATACCATTGGGAACCTAAAAACAACAATAGAAAAATATAGTAAAACCAAAGCGGTGGCGATTTTGTAATAATATTTCCAATAAGAAAAAATAAGATACATGTGATCTATGATTCGAGAGGTAGATAGACTCCCCCAAACAACCTAGATGTTGCTGAGAATGCTTCACAGAAAAACTACATTAGAAAATCCAAAAAAATAACATAAATCCTAGACAACTTCCCTTAACTAGTGATGTAGGCATGGGGGCTAACTCATGTGCCATCAATTGGTACAGGAGTCTAGTTTAGTAAATTTCTAGGTATTTGTGTCTTTTTTTAAGTGTTTAGAAAAAAAGGAAAAACACAAATAACTTATGAACCCAGTTGTGTAGGGAAAATCAGCCAGAAGATCTTGAAGAAAATATCCTTATGGACAAATGGATTTCGTCAGAAGGAAGTTCAACAGAGTCTGATACAAAACGAATTATACAAACTAACAGATGAAGATGCATTTATATATGGTACAATACAGAAGGAAAAAGGAGCTTCTGCAAGACCCAATTCAAGCAAGAAAGAGAAAATTATTCTGAAGAAATATGCGGCCCAAAATTCAAGATTGGATTCAGATCTTTGTCCGTTGGGAATAAAACTAATGCATCCTCATCTGGAGATGAGCCTCTTCTCAACTGGGAAGAATCTGATGTAGGCAAGTGGGGTAACTTTGGTGCCAAAATTTTGAATGTAAGAATGACAGGTTATGCCTTTTGGTTTGTTTAATGCTCCAAGTAATTTTATTAGAACAATGAATCATATTTTAAGACCTTATCATAGGAAAGTTTGTGGTTGTACTTCGATTTGATTACATCATTCACCCCTATGAACATTTTAAATCATGTTTGAACAAAATTCTGCAAACTCAAAGAGAACAAAATATGTACATAAATCTGAAGAATTGTTCTTTCCATGACTTCAAGTTTGACTTTAAGGATATATTGTGTCTACGGAAGGAATAAAAGTTGATCCTGTTAAAATAGAGGCAGTTCAAAACTGGCCTATTCCTAAAGATATTAGCGAGGTGAGAGGGTTTTATAGTCTAGCTTCATTCAATCGCAGGTACATTAAAAACTTCACTCATTAATGCTGAGCTTTTTCTTCTATCACTCATATAATGTGTTTATTTCCTCCTCCCCCTCTCTGCTGGCCCTTCGTTCCCTGCTGCCTGTTCTGTGGCTAGTTCTTCTCCCTGGCTGCTGTTTCCGGTCCTTGTGTGCACAATCCCTTCTCCGCGGCTGCTTGTTCCGATTCCCTGTGGTGCTCGTTCCTTCTTCCCTAGTTGCCTAATCCGTTTCCCTGTGTGGCCCTTCGACGTTGCTCCTGGACAACCTTTGTCCTTTTGTTTCCCTATATTTGATTGGTCGGTGGAGGTCTTTTGGGCTGTTTGGCTGCCCCTTTCTCTATAATATGAAGAAGTTTTTAAAGCTTAAAAAAGACTTATGAAAGGAGAGATTATGTAAGTATTTTTGAAACAAACCTGCGGGTTTTCTTGGAAAAGCTTGCGAGCTGTTCCACTTATTTTCTCTTCTTCTTGGGAAAGCTTGCACAGCTTGTCCTCTCTTTCATCTCGGGCTTCTACCTCTTCTATCTCCGCAAATTCTATGCCACTAGAATCCTTCTTCTCAATCAGGAATGCAAGCAAGTTAGGAGTTTTTATGTCATAAGTTTGTAAGCATTGTCTTATAATATAAAGTTGTATTTTATTGTTTAAGTGTGGAACTTTGTGAAATTTCTTATTTTAACAAGGAATTTCCTAGTTTTTTTTATGTATTTACGATCTATTTTCGATTGCATCAAATAGCCATAATACATAAGAAACGTGTTTGGAAGCTTCCTAATAAAATCTCCCTAATTAAATCCTAATATATAATAAACCCAATTAGGACTTTCCTAAATAATTAAAAACCTTCTTAACATATAATAAACCCAATTAGGAAGATTGGAAAATTTTCCTTACATGTCTCTCTCCTCATATTGAATTCAAACTCCAAATTAATTCATTCCTTAATCTTTTTCTTCTTACGTATGGAATTATAGGTTTGAAGAGGGGGTGTGTGAAACCCCTGTTGTTGCTCCACTCGGTTCTGCTGGTCTACTATTGTTGGAACTCGCTCACACAGTTGGTTGAGCCAGCCCCCCTCCATACAATACCCTCCAAAAAAGTGCCACCTTGTATTCAAGGTGGAATAAAGGGAACTGTTGCAAAATAATCTGATAGGACTCCCACTGATCTCGTACTTCTTTACTTCATGTTGCTCTTTGGCACACTTCGACCTTCAATGGCTCCAACAACACCTCCATGTGTCCGTTAAGGTCGAGGGAAGTGAGGAAGATGTAAATGTGCTCACTTATCACATGTCGCAATTGGGACACATATAAACACCATGTGGAGGGCTAATGATGTTGGTAACTGTAGGCAATACGCCACAGCATCGATGCGCCTCACTATCCAAAAGTATCAAAATAACGCACTGATAACTTATCATTAATTCTCTTGCCAAGGTTTTTCTATCTTTAGGGTCGAAGCTTCAAGTAAATCTTGTCCTTGCTTTAAACTAAATGTTTCTCCTTGTGCATGTTCTTTCCTCTTCATAAGGAAGAAAGTGTCATACCAATACTCTGCCCATACCAAACATTTTTCCCACAACTTTGGTGTATTCGATATAAAGCATCAAAGATAAGTCCACACAACGATTGACCACCTTATCTGTTCGCCGTCTCAAGAGATAAGCAAAGCTCCTTTTCAAATGATCCCTGCACAAAATTGCATGTGCATTTTGTTTATATTAATATAAAATTCAAAATATAAATTATAATTAATTTTTTTAAAGGTATAATATATTATAATATCATAATTAATCATAAAATTAATAAACATTAAATTAGTGCAATATCAAAAAAATTAATGGATAACATAAACGCTATTTGCTTGGTCACGGCGGACACATCAAAATAGCGCGCCATTTGCGTCATTTCTGGCCATGGGCAAATGGGCATGGCACAAGTCCAAATTGTGCGTGCCATTTTGTTATAGTTATAAATTCAAATTATAATTATAATAAAAATTTATGTTTAATATAATTATCATAGTTAATTATTATAATTAAACATTAAATTAAGTACAATTCTCAAAAAATTTAAAGGATTAAATTATTATAAGATTTAAATCTGACATTTTTGTTATTTGCTAAAATTTAGGCTAAATGTTGGCAAATCATTGATGTAATTCTATAGGATTAAAAAACTGTTTTTTTTGCTGTTTGGCGTGATATATACGCTTCTTAAACACGAATCATCCTATTATATATATATTATTATATATAATATTATATAAATATATTATATATATTAGCACACTCCATGCTCTTCAAGAATTTTGCATCGTAGTGCGCCATTTCGCCATGGCAAGTATGAATTAGACTCATAATGTCACTAAGGATATCTACCTTGAAATATTGAGGATATATAAATTTAAATCTACTTCTTACAATTGCACAACCATAGGAGATGCTGATTGAGGTCATTATTCCATATATAGGGTATCTAACTGACCAAGAACACTAAAGGAGACTTGTATTCCAAGCCTAGGAAAATGCCGAAACTAGGACTCTTAATGCTCACAGAAAACCTACTGCCTGAATGGCATCAAGGACATATATTCCACAATAATTTGCAAGAGCTTCCTTGAATTGACAATGAGGGACTTGCACTTCACATCAATTAAATAATGGGATATAGCACAAAATGGGGGTATACATCATGATCTGACAACGGTTCAAAATTCTTAAGGCCATTGGAGTATATAGGGCAATTCTTCTACTTGTTGGGAAGGATGCCTACCATGGGGCATAAAACCTTTAACCATGAAAGATCATGAAGCCAGAGTTTTATATCAATGATGCATGCCTTTTAGACTAGGATCTAAGTGCATAATTACAAAAATATATGCATGTTTGTTTCACTCACTCCGACACATTGAAACTAGTGGTGGTCTTATCTTGACTCACGGACAGTTTTAGATATCTAATGCAATACTTCTCTTAAACACAAATTGGGTTTGCTAGGATTAAAACTCTTTAAAGTACCATACAATTGAACCTTAATGTACATGGTTCATAGTCAATTTATCATTGGATTTTATGGGACTTTGTGAGTAGAACGGGAGAGGCTAGTCACTTAAAATCTAAATTTAATTTTCAGATTTTAATTTGGAGGATTTGAAATTTGAACTTCCAATTTAATTCCAAAGGGGGAAGGGAATTAATGGAGAGAGAAGGAGGTAGAGAGAGAAAGGGGAAAATTTGCACTAAATATAAAACTTGCCTAAATCTTGATTCAAAATAAGGAAAAGTGAAAGTAAAATCAAAATTATGAAAAATAAAATAGACTAAAATTTAGGAATTTTTCTAATTATCTAGTTACATTTTAGGAATTTATGTGAAATTCAAATTTAATCTTTCCCCAAATTAGGTACTAATTTTGGTAGGTATTATAAGAGATTGAAAATCATCATTAAAACAAAAAAGATGGGGGTGGAGGTGGCTAGGAGCCTAGAGATGGGGGTGGTCCGTTAGGAGGTGTGATGGAGTGGCCGACGGTTGGGAGGAGGAAAGGAAGCTTGGTCGGCGGCTATGGAGTGTTGCCGCGGTCAAGGGACAATCATCATGAGGGAGAAAGAGGGGGGTAGGGGGCGGCGGCTGAAGAAAGAAGAGGGGAATTATAGAAGGAGAAATGAAGTGTAGGGGAAGAAAGATAAATCATGAGCCCGGACACTCCTGCGGGCTGATGGGTGCTGCGTTGCCCTCACATAGGGACTTCAAACCACAGCCCGAACACATTTTGTAGCTGGTGGATACACTCTCCTCACATAGAACTCACCAAAGTCTTCCCAAAGAACAATAGTGCATAAATTTTTTTTTATTAATAACCAATCATATCATTACACTAGCAAGGCCTCTAATATAAGGCCTCAGAAATAAAAAACTAAAATAGGGCGACATGCCCCTAGGCTTACATAGGATTAGATCCTAAGTAAGGGAAAAAAACGAAAAACTAATCAAAATCAAAATAAATTTACAAATACAAATTTAAGATAACTTACGATGATCACAACCGTTGATCTTCATCTCCTCGGATAGACGGGAGGTTGGATTTCGCATCACTTTGGTAGCCTTGATTCTCCTTTGCTTGAAATCAAATGGACTCCATGGTAGATTTAAAAAGTTGATCAAGTGGTTATGTAAATCGTTAGAAAAATGGTTGTTGAGTTTTAGGAATAGTTGTGTTTATTTTTCAAAATTTAATCATTGTCATGACTAATAGTCAAGAGCATTATTCACCTATTCAAAACTCTTTACAATATATAACATCAATAGCATTTATATAAAAAAATACAATGAATTATTATAAAGATTTAGAAGGATCCAATATATATAGGTTTGGTAGTTTTTGGACGAAACTCAAAAGAGTTTCCAATAATAGTGTATGCTTTAAACTCATTGGTTTTGAAATGTAACTTTGTTGAATTTCTGAATAAACTGCCAATATTCAATTACAATTTATTGTTGATCTCCAACAAATTTTGTGTATATGTAGGTTAAGTCCTAATCAGCTAGTCATCTATTTTCATTCTTAAATATAATATTGAATTATATAATAATATAAAAAACCAAAGTATGAATTCGGAAACTGAAACTATTGTGGTGGGACTGAAGCTGAAGTGAAATCAAGTTTTAAAACTTTTGTCTTCAAAGAACTTTATGGTTAGCATGATATAGACTCAAATTATGATGCATCGACACTTCTCAATGAAGCAAGAGTGTTCAACACGTATCAGACACGCCTACAACTCACCCGACACGTACTTGAAATGTATCGGATAAGCCGAAGACATGTACAATTAAAAAATATTAAATAAAATTAGACACTTGTGTCTTAAAGTTGTATGATTTTTTTAATATAAGTTCTTATATTTCACATTTTTATTCCTCCAACAGCCCTAATTCAATTGCTCACACTCAATACTCTACTTACCTAACATATCTTTTCCATTTCTATCTATCAACATCTTACTAGGTTTCACAACAACACCAGATGTTATTGCAGTATCGACTGCCAACTCCATCACAACCTCAACTTACAAAATCCACCATATTAAATCACAAATTGACGCTGGCAATTCTACCCCCATCAATCACGCCCCGCCGTGTCGTCTCGACATCTTATCTTTGACCAATAACATCTCAACATGTGACTGACAACTTGAGTTCGATTCTTTGATAGCATGTTGTCATCGCCTCTTACATTGAAAACATACCATTGAAGTCCACCCCTCGAAATATTAATATAATCAATTTTAAAGTATAAATAGTCAGTTAAATTATTAATTATTCTCAATTATTTTTAATACTATATTACTCAATTACTTTTATACAGTATTTTAATATATAGAAATTATAATATCGGTCAACCCCTTCGTGTGTCTTAATTTTTGTAATTGACATGTTCCTGTCCGTGTCCGTGTCCGTGTTTGTCATGTCCACATTTCGTGTTCCTGTCTGTGCATCATAAACTCAAATGAATTAAATATGAAATATTTAATTCAAGGGAATGGTGCTACTTGATGTTGTTGTTTGCCTAGAAAGAACTGAAACAACGTACAAGGAGATTTTGAAGGTAGCATTAATTGAATTAAAGGAAACTAACGGTAATTGCCGAAATAGTACCTTCTCCTGCAACACAAACAGTGATACAGGGGCTCAGCACTTGAGTCACAGGGTTGATCCTTTGGGGAAGCTTGCGACACTCACATTTAGTTATTTAGCGAGAGATTCACCCATCTAGGAGGAGCTACTGCTTTTAAGTGAAAATAAAACTATGAATTTTGCTTATGGTGGATAAGGGCACGATGAGGTGATAACATAATTTGTAGGATCTAGTTAAAGGAGCGTTTGGCCTAAACATTCAGTAGCACTTAGAACTTGAGTATGTTTGGATAAATCTACTTCTGAGCTGAAAACTGCTATACAGAATGAATGTGGATCTGCTCATAGAGACAACTGCAGAAAGTAGACCAATGCATATGAGAAAGATACCGAAATCAACTTCTAGTTTTTAGCATGCACTTGAAATTAGAACCTACAGCGTTTATTTATCTTCTGTGTTTGTGCAAGAGTTAGCATTAGTGATATTTTGCATGCGTTTTGGTGTGCGAGCATGATAGGCTTTCTGCAACTATGTAAAGAAACAAGGTATGTTAGTGTTTTGAAGAATAAAAATTCATTTCAGCAGTGTCTATGATTATGTTGCCGAATGTTTTCCTTTAAAAGAGAAGCATAATACTAAGTTAAGTGTTGCAAGAGATGAGGATGCTTAGGTGGATGAGTGCTTTAACCCTTAAGAGAAAGGATATAAATAGAGCATATACGAGATAATGTGGAGTAGCTCCATGTTGAAGATAAGATGAGAGGTAGACCCTAAAAAGACCGTTTAGAAAATATTAGAAATAATTTTTTTAAAGATTTAAATGATAATTTGACTTTTAACAAAGACACAAGGCGAAAAATGATCTTGAAGCTAAACCCCACGAAGCGCCTGAGTGTTGTCATGTAGGTCTATGTAATAATTGAGAGAGAGTCATAAGAACGTTGATATCACACTCCATTCTTGTACAATTTGAAGAACCAAAATATGTTTATTTCCATTATAATCACTTCTGATTGCCATTGTGGTAGTTAATGGTGAGAAAGAGAGAAGAGAGCTGATAATACCATTTATCATACTAATAGAAACAAAACATTTTTTTGCCAGGAAAAATGGCAAAGAACCTCTAATTGTCTTCTATTGCTACGGCCAACGTCTGCGATACTGCTAGATGCTTCCAAGTCCAATGGGTTAGATGGATGGAAAGTTATTGAAGAAATCAATTTGAAGAATCTACGGCACTTGTGCTATACAGCTAACGCAGAAAAAACTCCACTCCCAGTACTATCTTCTTCTCCAAATGAGTGGGAAAGGAAGAAAAAAAAAATGAGGTTCTTTTTCCATCTCTGTAAAAATGTCGCCTGAACCTATTCTAAAGCTTGCCCAGATGATCTCTCTGACATATACATGTCCTCTTTACTTTTTTGGCAATTGAAAGCCAATTTAGGCTTATTTGAAAAAAAAGAACTATAATTAGATTGAAAATAAGCTTTGCTAACTATTTTGCTCTTAGAATGGCAAGAGAAATGGCTATATTCAATTGAAGTAGGTGATACCAGATTTTGTTTAGGAGGTTAAGATTCATCTAATCTCTCTTGTTCATCAAATTATAAGAAATTATTGAGCTTTAGGTGTCTAAAAGTGCTTAAATGAGCAAAATTCTCTTGTTTGATTCTCTTCTTCTCAGTTCTTGATAAGATCAAGAGCTTTTGCTAAATATAGTAATAGCTGGAAGAGGATTGCTTAACAAACTAAGATTTGCCTGCCTTTTTCACACAGAACAGAGCCTGGTTTAGCTGATTAATATTTTGTGTGGTAGCCTACAGGAGTTGTTATATAATTTAATCATGAACAAAAGCAAGCTGATTGATAATGGAAAAATAATAATTTTTATTTAATTGAAAGGTTGGCCATTATTACTTAAATGTAGAAGGAAACTTATATTTTTGAGGGTAATGAATTTTTGATAAATTTTAAGGTTTTGTTTGGGATAATTTTTTATTTTTAAATAGTTATTAAAATAAAATTTTTAGTTTAAATTTTTTAAATTAACTAGTTTTTTTAAAGGTAGAGGCCCATTTAGTTAAATAAAGTTCTTGTCCATCTCTTACTTTTAATTTCCAGTTTATATGTACACAGTTAGGAGTTATTTGTAATAATAATCTTAATCACAATCAAATTAATCATTTTTTTTTTCATTGAGACATTTAGTCAATTAAGACAAATCAACAACATCACACGTAAGATTCGAAGCGGAATGTCCTTCGCACTAAAATCCAGCCTTAAAAAATCGGTATTTACTCGGTATTTCGGTATATAGGTTATTTGGTAAATAAGAGGAATACTGCTCGTGAAGACCAATAACCGAGTTTATACCGAGCAATACCGAGTTATAATAAAAAAATACCGTTTTTTCATAGGAAAAACCGGTATAGCTCGGTATAACACGTATTGGGTCTTCTCATGATGGTATTCAACGTTATTGTTTATCTCGTTGTATTTCTCATTTTTTGGTGGTATTTTAATAATTGTTCACCAAAAAGATACACATATTATATATATTTTTAGATCATTTGTGCGATTCGGTCGCTTTAACCATTCTAATAATTGAGCAAAATTTTAATGATTTTTTAAAGATAATGTCTATCACTACCACTTGGTGGAATAAGTTGTGAGAAAAGTTAAGTCGCCAAAATGAGATAAAGAGAAGATGCTTAATGTAAGTGATGGAAAAATTGCCTTTATTCATCTTCACAAGATGAAGGAAAAAGTAAAATAATCTAATCAATTGATCTCTTTAAACGAGTGCTTGTGTCTAACGGGTTAGGTTAAGTCTACAAAAAAAATGGCCAAACCCAAATTCAATCAACTGGAATCGACATGTTTAATAAACATGTCAAAAGAATAGAACCGAACCTGACACACTGGAACTTGAATGATTAAAAACTACCAAATAACCTATTCTAATTTTTAAAAAAATTGTAATTGAACAACTACATAGTTTTGGTAAATTAATAAAAAAGGAGACTATACCAATAAAACAAAATTTAAAAAATATTAAATAGACACTTTTGGATCAAAATCAAGTTTGCAGGTCAAATCGAATTCCACTTGTTTAATAAATGGGTTGCGATTCCAGACCCAAACTGAGATTTTCGGATCGGGTTAGCAGTCGGGTCATTTTTTGACACCCCTGTTATGAAATACTACCTTTGCCTCTTATAAATGTTGAGGAATGTATTTGAGAGCAATGATGGTTGATAGACATCAACATTGATTGACTACAATAAAAAAAATCAAAGCAAAAATGTCATGAACATTATTTGACGGCATGTGATAGTGGTTAGATAGATATAGATCTCACACATTGGTTGGCATATGTAACGAGAGTTGATGATTGGAAAACATTAGATAATCGACAATGATATGGTGATAACAATTGCTAGTGGTGATCATCGACATTTATTGGTGAGAGTAATTTTAGGATTCTTCATATCTCCAATCTCTCTTACATTCCACCCGCTCTTCATATAAGAATAAGGACTTATTATAGATTTTTGGACAGTCGTTTTAATTATTTTTGTCAAAGGCTCCAAACACTACGTGAGATTGTAAAATTTTTTTGAGTAAAATATTATAAGCCAAGTTTTCTAAAAAGAATATTGATAAAATGATACAAGATATAAAATTCAAATATGAAAATCTATAGGCAAACAAATTTACAAAAAGGAGAAAGCTTTTATCTTATTTGCATTCCTCCCCTTTGGTTGGGCAGTAGAACACCACATCAAACCACACCCACTAGAAATATAGTTTGATATTTGCATGCTTAAGTTGTGCAAAACGCTACAATACTTAGGACAGCGGTGAAAGAAAAAAAAAGAATTGAAAAACACACAGCGCTCACCCCTAACTATCTGGGCCTCTCCGCCATCATCCTCTCTTCTCATCTCTCTCTCTCTCTCTGGCGCTTCCTATCTCCTCTCTTTCACTCACCTTTCAACTCTTCTCCATCTCGATTCTCGAGAACTCTCCTCTTGCTGCGAAGCCCTAAAAACCGTCTCTCCCTACTTCTCTTCTGGCTTCATAGAGCTTTGCAGCGCCTGCCTGCAGCTACTTTGTCTACCTGTAATGCTAGGCATCGTCGCCCCGTTGCTGGAAGATCGTTGTACGACCAGGGCTAATACTTGAGCATTCGATCGTAAGGGAGCCGATCCTTCTGGTTATGGAGTCCGATCTTCGTGTTTCTGATATTTTTTGTTTTGTTTTCATGTCGATCTTGCTCTTTTAGGTGCTATCTAGCTGTGCGTATTTTTTTTTTTCGGTTTGTTGTTCTTTTGCGATTTTTTGCTTAATCGGTTGGCGATAGTGCTTTCTTGCTGATTATCGGTGGGTTTCATGGTGATGGTGGTGGAAAGCGGCAATGTTTTGCCTGGAAAGTTTTTATTTTAGTCAGTTCTTGGAGGTGGATCGTGCGTAGGAGAGGGAAGGTGAGGGACGATCGGTTAGTGGGATTCGTCTGCTGGTAGTTGGATGATGGCTTTTCTCTTGTTTTCCTTGGTACTTGGTTTTTTTATGGAGTAGGGATGATTTGATCACGTTTGCTAGTCGTGATTCTTGTTCATGGCCGATGATGTTTGTTTCTAGGGGAAAGTTGGGAATTTTATGCGAAATCTGCATCAGCTTAGTGAATATCTATTAGTTTTTCTTATATTTGGTTCTTTTTAAGCTAGTTTATTCCGTGGAAATGGAAAAGCAACCTTCTTTTATTGCCTTTTTAAAAGAAAATTATTAGTTTCGTATAAATCTTGGCCATCTCGTTGAAGGTTGCTGTTTTATTGATCTATCTTCTGTTGTTTTAAGAGATCAACCATATTTACTGGTTCTCTTTTATATGGTTCTTGTGTTGCTTCTGGATGAAATGCTTTACATTTATTGCGTAGAAGATTGGCTATTATTAATTAGTTTCTCTTTAATCTGAATGTTCTTTTCTGCTGTATGGAAACCAGAGTTTTCATTTCTTATTCTAAGCGATTTGATTTTTCCGGGTTTTGCTTTGTTTTCAAGGATGGTTTTCTTGGTTTAGATGTTTTTTCATTCATGAACTGATTGCTTTCTATTCTTGTTATTGCCTATCAAACAAGGATCATGGAACGGATTGCTGGGAATTTTAATGTTGGTGTGATTTGCATGGGGAAAGGATGCCAGAGCTTCGAAGTGGAGCCAGACAAGCTAGGTTGAAGTCCAAGAAAGCTGAAGCTATTCCAAATCAACCCCAGTCCTTTGAGCAAGCTGAAAATTGGGTTCTACCTACTCCGAATCGAACTGGTAGGAGAAGTGTTGGAAGAGGAAGGGGCTCCAATGCTGCAGCAGTAGTCAAGGGATCTTCAGCTACACCTGTCAGGCCAGGAGCTGGTGGTAGGGGTAGAGGTATCAGGCTGATTGATCTTGATCCTGATCAGCCTTGTGAGGTTTTTCCACGAGGTGCTATAGGGGGAGTTGTAGTTGGTGGCGCCCAAGAGCTTTTGTTGAACCAAGCTGCAGAAGTAGTTGCTGAAAAGATTTTGTGATGGAAGGTGGCAGTGCTGATAAATTGGTGGGCGCTGAAGATGAAACCACTGCTGCTCCTGTGCCTGAGCGAGTATGCTTTCTTTGTTTTTTTCCGCAATCTTTATTTTTTTTTAATGTTGGAAGGAAAGTTAATTGATGGTTCAGAGAATAGAACTTATTTGGAACAATATTTGATCTTTTAAGCTGACCAACCAAATAGTTGGAATAAGGCTAATGATAATGATAACTTAGAAAGAAATTGTGCATGGAATGAGATTAAGTTAGTTAAGAGTACTTTGCTTTGGCGTTGATCTAGCTGTGACTTTGCTATTAGTCAAATGAAAACTGAGAACCTGTACTTACGGCAGCCAACCCATGAAAGCAGGTTCTTATGTGCAATATGATTGTTTAAAATCAATTATAGTAATGGAAGAATTTTTGTAAATGGTTATGATAATTTGAAACTTTCTCAAAATTTTTTTTTCATATTAGTATTATTTTTCTTATTCCACAGGTACAAGTTGGTAACTCTCCTGTATACAAAATAGAAAGGAAGCTAGGAAAAGGTGGGTTTGGCCAGGTTTATGTTGGTAGAAGAATATCTGGTGGGATTGAAAGAACAGGACCAGATGCCTTCGAGGTAAATTGTTGAACTTTAAGATTATTGATAAATCTATGTTTATAAATTGTAGTTTTTAATATGTTTTTTTAATCATTTACAGGTAGCCTTGAAGTTTGAGCATCGTAATAGTAAAGGCTGCAGTTTTGGCCCTCCATATGAGTGGCAAGTCTATAAGTAAGCATTGATTTGTAAGTCCAACGTGAATTCAAACTTTTATATTATATTATTTGTTCCTTATTTGTTGTTATGCTATTTCAAGTAATCTCAATGGATGTTATGGTATACCATGGGTTCATCACAAGGGCCGCCAAGGAGATTACTATATTTTGGTAAGTGCTTAAACTATTATATTAAAAGCAATGACTAAATAATTTTATGGTTTTTAATGAGTGAGAATATTCAATTTTTTTCAGGTTATGGATATGCTTGGGCCTAGTCTCTGGGATGTGTGGAATTCTGTTGGCCAAGCGTAAGAAGCATGCTAATATTTATATATCCATTATAAGATGCATTGTTCATGACAATTTATTTACTTGTTTGTGGAACAGGATGTCACCTAATATGGTTGCTTGCATTGCTGTTGAAGCAGTATCTATCCTTGAAAAACTTCACCAAAAGGGTATCTTCTTGTTTTTTGTCTGTAATTTTTATTCTTTAGCTATTATAATAGTAACTTCTTTCTCCGACATTTTTTCTATGATTAGGTTTGTACATGGAGATGTCAAACCAGAGAACTTTTTACTTGGGCAGCCTGGAACAGCTGATGAGAAAAAACTTTTTCTTATAGATCTTGGTTTGGGTATGTTATTCTCTTATGTGCCTTCCTTACCTAACTAATTTCTTACCACATTTTTTTTTAAATTCTTTATGACTCGTTTGGCTATTTTGAGCATTTGATCGGTTTCTTTTCATTGGATATGTGCTTTATTTATGAATTTCAATTATACTTGTAGCATCAAAATGGAAGGATGCATCATCTGGCCAGCATGTTGAATATGATCAAAGGCCAGATATTTTCAGGTTCATGGATTTGCATTGATGATTTCCTTTAAAATTTAGTACCTTTTCTTTTTCGTTTGTACTTCATCCTAATACATTCTTGCTTGCAGAGGGACTATAAGATATGCTAGTGTTCATGCCCACTTAGGTCGTACAGGAAGTAGGAGGGATGATCTCGAGTCCTTAGCCTACACACTGATATTCCTCATCAGGGAAGGTTACCCTGGCAAGGCTATCAGGTATTCTCTCATCATTTGTTCCACTCATAAATTGTATATGTTCTATCCTTCTAGCTTTGCTATTTTAAATTTTGATATCATATCTTCATGTTTAAGTATCATTACCTTGCAGGGAGACAATAAGAGTTTTCTTGTTTGCAAGAAGAAGATGGCAACCTCTCCAGAGCTGTTATGTTGCTTTTGTCCGCCTCCATTTAAACTGTTTCTTGAGATGGTGACTAATATGAAGTTCGATGAAGAGCCAAACTATGCAAAACTTATTTCTCTCTTTGAAGGTTTGATTGAACCTTGTGTTCCTCTGAGGCCAATCCGAATCGATGGAGCTTTGAAGGTTGTTAGATGAGGCGGCTATAGTTATTGACCATTTGTATATTCACATTTGAGAAATTAACATCATTTTGATTCGTGGTGCTCTGTTTTGTAACTTAACTAGAATTGAATATTTACATTGAAAAATTTAGCCATCATATTTTATTACTCATTGGAGTTTTAATGCTGTGTTATTAGGTTGGGCAAAAGCGAGGCAGGATAATGGTAAATCTTGAAGAAGATGATCAGCCAAAGAAGAAAATTCGTCTAGGAAGTCCGGCAACCCAATGGATATCAGTTTATAATGCAAGGAAACCCATGAAGCAGAGGTAGTTTTTAATCAGTTTCTGGTCTAGTGTTTACATTCTGCACTAATTACTTCTATAGGCTTAGCAAGACTGTCTTGTGTTTTAATTTTCTTAACTGTTTTGGTTAGCTGCTTCTTTTGGTAGTGAAGCTTTCATTACTTTTTAGCTTTTCTTTTGCCTTTGTTTTCCATTGCTTTCCATAGATAACCTTTGGGTAGGGGGTTTGGGATTTTGGCTACAACTTCTATAGCAAGATTTATTCCTTGCAACACAGCACATACACAGATCTTGCTGTGTTATTAGCTGGCACCGTTGGCCACATTATTGGTTACTAGCTCCATAGAAAAGGATGTGGAAAGGGAGTGCAGACAAGAATGGCCAAGGTGCGGCATCATAGTTTATGTGTGTTATATTTGCTGTTGCACAGCTTGTCGCGACCGTCTGCATGCTGGGCCATAATTTATTGTGTACCTTAACTTCCAGGTTTAACTGGATTGTTTTCTGATGAACTCTGCAATTATAGAGGTTGGATTACAGAGAGTGGCCTACTTGAGGCAGCAGTTTTAACTTTTAAGTTAATAAGATTCAGAGCTCAAAAATGTAATTTTTAAGCTGTTTGTATGAGGAAAGTGTCTTATAAGCCTTAAACTAAAACATTTATGACAGTTCCTACTTAGGAAAACAGTTTCTTTCATTACTAATTATTTCACTTTTAGGTACTTGAATGGTTGCTAACAGCTCAAAACTATGCCGCGACCATAATACTGGAACTATTGAAATTTAGCTTCAATTTTCTTATCCGCTAGTTAATTATACGGTGAACAAGAAACTAATTTACGATAGCTACCTCATAATTTTGCATGCTTTAATATTGAAGTGTAATTAGCAATGTTACAATTGTTGTTTTGACTCTGGCAGTAGATCATCCATTGTTCAAATAGGCACATGGCTTACTGCAGTGAGCAGATCATAATTAGCATTGATCATAGACTGTAGTATCCTAATTTACTCCTGCTGTATTGAGTTAGTTTTGTGTGAGTCTTGATTAAATATATAAAATATTATTGGTATTGTAATCCATTTAGACATGCTGATTGAGTTATTTAGTTAGCAAATGGTTGATATTTTTTTCCCAAATTATGAAATTTCCAATTACATGATTATTCTATGTTAGATGTAATAATTCAATGTAGTAAAAAAAATGTGCATTTTGATTTTGGTAATTCTAAGTTGCTGAGATTCATGCTTTATTAATTTGGATTTCCTTTCTCGTGTAAGTCATATTTGGTATGCTGGCAGCTTATGTTTGTCTACTAATTATGAAACACATTTTATAGATGTAGGTATGGTAGCAAATGACAAATTGTGTCATTTGTAGTGTTTTTGAAAGTTATGCAAATCGAGGTGTTGAAATTTGCAAATGTTTGATAAACTAAGAACTTAGCTGAATGTTGTGGTGGGTTTTTTTCTACGAGATATATTACTTACATCCTAGATATTTATGGTGCGAAGAGGAAATTTCAAATTTTCCATATGCATGGTTAGCTTGATCTTTCTGCAGCTTTGGTTTGATTTTACCTTAAATTGTTTGTTAAGGTTTAAGATGTATTGTTTTGTGCGCCTGAACTAAACTAATATCTAATTTTTGTATATTTTACCTTCTTAATTTGATGTAAAGTTATGATCGTATCTTATTACGTAGGTATCACTACAATGTTGCTGATGCAAGGCTTCATCAACATGTGGAAAAGGGTAATGAAGATGGTCTCCATATAAGTTGTGTGGCTTCTGCAGCAAATCTCTGGGCCCTTATCATGGATGCAGGAACAGGATTCTGTTCCCAGGTTTATGAATTGTCACCGGTCTTCCTGCATAAGGTATGACTTCATGAAATGATTACATCACCAATATTCACCATTTGGGGGTTGGCTCTATTAATTATCATCCTCCATTAATTCCTTTTAAGTGCTACATGAGTTGTTAACTCTAGTTCTGCACATGCCTTTTTGTATTTCGTCTAGCAATTTTATCTGTTGCTAATAAAATGCCATGAAGTTTATTTCCTTTTGATATTTCTTACTGATTTTTTTGGGTTTTTTAAGGATTGGATCATGGAACAATGGGAGAAGAATTATTATATCAGTGCAATTGCTGGTTCAAATAATGGTAGTTCATTAGTCATTATGTCCAAAGGTTTGTTCTCATTTATCATTACATTTCCAAGTTCAACAACTAAAACTTGCAGATACTAGTGTCATATATTGTTCATTATGTCACTTGTATGTATTTCGAGGGTGGTTTATCAGTATACATTTGATCTTGTTGATGTTGCTATTGTCTATATTTCTACACAATCTATTGCAGTTGTTGAACAAGGTTATCTAGATGTTTTGTTTCTTGAAGGATGAAAGCACTGTTTAACATGTTTCTATTAAAATTCATCGATATTATCTATCTTTGCGGACATCATACCATTCTATGTTAAGCATTTGTTGTAATATTTGGTACTTGGGCTGTGAAGCAATTCCATCCTTTAAGGACAGTTTAGTTTGTTATGCAGTATCATTTTTAGGTTAATCATGATGATTACATGTCTGATGTTTTTATTTTGACATTCAGTTACATACTCTTGATTATATACTTGTGTAGAATAAACAATACAGAAATTAATTAGTATTCATTTTTTTATTGAATAGATAAAAACTTGTAGCACAAGATCATCTGAGATCAAATTTGGTTGCTCTATTGATGCTTTAATTGGAACTTAATGTCCTGTAAATTTTTTTATTGGGAATTTGATATCTTATGTTATGCATGATATGATTTGATGATGGCACCCCTCAGCTGACTGATTATTGCTCTTGACCTTGGAAGGAGAGAGGTCAAGATTTTGACTCACTTCAAAAAGAAAATACCCTATACAACGAGATTGTGTTTTTGTACAGCTTCTGATCTCGCAAGATGGGCTACGAACTAACCTTCTAATTCGATTTGGTTGTTTGGGACAATTCATACTTTTTTTAAGAAAGTATCATCATTATGTTGTATAGTCCTACCAAAATTATAGCTGAAGTTATTTCACCTTTATCGCCTGGATCTTTTAATTTTTGCTCTATTTCAGCCTCTATTTAATGAGAGTTGATACATCTTATTATTTAAAGTTCTTTTTATATATGGCACGTTGTGTTATAAGGTTGCAATTATAGTTCAATTTTATTTCTTTCTTTGCATTCCTGAGTTGAATAATTGTTTGATATTTTAGGAACACCATATACTCAACAGTCTTATAAAGTAAGCGAATCTTTCCCTTTTAAGTGGATCAACAAGAAATGGAAAGAAGGTTTCCATGTTACTTCCATGACTACTGCTGGCAGCCGTTGGGGTGTAGTGATGTCAAGGAACTCTGGCTTTTCTGAACAGGTATTGTGAGAATTTCTTATCTAGTCCTATCATTATAAGCTTGCAATGAAAACAGTTCGTATGCTAGCTTCTGTAGATGCAACTTTTTTATTTTACCAACTGTCTGATTTCCATCTGAAGTTCCTTGTTTTGTGAAATATTATTCCTTGATGAATGTGGGCATTTTGACATCCGCTGGTTATCATTACAAATTCTTGAATTTTGCTTTGTTTGTTTTTAATTTTGTCATCTGGTGACGCACCATTTTTTTTAGTTTTACCTGCTTATTGATTTGAATATAATCTTTCTTAGATTGTGATCATTTTCCTTGATGATGAGTCTGAACATCTTGACTTCGTTTGGCTATCACATGTTCATCTATATCATCATATCACTTTCTATTGTAGGTAGTGGAGTTAGATTTTCTTTATCCAAGCGAAGGAATTCATCGAAGATGGGAGAATGGATATAGGATAACATCAACTGCAGCCACGGCAGATCAGGCTGCTTTTATTTTAAGCATTCCAAAACGGAAGATGTTAGATGAGACCCAGGAAACTCTTCGAACATCTGCCTTCCCCAGCAATCATGTAAAGGTACTCACAAATTTTGAATTAGTTCCCTGAGATGCCTCAAATCACTTTATGTGTATTTTTTTCAACTTTGATTAGTTTTTATTCAAGAGTGAATTTTTAAACATCCACTAATCTGGTGCTAGAGCAAATGCTAAAAATAAGTAATGCTGGTCTCTCTAATGCTTTGCTTTTGCTTCAAGTTTGAGTAGTCATTCTTGTGTTTGAATAGCTTGTTATATGTGCAAGGCTCATGGGATAGTTACTATCTACCCATGATAAACACTCATGTGGTATTTATTACCGCAAACAGCACCATCATGGCAACTTCTTAGACTCAGTTATAACAATCTAATTTCATTACGTGAAAAAAAGTACACTAACATTAAGCTATGACTTCTTTGAACTGTTCTGTGGATCATGCCAACTTCTTTGTATTAAGTGCATCAATTTCCTTAATTGATCTACCCAAAATCTCATTCAAACTTTAAAGTCACTTCACGGCTTCTTTGTTCTTGAATTGACTAGTCGTGCACATGTTTTGAAGTAGTCTTCAGTAACTATCACATAGGTTTGCTATTATCAAAATTGAGCTTGTCCATGGGGAGCTCATGGGTTCACAGTCTGTTTTTGATGGTGAAAAGCCTATATAACAAAAGTAATGGAAAGAAGTTTTCACCCCCTCTGTATGTATGCATCTATGTTTAACTGAGTGAATTAATAAGAAATAAACATGATCAAATTACAAATCATTATAACACAGTTCTATCTTATTGATACTAGCATCATAAAAAACAATCATAATTAATCTTGTAAGGAAAGATAAATCAAACAAAATATTAACATTCTAGTAAAAGTCTACAAAGCCAGATTAAGTGAACTTATTGTTTTCTAGAGTGCAAAAACTGTCCTCGACAAGCGGTTTAGTTATGCTCGCATGTGAATGAACACAACATTAACATCACAACAAGTGACATCATGCCCTATGAAATGAAGTCAAAATTTGATGTGCTTGATCCAAGAGTGTTGAGTAGGATTCTTAGTTAGACGGGTAACACTTCTGTTGTCACACAAAATGACTTAATATCATAATCCTCTAACTATTGCTTTAACCATAATATTTATGCAACATAGGTACTTGTAGTGATATACCCAGACTTTACGGCGACAAAGCATCAAAGCTCTATTTCCTAATGTACCTAGTTATAAGGGACATCACTAATAACTGCCATGCTTCTGATTTGATTTGTGAACAACCCTTCATCCTACAAAGTTTGCATTAGAGATCTCGAAAAGATTACGTGGAAGTGTTCAATGGATGCCAAAGCCCTAATGTGGGTGTGCTTAACAAATATTTTAATATACACTTCAGTGTAGCTAAATGAGAATCCTTCATATTTGCCTGGAATATAACACACAAGAAATCATTAAACATTATAGCAGGTCAACTCATGATTTAATACATCAAAGAACCTATCATGACATCTAATCTTTTCGTCCTTTGTATAGTTTGGTTGACGGGTTTATGGGGTTTCTGTTTATTTAAATCTGTTTATGTCATACCTTATAATAAGATCAATTATATACTTGATTTGAAAAATGAAGATGTGACCTTCATCTTGCTTAGCTTGAGGTTTGTGGTAGAAGTTTAATTTATCAATCATATTCATTTCAAAGTCTTTGAAGGCTCATTATATAAAAATTCTTTAGTAAATATGTCATTAAGATATATAAATATATTTACACCGAAATATATAAATACCAGATAGCTACTATTTATATCAAAACAAATGGATATCTTGATATGTTAGAAATTGGACAGGTAAAGAAATTTCTCGTTGGGTTACGTACCTACTTAACAAAGAATAAACCTAAATTCCAAGAAATTCTATCTTCTACCAAGATATTCACCGAAGAAGCTGAAACCCTTTTGAGAGAAGCTATTCAGGAACAGATCGAACTTACCAAGATATAATGTACCATGTCCGTGTATTCATTATAATATATATATATATATATATATATATATATATTATATATATATATATAATCATGGAATAATCATGTTTTGATTAATCTTCTCGATAAAATTTGTTATGTTTACTCCGTCCTTCAGAAAACCCTGTTTATATGAAAAGCTCTTAGCTTATCATACTAAGCTTTGCTCTTGCCTCAAGTTATATAATAATTTCTTCATTTTATAGAAGTACTTAGGATTATCATGATTTTCAAACCCTATATGGTTGCTCCACAAATGCATCTTGTTTCAGAATACATTTTCATATTCTTCTGACAGAGCTTAAAGCTTTTCAAGTAAGCAACGACTGAATGGCCTCTAACCCAGTAATAGGGGCAAATGATTTCACAAAATCTTTCCTTTCTACATTAAATAAAACTCTGAGCTACAAACTTAGCTTTAATTCTAATTGTGGATCTTGAATCATTTCAATAACATTATGTGATGTGGAATTGGGGTGCGGAAAAATTTTGGAATTTGTATTAATTATATGGGATAAAAAGATGAAGCTTCTATAGAGAATATTGAGGATAATAGTTTTTTTCTTATTATCTAAACATAAACAATGAGCAATTTTACTGTTAACAAACAATGAGGATGGTAATTGGTTGAGTTAGTCTAGCATATGGCAGTTGAGTTCAGGGAGTGTGCATGAAGATTTGTCCGACTATATGAGGGGCTGACTGCTATAAACAAAATAATTATTTTCTTCTTGTTTTCTAAACTTAAACAGCGAACAATTTCACTTTTAACAACAAACAATGAGAATGATAAATAGTTGCGAATCAATCTAGTGTATGGGCAGATGAGTTCAGGGAGGGCACATGAATATTTCTTGGACTAAATAAGAAGGGGGCCAGGTTCTATAAACAAGAGAAGGAAGGAAAATAGGTGATTATGATTTCTAGAATTGGAAAATGACAGTGAGAAAGAAAGATTGATCGAGTATTTGGAGGACATGAAGTTTTGGGGGTCTATGAAACAATTTCCATTGAAGAAAAAATGATTTAAATTATTAATTTGATCTCTGTTTTTTAAATCCAATAATCTTCTAGAATTTATTCAAAATCAAAGAAAATTAGAAAATAGGAACTAACATAGAAAGTAGAGCTAATTCCTTGATTCTCTTCTTAAAAGGTTGTTGGTAGTTTGGAATAGGATGAAAAACAAAAATCTTTCTCATCTCTTATTGGCTAGCCCTTTTAATCTTTAAATTTACAATTAAGTCTGCACTGAATTGGTATTTACATATTTATCATTCTAAGTTTAATTTTGCAAATATTCTTGTAGCTTCTTTGATTAATTCACATTTTGGTCATTTGCTCTTGCAAATGAGACCCCTTCTTCCAGTTCTTGGTCCTATTCTTTTATTTCTTCCTCCATACAACCGTTGGTTTTTGTATTGGGTTTTTTTTTTTTTTTGAAAGAAATGCTAATATTGCATTAAAAGCAAACAGAAAAAAGAAACAATTACAAACTACTCAAGTCACACCTAAAGAATCACACTCCTCCTTCAAGCAAGACAAGAAAGGAGGAGGAATCAAACCATCATTAAGCTCTTCCCACAAAAAAGAACTTTCTAAAGCCAAATTAGCACAAATATCAGCTAATTTGTTACCACTTCTACTAGAAAAAGAAAACACAATTTGTTTGAACTCAAGCAAGAAAGCCAAATTATCTTCAATATTTCTACTAACCTTCCAGCTCTTGTCTGAATTTTGAAGCAGCTTAATGATATTGAAATTGTCCCCTTCAATGATAACTCCTTGAGCTTCGAATATCCAAATATGGACCACTTTTTTAAGATACAAAACAGTTAATAACTCCGACTGTGCAACGTCCCAATGCAAGAACTGAACTCCAAAAGCAACCAAGAATCTTCCTTTCTCGTCTCTAGCAATGCCTCCAATTCCAGCTAAATTATTCCTCTTGAGAGCTGCATCCACATTTATCTTTATCCAACCGGGAGGAGGAGGATGCCAAGGATAAAACAACAAACGCTGGTTGGCATCCCAGTTATCCGGTTGGAAATTTAAAAAATTACTCCTAATAGTAAAGGATATAGCATTTGCAGCAATGGTATTGTCAGAATCTTCATTGTCACCATGAACCAATTTGCATCTACTCTTCCAAACAAGACATGCGGCTGTACAGTAAATGTTTGCAATGAGAGCATTCTTTCCCACGTACCTCTGAAGTCCATCCAGGCATTCAAAAAACTGTCAAACACCGAAACCAGAAATCCCCAACTATTCAGTAGAGAGACCACTTTCCGGAACTTAGAGCAGCTTCCTGCTATGTGGTTGTTATCCTCTTCTTCTTCACAGCCCCTCGGACATCCTGGAAATGTGCTTAACCTCCTCCTCACAAGAAAACTATTAGATGGAATAACATCATTACAAAGTCTCCACCAAAAAAGTTCAATTTTCGGGTTTTAACTTAAGTCTTTTCATCCAACTCCAATGAGCAATCTCATCTTCTTGAGCCATAGCAGCTTCAAAGGACATGACCGCAATGGGTTTCCCAGAAAATTTACCTTTTAATTCCATGATATCTGAATTCCTGCCATCTACAATAGGAATTTTTGAAATGAGATTCAGCAGCTATCCCCCAAATACAACTTGTAGTTTATCCATATTCCATTGGCCATTTGAGATGAATGAGCTTAGATTGAAATCGGAAATTTCCTGTATATTAACAAATGTAGGCCAGTTTGCAATGCATTTGTCTAAAATCCATGAATCATACAGCCAATTGATAGATTTCCCATTGGAAACATTCCATCTAACAATGTTTTTAAGGTATTTAGCTCCCATATTAATAATCTTCCATGTAGGTGAACACCCTTTCTTCACTGGGACCGACCACACATCTTCTCCATACTTTGCTCTCAAAATTTGGTTCAATAAAGAGTTCGGTTTCATGCAAAAATTCCACGCAAATTTGGCCCGTAGAGGACCAATCTTAGAAACTGCTGAGAATAAGCCTCTACCACCTTCATTCTTCGGCTTACAAAGTAAATCCCAAGAAGCATAATGTAGTCCAGCATTGCCATTATTTTTACTCCATAAGAATCATCTACACATCTTATCAAACTCCTTGAGAATGCTCAACGGAACTAACGAAAGAGTTGATAAAAACAAAGGAAAAGAGAGGAAAGCTGATTTAACCAAAACCAATTTACCTTCCAACGAAATACATTTCTTTCCCCATGTATTCAATTTATTAGAAGCCGACTCCATTAAATTTAGGAAATTCGATGCCACCACCCTTCTTAAAGTCATCTTCACACCAAGATAACTTATTTCCTTCACTTTCTTGAAATTGAGTTGTTTTACAATCTTCTTCTGAGTTCTACTTTTGGTATGTTTCCCAAAACGAACCATGGATTTTGAAGTATTAACCTTCTGTCCCGTCCAATCACAGTAATTGGAAATGATCTTCTTCAATTCCTTAACTTCCTTTACCTTGGCCTCCGAGAAAATTAAGATGTCATCCGCATAGAGTAAGTGAGATACTCTCGGTGCTAACGGAGAAATAGAAATACCCCTACCACTTCTTCTTAAAAATAAGGCATCAGATAAAATTTGAGAGCATAAAATGAATACAAATGGGGATAAAGGACATCCTTGCCTAAATCCACATCTTCCTTCAATCCATTCAGTTTTCCTCCCATTAATCAAAATGCAATACTTGGGATTAAGGACACATTGCAATAAAAGCTCCAAAAATTTATTAGGAAATTTAAAATGAGTAAGAACTTGCCTTAAAGTTTGCCACCCCTTACTATCATAAGCTTGTTCCATGTCAAGCTTAATTGCCAGCAAGCCTTTTCTAGATTTGGACCAGCTGAATTTGTTGAAAACCTCCTGAGCCAAAAGCACATGATCAGACAATGATCGGCCTCTTACGAAAGCCGCTTGGTCCACCGAAATAATCTTATGAATAACTTTTTCCAATCTATTTAAAAGCATCTTAGCAATGATTTTATATATAGTCATACACAGACTAATAGGTCGGAAGTCAGCAGGCTCTTGAGGACATTTGATTTTTGGGATTAAGACTATTAAAGTCTCCTTCCAGGACCGATCCATAACACTTGAAGACAAGAAATGTCTTACCGCAAGCCATACATCCTCTTTAATCAAATTCCAAAATCCTTGATGAATGAAAAGGTTATCACGTCTAAGCCTGGAGAGATGTTCCTCTCAGATTTTTCCACGACCACCTGAAGTTCCTCCTTTGTGAAATCAGCATCAAGCATAATTTGGTCAACATTACTAATGACATTAGACGGATTAGGCCATCCATCCAGTGAGCATTTTCTCTGTTGCCATTTGAACTTGAAAAATTCTGAGAAAGTTCTTTGGATCACAGCTTCATCCTCCGTCACAATACCATCTATGGCCTTGATATGATTAATCCAGTTATTATTTCTTTTGGCATTCGCAAATGCATGAAAAAACAACGAATTACAATCACTTTCGTCTATCCACTTTGCTTTAGCCCTCTGTTTCCACCAAGTGTTGAGCCGTGCCAAAGTAATATTGAGTTCATTGATTTTAAATCTCAGTAGCTGTAATCTATCAAAAGATATCCAACCTTCAGACTCCTCCAATTGGATTTTCAAAATATCATTCTTCAGCTTGTCCCGCAACAAGTTCAGATTCCTGTATTTAGCCTTACTCCAGAAGAAGAGGGCTCTTAAAGTTCTCTTGAACTTTAAATTAAGAGAAGAAGCCGGGTCTCCCATGCAGTTTTTCATCCAGATTTTCTTCACTAAGGCTGTTGCTCCATGATAAGAAGCCCACACCTCTTCATACCGGATATCTCTGTTGTAAAACTCCACAGGTCTGAAGATTTCCAACAGAATTGGACAATGGTCTGAGGCTATACGAGGCAAGTGCTTTACTAAAGCAAGTTGAATGGTATTTAAAGCCGAGGAATTAATAAGACATCTGTCTAACTTCTCCAAGATTCTAGCACTCCCAGATTTATTATTGCAGCAAGTGAACCTTGGCCCCATTGATCTAACCTCGTGAAGATCATTATTAATCATGAAGCTATTTAAATCCTTAGAGCCTTGAGTCATGCTAAACTTCTTCCCTCTTTTCTCAGCTTGGGAAAGCACACAGTTGAAGTCACCTCCCACCACCATTGGTAGATCACCTGAACAATGTCTCTCTAGGCCGTCCCAAAATATCTTCCTCTCCTGAGCATTAGTACTGCCATAAACAGAAGCTACTATCTAGCTACCCTTTCCAAAAACCTCCATTTTACCCACTATCATATGAGAGGAAGCTTCAATAACAGAGAAAGCTGCTATATCTTTCCTCCACAACACCATCAAACCACCCGAAAGGCCAACAGCAGGAACCACAAAAAATTCCCAATTGTTGCCCAGAAACTTCAGAATTTGACTATTATCCAGAGCACTAATCTTTGTTTCCAATAATCCCACAAAGAGAACCCTATGATCCTTGATCACTTCCTTTAGATATAGAGCAGCCTCAACTTTCTTGGCTCCTCTACAATTCCAAAATAACAAAGAAGTCATTGTTTACAGATGGGGGAAGGCCCCCAACCTTTTTAGCTTTTCCACCATCCACATTTCTATTATGAGGAATAATATTGCCCGAACCAAGGGACTTGAGTTCTTTAACAAGCTTAGCTTTCTTCTCATAAGAGTGACTTCCAACCATTGACAAATTGGAAATTGATTGCCCCTTATCTTCCTTCTGCATAATCACTGGCTTCTGCTCTTCACACCAATCATTGACGCATTAGTTTCTAAAATTTCCCCTTCCTCAGCACCACTCATCACTTCAGAATCTATTGCCTTCAATTTACTTGTTTCATCCAAACCAGATAAAACATCAAATTTGTTAAGAACTTCAATAACCGAGTTTACCTCTGTAGCTGCCCCCTGCTTTACTTCAAATGGTGGATGGATTTCCACAGCTGGACGTTCTTTCACAGCCACTTCATTCATAGCATCTTCAGGTATAAGAATTTCTTCTATTACCTCAGCTTGCTTATTATTCAAGTTCTTAACATCCAAACTACCCATATTCTTCAGATTGGAAAGTCCAAGCTTTGGAATATACATTTTCTTCATTGGGACAGAAATTTTTTTATTAAAAAATCTTTTCTCTGTAACTTTGTTAAGTCTTTTTTTACCATATTTAACCTGAATCCAGGCATCATTGTCAACTTTCCCCCCATCAATAGGAGACTTTACAGCAGCCTCTTGAAGGATCCGACCACCATCCACACCAGTTTGCTGTACCGTTCTGGAACCAGCTTCTTCCTTATTCTTCAAATCAACACATGCCTTTAAAGCATGACCAATCTTGCCACATTCAGCACAGATTTTAGAGACCCCTTCATATTCCACCTTTTGATAGAATTTCCCAGCCAAGCCTTCCACCCAAACACCCTCTGGAAGTTTCAAATCAAGAGGAATGCGCACACACACCCTAGCAAACTCCTTCCTGCTCCACTGGAACATGTTCCCATCAAGAAGATACGGCTTGCCTACCAGAGAAGCGATTCTACAAATGTTTACCTCATCCCAGCACTGAAGAGGTAAATTTGGCAGCCTAATTTACATTGGAGATGTAATGCCTTTGAAAGAAGTAGGATTGAAATTGGCCGACCATTTGTCCAATCCAACCACCTGTCCTCTAATCCACCACGGGCCACCTGAAAGAATACTCTCTAATGCCTTAGAATCTTCAAATGAGCACAGAACCCAGCCAAGACCCAAACCGGTGATGTGGAATTTCCCGAATTTATCCCACTGTCTTCTCAAGTTTGTGCTTACCACATGAAAAGGTATATTATCACCAAAAATCTTCACAACAATAGCTCTTTCTAATCTTCTGGCATTTTCCAACTCCTTTTCAGCATGAAGAATAACCACCTTTCCATCTTCAGACAAAAAAGAACCTAGCTCCAGATTATCTACCTTCACGTTCGGTCTTTTGCTCCACACCGATTGAATCCTCACATTGCTTTCCTTGTTCTCCGCTGAAGCTGCACTTGTTAATAATACTCCTGGACCTTCCTCTGGAAAACCAACACTCTTCTTTTGAGACAAAACCTCATCCACATTGATTACATCCCGTGTATTGCATTCCAACGGATAGTTTGTAAAAAAATCTCTTTTGATCGGTGAAGACGGCAAGGAATTCTCTGAATTAATTCAATGAATAGAGTTTTGGATGCTTGGCTGTGACTTGCCCTAGATAGTTAACCAAAATTTTAGTGATGAGATTTTTTTTTACTGCTGAGATCCTTAGATCCAAAATAGCATCGATGAGTCCTTTTTTGGTTTCCTCTTTGTCAAGTGCATGCACGATGAAGGCCAATGCAAGATTTATCTTTGTCTTTCCTCCCACGTCAACTTTTTCTGAAGTAGTAGTGAGGGTCTTTTTTTATTTTATGTCATTTTGACATTTTTTTGGATAGAAATTGGAGCAATACTTGAGATTGTGCTTGGGTTTCTTGCTGTAATGACAAGATGGTCTAGGGTCTTACTCCTAGCCTCTCTTTCTTCTTCACAATTACAAGTAAACAAACAAATACAAATTTTCTTTTTATCTAAATAATGATAAATCATAAAATATGTTTCTAGTAGCTTGAATTAATTATCTGTTACCTTAGCTTTGATTGTTCCATTGAATGCAACTCCAACTTTCTCTCTACCTCAAAAGGAAAGATCTTCTTCTAACGTTTTTGTATTCTTCTTAGCTTATCTCATTGTTGATGGATTCTCTTCTATAGTTTGTTATTTTCTTTTGTAAGTCTCTCCTTATATTTGGGTTGGTGGTGATGGTGCATGAGTTTATGTTGCCACCTTAGAATTAAGAGCTTCAAAGGAAGCCATCATTATATGACCATCTGATTAGCCATCTGCTTGGCATTTTGATACGCATTGGGAAACTAAAACAACAAATAGAAAAACTATAGTAAAACCAAAGCGGTGGCTGATTTTGTATTAATATTTCAATAAGAAAAAATAAGATACATGTGATCTATGATTCGAGAGGTAGATAGACTCTCCCAAACAACCTAGATGTTGCTAGGAATGCTTCAAGAAAAACTACATTAGAAAATCCAACAAAAATAAGCATAAATCCTAGACAACTTCCCCTTAAATAGTGATGTAGGCATGGGGGGCTAACTCATGTGCCATCAATTTGGTATCAGAGTCTAGGTTAGTAAATTTCTAGGTTATTTGTGTCTTTTTTTTAAGTGTTTAGAAAAAAAGGAAAAACACAAAAACTTTGAACCAGTTGTAGGTGAAAATCAGCCAGAAGATCTTGAAGAAAATATCCTTATGGACAAATGGATTTCGTCAGAAGGAAGTTCAACAGATCTGATACAAAACGAATTATACAAACTACAGATGAAGATGCATTTATATATGGTACAATACATGAAGAAAAAGAGACTTCTGCAAGACCAATTCAAGCAAGAAAGAGAAATTATTCTGAAGAAATATGCGGCCAAAATTCAAGAATTGGATTCAGATCCTTTGTCTCGTTGGGATAAAACTAATGCATCCTCATCTGGAGATGAGCTCTTTCAACTGGGGAAGAATCTGATGTAGGCAAGGGGGGTAACTTATGTGCCAAAATTTTGATTGTATGAATGACTGGTTATGCCTTTTGGGTTGTTTAATGCTCCTAGTATATTTATGAGAACAATGAATCATATTTTAAGACCTTTCATAGGAAAGTTTGTGGTTGTATACTTCGATTTTGATTTACATCATTCACCCCTATGAACATTTTAATCATGTGAAACAAATTCTGCAAACTCTAAGAGAACAAAATATGTACATTAATCTGAAGAAGTGTTCTTTCATGACTTCAAGTTTGACATTTTTAGGATATATTGTGTCTACGGAAGGAATAAAAGTTGATCCTGTTAAAATTGAGGCAGTTCAAAACTGGCCTATTCCTAAGAATATTAGCGAGGTGAGAGGGTTTTATAGTCTAGCTTCTTTCTATCGCAGGTTCATTAAAAAACTTCAACTCATTAATGCTGAGCTTTTTCTTCTTATCAGCTCATTAATGTGTTTATTCCTCCTCCCCCTCTCTGCTGGCCCTTCGGTTCTCCCTGGCTGCCTGTTCTGTGGCTAGTTCTTCTCCCCTGGCTGTCTGTTCCGGTTCCTTGTGGTGCACATTCCTTCTCCCGTGGCTGCTTGTTCCGATTCCCTGTGGTGCTCGTTCCTTCTTCCCTAGTTGCCTAATCCGGTTCCCTGTGTGGCCCTTCGACTGTTGCTCCTGGACAACCTTTTGTCCTTTTGTTTTCCCTATATTTTGATTGGCTCGGTTGGAGGTATTTTGGGCTGTTTGGCTGCCCCTTTTCTCCTATATATATGAGATGTTTTAAAGCTTAAAAAAGAGTTATGTAAGGAGAGATTATGTGAAGTATTTTTGAAACAAAAACCTGCGGGTTTTCTTGGAAAAGCTTGCGAGCTTGTTCCACTTATTTTCTCTTCTTCTTGGGAAAGCTTGCAAGCTTGTCCTCTCTTTCATCTCGGGCTTCTTACCTCTTTCTTATCTCCGCAAGTTCTATGCCACTAGTATCCTTCTTCTCAATCAAGGAATGCAAGCAAGTTAGGAGTTTTTATGTCATAAGTTTGTAAGCATTGTCTTATAATATGAAAGTTGTATTTTATTTTGTTTAAGTGTGGTAACTTGTGTAATTTCTTATTTTACAAGGATTTCCTAGTTTTTTTTATGTATTTTACGATCTATTTTCGATTGCATCAAATAGCCATAATACATAAGAAACGTGTTTGGAAGCTTCCTAATAAAATCTCCCTAATTAAATCCTAATATATAATAAACCCAATTAGGAGCTTTCCTAAATAATTAAAACCTTCTTAACATATAATAAACCCAATTAGGAAGAATTGGAAAATTTTCCTTACATGTCTCTCTCTCCTATTTGAATTCAAACTCCAAATTAATTCATTCCTTAATCTTTTTTCCTTACGTATGGAATTATAGGTTTGAAGAGGGGAGTGGGGGGTGAAACCCCTGTTGTTGCTTCCACTCGGTTCTGCTGGTTCGACTATTGTTGGACCGGCTCAGCACCAGTTGGTTGAGCCAGCCCCCTCCCATATCAATACTCCCTCCCAAAAGTGCCACCTTGTATTCAAGGTGGAATAAAGGGAACTGTTGCTAAATAATCTGATAGGACTCCCACGTGATCTCGTACTTCTTTACTTCATGTTGCTCTTTGGCACACTTCGACCTTCAATGGCTCCAACAACACCTCCATGTTGTCCGTTAAGGTCGAGGGAAGTGAGGAAGATGAAATGTGCTCACTTATCACATGTCGCAATTGGGACACATGAAACACCATGTGGAGGGCTAATGATGTTGGTAACTGTAGGCAATACGCCACAGCATCGATGCGCTCCACTATCTCATAAGTATCAAAATAACGAGCTGATAACTTATCATTTATTCTCTGTGCCAAGGTTTTCTATCTTTAGGGTCGAAGCTTCAAGTAAATCTTGTTCCTTGCTTTAAACTAAATGTTTCTCCTTTGTGCATGTTCTTTCCTCTTCATAAGGATAGAAAGTGTCATACCAATACTCTGCCCATACCAAACATTTTTCCCACAACTTTGGTGTATTCGATATAAAGCATCAAAGATAAGTCTCCACACTACGATTGACCACCTTTGTCTGTTCGTCCGTCTCAAGATGATAAGCATAGCTCCTTTTCAGAATGATCCCTTGCACAAATTGCATGTGCCATTTTGTTTATATATTATAAAATTCAAAATATAAATTATAATTAATTTTTTAAAGGTTTATATATTAATATCATAATTAATCATAAATTAATTAAACATTAAATTAGTGCAATATCAAAAAAATTAATGGATAACATAAAACGCTATTTGCTTGGCACGGCGGACACATCAAAATAGCGCGCCATTTGCGTCATTCATGGCCATGGGCAATGGCGCATGGCACAAGCTCAAATTGTGCGTGCCATTTTGTTAATATGTTATAAATTTCAAATTATAAATTATAATTAAAAATTTTAATGTTTATATATTAATATCATAATTAATTATTAATTAATTAAACATTAAATTAGTACAATATCAAAAAAATTTAAAGGATTAAATTTTTTATAAGATTTAAATCTGACATTTTTGTTATTTGGCTATATTTAGGCTAAATGTTGGTCAAATCATTGATGTAAGTTTCTATAGGATTTAAAACTGTTTTTTTTGCTGTTTGGCGTGATATATACGCTTAAACTCGAATCATCCTATTATATATATATATATATATATATATATATATATATATATATATATATATAGCACACTCCATGTCTCTTCAAGGAATTTTGCATCGTAGTGCGCCATTCGCCATTGGCAAGTATGAATTAGACTCATAATGTCACTAAGGATATCTACCTTGAAATATTGAGGATATATATTTTAAATCTACTTCTTACAATTGCACAACCATGGGAGATGCTTTGATTGAGGTCATTATTCCATATATAGGGGTATCTAACTTGACCAAGAACACTAAAGGAAGACTTGTATTCCAAAGCCTAGAGAAAAATGCCGAAACTAGACTCTTAATGCTCACAGAAACCTTCTGCCTTGAATTGGCATCAAGGACTTATATTCCACAATAATTTGCAAGAGCTTCCTTGAATTGACATTGAGGGACTTGCACTTCACATCAATTAATATAATGGGATATAGCACATAATGGGGGTATACATCATGATCTGACAACGGGTTCTAAATTCTTAAGGCCATTGGAGTATATAGGGCTATTCTTCTACTTGTTGGGAAGATGCCTACCATGGGGCTTATAACCTTTAACCATGAAAGATCAGGAAGCCAAGGTTTTATATCAATGATGCATGCCTTTTAGACTATGGATCTAAGTGCATAATTACAAAATTATATGCATGTTGTTTCACTCCGACACATTGAAACTAGTGGGTGGTCTTTATCTTGACTCACGGACGAGTTTTAGATATCTAATGCAATACTTCTTAAACACAAATTGGGTTTGCTAGGATTAAACTCTTATTAAGTAGCCATACAATTGAACCTTAATGTACATGGTCATAGTCAATTTATCATTGGATTTTATGGGACTTTGTGATGTAGAACGGGAGAGGCTAGTCACTTAAAATCTAAATTTAATTTTCAGATTTTAATTTGGAGGGATTTGAAATTTGAACTTCAAATTTAATTCCAAAGGGGGAAGGGGAATTAATGGAGAGAGAAGGAGGTAGGAGAGATAAGGGGAAAATTGGGACTAAATATAATACTTCCTAAATCATGATTCTAAATTAGGAAAAGGATAGTTAAATCAAATCTAATGTAAAATCAAAATAGACTAAAATTTAGGAATTTTTCTAATTTAGCTTAGTTAATTTTAGGAATGTATTTGAAATTCAAATTTAATCCTTTCCCCAAATTAGGTAGGCTAATTTTGGTAGGTATTAATGATGATTGAAATCATCATTAAAACAAAAAAGATGGGGGTGGATGGTGGCTAGGAGCCTAGGAGATGGGGTGGACGGTTAGGAGGTGGTGATGGAGTGGCCGACGGTTGGAGGAGGGGAAGAGGGAAGCTTGGTCGGCGGCTATGGAGGGTTTGGCCGGCGGTCAAGGGACAATCAGCTAGGGGAGAAAGAGGGGGTTAGGGCGGCGGCTAGAAGAAAGAAGAAGGGGAATTATAGAAGGAGAAATGAAGTGTAGGGGAAGAAAGATAAATCATGAGCCCGGACACTTCCTGCGGCTGATGGGTGCTGCGTTGCCCTCACATAGGGACTTCAAACCACGAGCCCGAACACATTTTGTAGCTGGTGGATACTACGCTTCCCTCACATAGGGATCTCACCAAAGTTCTTCCCAAAGAACAATAGTGCATAAATTTTTTTTATTAATAATCCATCATATCATTACACTAGCAAGGGCCTCTATATATAGGCCTCAGAAATAAAAGAAACTAAAATAGGGCGATCATGCCCCTAGGGCTTACATAGGATTAGATCCTTAAGTAAGGGTAAAAATGAAAAATACATAATCAAAATAAAATTACAAATACAAATTTAAGATAACTTACGATGATCACAACCGTTGATCTTCAGCTCCTCGGATAGACGTGGATGGTTGGATGTCCGCATCACTTTGGTAGCTTGATTCTCCTTTGCTTGAAATTCAAATGGGACTCCATGGGTAGATTTAAAAAGTTGATCAAGTGGTTATGTAATATTTCGTTAGAAAATTGGTTGGATTTTAGGAATAGTTGTGTTTATTTTTCAAAATTTAATCATTGTCATGACTAATAGTCAAGAGCATGATTCACCTATTTCAAAACTCTTTACAATATATAACATCATTAGCATTTATTTATAAAAAATTCAATGAATATATTATAAAGATTTAGAAGGATCCAAATATTATATTGGTTTGGTAGTTTTTGGACGAAACTCAAAAGAGTTTCAATATAGTGTTTGCTTTAAACTCATTGGTTTTGAATGTAACTTTGTTGAATTTCTTGAATAACTGCCAATATTCTATTACAATTTTATTGTTGAATCTCCAACAAATTTTGTGTTATAGTAGGTTAAGTCCTAATCAGCTAGTCATCTTTATTTCATTCTTAAATATAATATTTGAATTATTTAATAATATAAAATAACCTAAGTTGAATCGTGAAACTGAAACTATTGTGGTGGGACTGAAGCTGAATGTGAAATCAAGTTTTAAAACTTTGCTTCAAAGATCTTATTGTTAAGCATGGATATAGACTCAAATTATGATGCATCGACACTTCTCAATGAAGCATGGAGTGTTCAACACGTATCAGACACGATACTCATCCGACACGTCACTGATATGTATCGGATAAGCCGAAGACATGTCCAATTAAAAAATATTAAATAAAATTAGACACTTGTGTCTTAAATGTTGTATGATTTTTTTTAATATAAGTTCTTATATTTCAAATTTTTATTTCCTCTCAACAGCCCTAATTCAATTGCTCACACTCAATACTACTTACCTTGAACATATCATTTTCCATTTCTATCTACACATCTTAGCTAGGGTTTCACAACAACACCAGATGTTATTGCAGTATCGATGCCCAACTCCATCACAACATCAACATTTCAAAACCATATTAAAATCAAAGTTTGACGCTGGCAATTCTACCCCCACAATCACGCCCCGCCGTGTCGTCTCGACATCTTATCTTTGACCAATATCATCTCAACATGGATGACTGACACTTGATGTCTGATTCTTGATAGCATTGTTGTCTCGCCTCTTGACATTTGAAACACGACATTGATGTCCAACCCTCGAAATATTAATATTAATCATTTTAAAGTATAAATATCAGTTAAATGATTAATTATTTCTCAATTATTTTTAATATTATATTTACTCTATTTCTTTTATACAGTATTTTAATATATAGAAATTATAATATCGTGTCAAACCCGCGTTCGTGTCTTATATTTTTGATAATTGACATGTTCCATGTCCGTGTCCGTGTCCGTGTTGTGTCATGTCCACATTGTCGTGTTCCTGTCTGTGCATCATAGAACTCAAATGAATTAAATATGAAAATATTTAATTCATGGGAATGGTGCTACTTGATGTTGTGTGGTTTGCCTAGAAAGAACTGAAACAAGTACATAGGAGATTTGAAGGTAGCATTTATTGAATTTAAGGAAACTAACTGGTATTTGCCGAAATAGTACCTTCTTCCTGCACACAAACAGTGATACAGGGGCTCAGCACTTGAGCAAGGGTTGGATCCTTTGGGGAAGCTTGCGACACTCAATTTAGTTATTTAGCGAGAGGATTCACCCATCTAGGAGGAGCTACCTGCTTTTAAGTGAAAATAAATCTATGAATTTTGCTTATGGTGGATAAGGGCACGATGAGGTGAGTAAATAATTTGTAGGATCTAGTTAAAGGAGCGTTTGGCCTAAACATTAAGTAGCACTTAGAACTTGAAGATGTTTGGATAAATCTACTTCTGGAGCTGAAACTGCTATAAGGAATGAATGTTGGATCTGCTCATAAGACAACTGCAGAAAGTAGGACCAATGCATATGATGAAAGATACCGAAATCAACTTCTTAGTATTTAGCATGCACTTGAAATTAGAACCTACAGCGTTTATTTTATCTTCTGTGTTTGTGAAAGTGTTAGCATTAGTGATATTTTTGCTTGCGTTTGTGTGCGTGCATGATGGCTTTCTGCCAACTATGTAAAGAAACTAGGTATGTTAGTGTTTGAAGAATAAAAATTCATTTCAGCAGTGTCTATGTATTATGGTGCCGAATGTTGTCCTTTAAAAGAGAAGCATAATACTAAGTTAAGTGTTGCAGAGATGAGGATGCTTAGGTGGATGAGTGGCTTTACCCTTAGAGATAGGATATGAAATGAGCATATACGAGATAAGGTTGGAGTAGCTCCAGTTGAAGATAAGATTAGAGGTAGACCTAAAAAGACTCGGTTAGAAAATATTAGAAATAATTTTTTTATTAGATTTAAATGATAATTTGACTTTTAACAAAGACACAATGGCGAAAAATGATTCTTGTAGCTAACCCCACGAAGCCTTGATGTTGTTGTCATTGTAGTGTCTATGTATATATTGAGAGAGAGTCATTTAAGAACTGTTGATATCACACTCCATTTCTTGTAAACTTGAATCCATAATATGTTTATTGCCAGTTTATAATCACTTCTTGATTGCCATTGTGGTAGTTAATGGTGAGAAAGAGAGAGAGAGAGCTGATAATACCATTTTATCATACTAATATAAACAATTACATTTTTTTTGCCAGGAAAAATGGGCAAAGAACCTCTATATTGCTTCTATTTGCTACGGCCGAACTGTCTGCTGATACATGGCTAGATGCTTCCAAGTCCAATGGGTAGATGGATGGAAAGTTATTGAAGAAATTCAATTTTGAAGAATCTCAGGCACTTGTGCTATTCAGCTAACGCAGTAAAACTCCAGCTCCCAGTACTATTCTTCTTCTCCAAATGAGTGGGGAAAGGAAGAAAAAAAAAATTGAGGTTCTTTTTCCATCTCTGTAAAAATGTCGCCTGAACCTATTCTAAAGCTTGCCCAGATGATTCTCTCTGATCATATACATGTACTCTTTACTTTTTTGGCAATTGAAAGCCAATTTAGGCTTATTGAAAAAAAAGAACTATAATTAGATTGAAAATAAGCTTTGCTACTATTTTGCTCTTAGAATGGCAAGAGAAATGGCTATATTCAATTGAAGTAGGTGATTCCAGATTTTGTTTAGGAGGTTAGATTCATCTAATCTCTCTTGTTCATCAAATTTATAGAAATTATTGAGCTTTTAGGTGTCTAAAAGTGCTTAAATGAGCCAAAATGTTCTCTTGTTTGATTCTCTTCTTCTCAGTTCTTGATAAGATCAAGAGCTTTTGCTAAATATAGGTAATAGCTGGGAATGGGATTGCTTAACAAACTAAGATTTGCCTGACCATTTTCACACAGAACAGAGCCTGGTTTTAGCTGATTAATGATTTGTGTGGTAGCTACAAGGAGTTGTTATATAATTTAATCTATGAACATAAGCAAGCTGATTGATAATGGAAAGAATAATAATTTTTTTTTAATTTAGAAAGGTTGGGCCATTATTTCTTAAATGTAGAAGGAAACTTATATTTTTTTGAGGGTTATGAAATTTTTGATAAAATTTAAGGTTTTGTTTGGGATAATTTTTTTTTTATTTTTTAAAGTAGTTTTTTATTATAAAAATTTTTAGTTTAAAATTTTTTTATATTAACTAGTTGTTTTTAAAGGTAGGAGCCTTTAGTTAAATTAAAGTTCTTGTCCATCTCTTACCTTTTAATTTCCAGTTTAATGTACAGAGTTAGGAGTTATTTGTAATAATTATCTTAATCACATTCAAATTAATCATTTTTTTTCATTGAGACATTTATGTCAATTAAGACAAATTCATACATACATCACGTACGTAAGATTCGTAGAGGAATGTCCGATCGACACTAAAATCCAGCTAAAAAACTCGGTATTTTCTCGGTATTGCTAGGTATTATTTGGTAATAATGAGGAATACTGCTCTGTGAAGACCAATACCGAGTTATACCGAGCAATACCGAGTTATATAAAAAAATACCGTTTTTTCTAGGAAAAACTCGGTATAGCTCGGTATAACTCGGTATTGGGTCTTCTCATGATGGTATTCAACGTTATTGTTTCTCGGTATTTCTCATTTTTTGGTGCGATTTTAATAATTGTTCACCAAAAAGAGACACATATTATATATATTTTAGATCATTTTGTGCGATTCGGTCGCTTTAACCATTCTAATAATTGAGCAAAATTTTAATGATTTTTTAAAGATTATAGTCTATCACTATCACTTGGTGGAATAAGTTTGGAGAAAAGTTAAGTCTGCCAAAAATGAGATAAAGATGAAGATGCTTAATGTAAGTGATGGAATAAATTGCCTTTATTCATCTTCACAAGATGAAGGAAAAAGTAATAATAATCTAATCAATTGATCTCTTTCAATAGAGTGCTTGGTGTCGTAATGCATGGGGGTGTAAATGAGTCGAGCCGAGCTCGAGTCATTCGTAGCTTTAGCTTGATTAATTAATCGGGTTAGAGCTCGAGCTCGAGCCTTACCCTACGAGTTCAAGCCGGCTCTTTTATTATGAAAGAGAGACAATAATTATGATTTAGATAATTATTATAATAAATTATAAAAAGAATGATAAATTATTTTTAAAAAAAAGTAAAGAGTTATTTATATCAAAAAATGACATATAATTTTCAAATATTTTAAACAATTTTTTCTTAAAATTTTGAATCTTAACATATTAGAGTATATTTTATATTAATATTTTTTTAAACAAGTCGACTTGCAAGATGACAAGTCAAGTCGAGGCTGGCTTCATCTCTTTCAAGTGATGAACATTAGCTACCTAAGGATGACAAAGTTAATTTTCCTCTCCCTCGTTGACTATCAAAGTGTAAAACCTATCCTAAAAACACTTTTTTAATTTATATTGCAAAGATTGAACAATCGCTAAAGTTGAAGGCGCCAATGTTAGATTCTTATTAATGAAAGGTATGCCCCAACTGATAACGTTGCTATTTTTAAGTGGATTATCCCCCTTCATATTATTAGTGGTGCAGTGAAGTATTTTAAGCCATTAAGACAAACTCACACGCACATCATATATGCAAGCATCGAATCCAATGCCTCTTGGTTAATAACTAAAGCCCCCAACCAATAGACCAATGTGAGCTGCGTAGCTGATATAGTCTTTCTCTCGCCTATTTATAAAAAATATCAGCTCCTTCTTTATTTCATGTGATTGTTAATCATTAAATTTATTAGCACCCATAATCTATGAAGAACTCATAGGATTTATTGAACATGAGAAAAGAGCCAAATGAGTTTCTCTGCCACTTTGTCACTCATTTTTAGTAGAAGATGCGATATATTTAGGTTTGGAGCCTATTGTTGTCACGACCCGACCCGAGAAGGATCCCGCCCGCACCGGGCCGCGACCAGCCAAACTAACAGACTGACCAGGATCTGGCTTTGGAATTTGCTTCGGAACTGATTCTTCCAAATATTTCAACTCAAAACATACACACAGAACTACTATGAAACATCAAATGCAGCGGAACAAATCACCTATATTTTTCTTTTCCTCAAAACAATCATCTACAAATACAGTACATGGTTGACAGAAAGAACAAAGAAGAAAAGCCATGACTGTACAAAAATCAAAAAGTACAAAATACCTATAACTGATCAGACTCTGAACTCTAATCCAAGACCTCCTTCCCTTTGCCAGAACCTGAAAACCACGCAGAAAACAAGGGTGAGCTCAACAGCTCAGCAAAGCGACAAACCTCCAATCAAAACTTTCAGAATCCAAAACCAAACACTTCAAACAAAATCCGTACAGAAACCATAACAGAATCAGACAGATATCAAAAGCGTGCAGATCAGAACGAAACAGATCAAATCAGAACAGATACGGACATATATCAAATCAGAACAGATCTAAACGGAACAGATCAGACAGAACTGTACGGAAACAGAAGTCATATCAAATCAGATATCAGATAGTATTGTAATTAATAGCTAAATTCCATGACACTGACAGAATCTCTACGGATTCTGGCCCCTTATGCCTCCCTTTGTGCTCACGGCACCAGAACAGATGTGCTTATAGCACCAGAACAGAATTTATCGGATCCGGAACAGAACAAATATCAGATTTCAGATTGAGCTCATTTCAGATTTCCCAGACACTAACTGAATCTCTTAGGATCCAGGCCCCTTATAACTCCCTTTATATAGCATATACAGATAGCATATCAATTCAGAAGAAATCCGGACGAATTCAGAAATCAGACAAAAATCGGGCAGCACAACGGCTGTATACAGAATTTACACAATTTTCCTGAAAAATCACAAAATACCAAATTTGCACAGAATGTTCACAACGACATTGCAAGACTTTTATTCTACTGCCACAACATTTAATATCATCTTAGAAAAATACAGTCGAAATAAAACACCGCCGAATTCAAAATACCCGGACAAAAATCTCCAGAAAATAACCAAAATGTGCACACTCAGCACGTCAATAACATACGGAAAATCACGGGGTAAAAACTGAACCAGACGGGAAATACGGACGAAAATCACTAACAAAAATCAATTCCGGACAGATAACACCGCCAAACACGACGGTTCTGAAAATTGAGAAAGGCGGATTGTGCCTTACCTTGCGTGCAGCAATATCTTCAACAGTCTTGTCGGACGAAAATGGCCCGGCGTCGCCCGAAAATCAACTTTTGCAAATTTGCCCTCGAGCTTCTCTCTCCTCGCCTGAATTTTAGATATTTTATGAATTTCTCTCTCTTCAAAATGACTTGATTTCAGCTTTAAATTACTCTGATCAGCCCGGCCGATCGCACGATCGTCCTGGACGATCTGAACAAATCCACATCGGCCTGGGACGATTTCTCAGAACGATAATTAATTTTCTTGGACGATAAAAACCTCTATTCTCTGACTTGTGCCATCCACTGATCGTCCCGGGACGATCCCAGATCGGCCCGGACGATCCCTATAGGAAATCATTCCTGTAACTTCTGTACAGAATCTGGAACAAAATTTACACTAATCGTCCCGGGACGATTCAGATCGGCCCAGACGATTCTGGAGCAGATTTTGATGTTACAATCTCCCCAACTTCAGAAAAATGTCATCCTCGACATTGCCCAAACAAAACTCAGTCAAAACAAGTTCGGGTACGACTTCCTCATGTCCGATTCTTTCTCCCAAGTCGCTTCCCGTGCAGTTCGGTGCTTCCACTGGACTTTAACCATCAGAATCTCTTTACTTCATAGCTTTCAGACGTCGTACGCCAAAATCAACTCTGGCTCTTCCTTATAACTCAGATTCTCCTGAATCTCAACCTCGTCAGCTGACAGCTTCTTCCCAGAGTCAGATACCCACTTCCTCAAAGTGGATACGTGAAACACGTTATGCACGTCAGGCATCGAATCAGAAAGCAACAGTCGGTAAGCAGATTTTCCAATCCTTTCCAGGATTTCAAAAGGTCTAACATACCTTGGACTAAGCTTGCTCACCTGGCCAAATCTGCTCACACCCTTCATCGGGCTGACTTTGACATACACAAAGTCACCAACTTGAAATTCAACGAACATGTGCTTCTGATTGTAATATTTCTGTTGTCGGTCCTGAGCCGCTTTCAATCTTTCTTTAATCAAGCTGATCTTCTTAACAATTTCTTCAAAGAAAGTGGCACATAGTTCCTATCTATCTCCGACCTCAGTCAGAGTCAAATGAGTACGGCACTTACTGCCATACAGAGCCTCGTACGGTGTCATACCGATACTGGACTGAAAACTGTTGTTATATGCAAATTCGATTAGCGGAATATGATCTTCCCAGCTTCCGCCAAAGTCCAAAACACAAAGCCTCAACAGATCTTCCAGTACTTGAATGGTTCTCTCAGACTGTCCGTCGGTCTGAGGATGAAAGGTTGTACTGAAATGCAGTTTCGTACCCAAACCTTCCTGAATACCCTTCCAAAGTCTGGAAGTAAATCGTCCGTCTCGGTCAGAAACTATCACTCGAGGCACACCGTGCAATCTGATAATTTCCTTCACATAAACCTGTGCCAAGCGATCCACCGGATCGGTCTGTCTGATCGGAAGAAAATGGGCAGACTTCGTTAGTCGATCTACAACCACCCAAATGGCGTCGTGTCCTTGTCTAGATCGAGGAAAGCCCATCGCAAAGTCCATCGTTACCTCCTCCCACTTCCACTCAGGGATAGGCAACGACTGCAACAGTCCATCTAGTCGCTGATGCTCTGCCTTCACCAACTGACAGGCCTCGCATCTCGACACAAACTCTGCCACATCATTCTTCATTCCAGGCCACCAGAACAAAAGCTTCATGTCAGCATACATCTTACCACTGCCTGGATGAATAGTGTAGCCTGAATGATGAGATTCATCTCCTTCCTCAAATCTCCAAACACGGGTATCCACAACCTGTTCTTGCAGAAAATGATACCAAAATTTGAAATTCGAAGTTCAGGCTTCTTACCAGATTCAATCTGAGCAATCAACTTCGAATAGTTAGAATCTGACTTCTGGGCTTCTTGAATCCTTACTTCCAAAGAAGAATGAATGCTCATCTGAGCCAAATCCAAACCATTGGAGGAAATCACCTCCAAATGTAATCGCTCCATATCACGAATCAGGAAATAATCAAAAGTGAGCTGCAAACCTGATAATCCAGAAGACTTTCTGCTCAGAGCATCCGCTACCACATTAGCCTTACCAGGCTGATACTGAATGGTCAAATCATAGTCCTTGATCAACTCGAGCCATCTTCTCTGTCTCAGATTCAGATCCTTCTGAGTGAAAATGTACTTCAGGCTCTTATGATCAGTAAAAATCTCACATCTGATGCCATACAGGTAATGACGTCAAATCTTCAAAGCAAACACAACAGCAGCTAACTCCAAATCATGCGTCAGGTAATTCTTCTCATGTGGTTTCAACTGTCTCGAAGCGTAAGCAATTACCCTTCCATTCTGCATCAAAACACATCCCAAACCTTTCAGTGAAGCATTACTGAACACCTGAAATCCTTCCGTACCTGACGGAAGTGCTAACACTGGAGCTGAAGTCAAACAGTCCTTCAATCTCTGAAACCAGCTTCACACTCCGATGTCCAAACAAAATGTACTGACTTCTGCGTCAGTCTCGTCAGAGGCGTCGAAATCTGTGAAAATTCCTTCACAAATTTCTTGTAATATCCGTCCATGCCCAAGAAACTACGTACCTCAAATACCGTAGTCGGTCTTGGCCAATCAGCAATCGCCTGAATCTTCTGGGGATCAACAGAAATGCCTTCTCCGCTCACCACATGCCCCAGAAATGAAATGCTCTTTAGCCAGAATTCACACTTGGAGAACTTGGCATACTGCTGATGCCGCCTCAAAGTCTCCAATACAATAGTCAAGTGTCTGGCATGATCATCCTCAGAAGCAGAATATACCAGAATATCGTCGATGAAGACGATCACAAACTGATCCAGAAACTCCCTGAACACTCGGTTCATCAGATCCATGAAAATAGCAGGCGCGTTGGTTACCCCAAAAGGCATAACCAAGAACTCATAATGTCCGTACCGAGTACTGAAAGCTGTCTTCACCACATCAGCTTCCTTTACCTTCACCTGATAGTATCCGAATCTCAAATCAATCTTCGAAAATACAAAAGAACCAGAAAGCTGGTCAAACAAGTCATCTATCCGTGGTAAAGGATACTTGTTCTTGATCGTGACTTTATTCAAATCTCTGTAGTTAACACACATACGGAGTGTTCCGTCCTTCTTCTTCACAAACAAAATAGGTGCTCCCCAGGGAGAAACACTAGGACGAACAAATCCTCTATCCACCAACTCCTGAAGCTGAACTTTCAACTCAGAAAGTTCTTTCGGTGCCATCCTGTACGGAGCTTTTGATATCGGAGCAGTACCCGGAAAAATATCAATAGAGAACTCCACATCTCTATCCGGAGGTAAACCAACCAACTCCTCAGGAAATACATCTGCAAACTCCCGTACCATTGGGATCTCAGAAACAGAACCAACCTCCAGGTTCAGATCCCGCACCGAAGCCAAAAAGACTAGGTACCCCTTCTTCCACATTCTGCTCATCTCCAACACAGAAATCAGACTGGAGAGAACACCTCGTAAGCCCTGAAATACAAATCTCTCTCCAGCCATAAGCAAGCTCACTTGCTTCTTCAGACAATCAATCTGAGCCTCATACAGACTCAGCCAATCCATGCCCAAAATCACATCATACGAAGAAATCGGCAACAGAATCAGACTCGATTTCCACTTCTTACAAGAAATATCAATCTCACACAAACAAAACTTACGGGCAATCAGATTACTTCCAGCCGGTAAAATCACGGAAAGAGAATGACTGGCTCCAGAGTCAAACAAAACTCGACAGGGCTGATCAGAAATATAAATCGTACCTGTCACAACATCTGGAGCGTCTCGAGCCTCCTGCTGACTCAAACTGTAAACACGTGGCTGAACTGGAGCTGGAGCTGAAGCAATAGAACTACTTGGCTCCCTCTGACAGTAGGTGGTCTCCGTGGTACAGAACTAGAACCACCACCTCTACCAGAAAATCCCTCAGGGCGTGGAGGAACAGTCCTCGGTCTTCCTACTGCTAAACTGGCAGGTCTGACAAAGCCCTCAGATCGGAACTCAGAACGCCAATCAAATCTAGTCTGTGGATACTCTGCAATCCGATGTCCTGGCTGACCACATCGGAAGCACAGACCAGCCATCCTGTAATACTGGCCAAGGTGTCGCCGTCCACAACTCTGGCACACATGTGCCATACTGACAGATCCAGAACTCGTCGTACTGGTAGCAGTACCAGACGACCCTCCACTCCTCCTGGAGTCACCAGATCCAGAACCAGATCCAAATCTCCTCTTCCCAGAGGAACCACTACCGGAAGTCTCACCTCCAAACCTCTTCCTACTCGCAGTCCACCGCTGCTGAGTAGCCATCAGGTCGTTCTCAATCAGACGAGCTCGCTCTACAAGCTCATAGAAATCAGTGATACGGAACGGTATCAGGGGCTGCCTCAGAGTATCTCGTAATCCCCTCAGAAATCTATAGCACCTCTCAGCAGAAGTACTAACCAACTGCGGAGCATACCTGGCTAAGGCAGTAAACTCTGTCTCGTACTGCATCACAGTCTTGCTCCCCTGAACCAGCCTCAGAAAACTCTCCTGCATCTGCTGTCGTGCAGAAGGGGGAACGAACCAGTCTCGGAACACCTCAGTGAACTCTTCCCAAGTAATCAAAGAGTTCAATCTGCCCTGAAATTTGGCCTCCTACTGGCCTACCCACCAGTGCTCAGCCTCTCCATCCAACAGAAAAACAGCCAAAGGTACCTTCCTGTCTGACGGACACTGCATGCCGTCAAAAGTCTTCTCTATCCTCCTCAGCCACTCCTCAGCTGCTCTGGGCTCAACAGCGCCCTCAAATCTCGGAGGTTTTAACCTCAAAAACATATGCAGATGTTTATCAATGTCATCAGATCTGACAGTAGAAGCTCTACTGTGACTCTCACTCATCATCTGAGCAACTAGCGTAGCAAACTGAGACAGTGTATCTAGAGCTGTACTCCCCACTGGAGCTGCCTGACTGGCACTCTGCCCGTCAGTCATGTTTGGGTCTAGCTGATCCATACAGAAAATCCAGAAAAATCCGGAAAACTATCACAAAAATAACACAATAAAAAGCCAAACAAATCAAAACTACCCCAGATAGACTCACTTACAGATCACTTCCTATAGCTCTGTCTTACAATTCAACCAAATTCCAAAACCATTGCTCTGATACCACCAAAGTTTGTCACGACCCGACCCGAGACGGATCCCGCCCGCACCGGGCCGTGACCAGCCAAACTAACAGACAGACCAGGATCTGACTTTGGAATTTGCTTCGGAACTGATTCTTCTAAATATTTCAACTCAAAACAGACACACAGAGCTATTATGAAACATTAAATGCAGTGGAACAAATCACCTATATTTTTCTTTTCTTCAAAACAATCATCTACAAATACAGTACATGGCTGACAGAAAGAACAAAGAAGAAAAGTCATAACTGTACAAAAATCAAAAAGTACAAAATACCTATAACTGATCAGACTCTAAACTCTAATCCAAGACCTCCTTCCCTTTGCCAGAACCTAAAAATCACGCAGAAAACAAGGGTGAGCTCAACAGCTCAGCAAAGCGATAAACCTCCAATCAAAACTTTCAGAATCCAAAACCAAACACTTCAAATAAAATTCGTACAGAAACCAGAACAGAATCAGACAGATATCAAAAGCGTGCAGATCAGAACGAAACAGATCAAATCAGAACAGATACGGACATATATCAAATCAGAACAGATCTAAACGGAACAGATCAGACAGAACTGTACGGAAACAGAAGTCATATCAAATCAGATATCAGATAATATTGTAATTAATAGCTAAATTCCATGACAATGACAGAATCTCTATGGATTCTGGCCCCTTATGCCTCCCTTTGTGCTCACGGCACCAGAACAGATGTGCTTATAGCACCAGAACAGAATTCATCGGATCCGAAACAGAACAGATATCAGATTTCAGATTGAGCTCATTTCAGATTTCCCAGACACTAACTGAATCTCTTAGGATCCAGGCCCCTTATAACTCCCTTTATATAGCATATACAGATAGCATATCAATTCAGAAGAAATCCGGACGAATTCAGAAATCAGACAAAAATCGGGCAGCACAACGGCTGTATACAGAATTTACACAATTTTTCTGAAAAATCACAGAATACCAAATTTGCACAGAATGTTCACAACGACATTGCAAGACTTTTATTCTACTGCCACAACATTTAATATCATCATAGAAAAATACAGTCGAAATAAAACACCGCCGAATTCAAAATACCCGGACAAAAATCTCCAGAAAATAACCAAAATGTGCACACTCGGCACGTCAATAACATACGGAAAATCACGCGGTAAAAACTGAATCAGACGGGAAATACGGACGAAAATCACTAACAAAAATCAATTCCGGACAGATAACACCGCCAAACACGACGGTTCTGAAAATTGAGAAAGGCGGATTGTGTCTTACGTTGCGTACAACAATATCTTCAACAGTCTTGTCGGACGAAAACGGCCCGGTGTCGCCCGAAAATCAACTTTTCCAAATTTTCTCTCGAGCTTCTCTCTCCTCGGCTGAATTTTAGGTATTTTCTGATTTTCTCTCTCTTCAAAATGACTTGATTTCAGCTTTAAATTACTCTGATCGGCCCGGCCGATCGCACGATCGTCCTGGACGATCTGAACAAATCCACATCGGCCTGGGACGATTTCTCAGGACGATGATTAATTTTCTTGGACGATAAAAACCTCTATTCTCTGACTTGTGCCATCCACTGATCGTCCCGGGACGATCCCAGATCGGCCCGGACGATCCCTACAGGAAATCATTCCTGTAACTTCTATACAGAATCTGGAACAAAATTTACACTAATCGTCCCGGGACGATCCAGATCGGCCCGGACGATTCTGGAGCAGATTTTAATGTTACAATTGTCACTAAAGAAGCACTCACACATGACCTCCAAGAAGTTTTATTTATTATGCTCTTAGCTCATAATAAGTTAAAATATTGGTTGATTTTGTTGAGTTAGATAATAACCACCTCAAAAGGAGGAATATAGTTGTGTGATCTCAACTTCAACCTCTAAACCTCACCAATTTGGACTCATTGAGCATTCATGATGATAACTCTTGGAACATAGGAGTCATTTGAGAAGCCTAGCATCATTATTAACACTAAGGTTTTTGGCCTAATATGTATAGAAGATGTATTCCAAGCTATGACCACTCAAAGATGCAAGATCATCGTAGTCTTAAGTAAAAAAATATTTCTTGCATAAACATTACAAGCATGATAGAGGGATTATGGTTACATTAATGACTTTGCTGAGGAGCTCATTTACAATAACAAGTTGAAAGAGTTCATCCTTGTTGAGTCAATATGATGATTTGTAAACATGGCGGTGGAAGAAATAAGAATGAGCATGTCTAGCATAATGATTCATACAACATGGATATCCCTAATTATTCCTAAGGGAATTTAGGCTAAAGCATCAAGGCATTCAAGTCTTAAGCTGTGATGCACTAGAATTTAAATTAGAAGAATTATTTTTTTATCTTCTAGTAAATAACAATCATAGCTATCTAATATCATCTATCAAAATCAAAACATCAATATATACATTTGTATTCAATTCTCAGAAATCAAATATACTACTTAGGATCTATACAATCTTATCATAACTATTTTTTCCTGAGTAGAAAAGAATAACTAAAAGAAAAATGAATATAACATAAAGAATCCTGACCAGAATCATACTCATGATCCTCTATCATGACATGAAATCATTTAATCACATATAATGAGCTAAAAAGCCAAGCAGGTCATCAGAACCTATAGTTGAATTCAAAACACGGTAAAGAAGTAATATGTATGTTAGGGATCAAATCATAGCAGTAACATTCATATGATGATTGAATTAATGCAGAAATAGTAAAACTCAAATGAAGCAATCGTCGTATTTGTAATAATAATAAGTATAAAAATCAAATAAAGCATAAAATCAAAACATCAATAAAAGATAGTTGAAATCAAATTAATATAGTAAAATCATATAAGAATGTACACATACTATCTACTTATTCTATATCAGTATTAAATTAATATTTTAAGTACATACTCAATATATCTCGTATATCACATGCTCAATGAATATATTATATTTTTTTATATCAATAAATTAGTAGCAATGTTAATAATAAATCCATACAATAATATGCATAATGCCTCAATAACATTCATTTCAATAGTCTTTTTTTTTTGGGACATTTAGGCCATTTAAGGCAAACTCACACACACAACGCATACACAAAGACTCGAACCCAAGACCTCTTAGTTGGAAGCATAAGATCTCAACCAACAAGCCAAGGTCACTAAACAAGTAAGAATTCTAGCTTTCACGATATTTTTTAGTATTTTATTAGTGTTAGTAAATTATCGTCTCAGTAAACAGAGTCGTCACCTTTTGCCCTTCAACATAATAATCATCTCCTTATAATTTATAATCAGTGTATCACATGAATTAATAAATGATAACATCAAATCATAGTATTTAAAGGAAAGCCAGCACTGATTCATAGTAATCATCTCCTTATACTCCTACCTTCATGTACATGTCAATCAGTCTCTTACTAACATTTCAATCAATCTTTATTTGTCTTTTACACACACATTATTATCACAGTACTATAACAGTAAAAACAAATAACTTTACTCAATCACATATTCACATTTATTTTCAATGCATTGCAGTAAATAAAATATAATTAAACTTAATTCAGAAAGTGCCAAAATATTTTAATGGTAGATAATAAAAATCATACTGAGCAAAAATTCACATTTTTAGAATTTAACCAAATTACCAAATATTGCATATGACATTATGAAGCTTTAGTTGAACTAAATCACTATTTTTAGATATCAACATAAATTTTTAAGTAGGCAAAAATTGTGATATTTTCAAAATCACATAACGAAAAATCTCAAATAGATATTCAAAATATTCATAATCTTAATCTCTCTAATACAAAAAGTTACTCAGTGAAAGTTTTATCAATATAAAATTATTTTTATTTTTCGATAATAGAAATATAAATTTGATATCAGAAATATTATCCTTGAAATCATAAATATGATAAATGTTCCTTACAACGAGATGAGTAAATCTTCCAACAGGTCTGACTAACGAAAATCGCTCCGTGACTTCCAAATTTGAAAATTTTTCTCTCTCTTCTCATTCTCTAATTCATTTCTTTATTTATTAAAAGAATAATTCTTCCAATTTAGATTATAGGCTATAACACAAGCAACTTCACTCAAGATATACGCTGCCTCTATTCATGTTCATTCTCTAAGGTTTTGATCACCTTTATAAGCAATAAATGACTACAAATTAGTAACTCCGACCCTGCAAAAACTCCATTTTCACCACTATATTGATTGCCAATCATTAAATTAGCTCATATTCATCAACATAGGAAGTTCTATGGATATAATATTTATACATGTATTTGATTGGATGGTTGTAGATCCATTGAGATTTTCGTCTATTACTAGCCCTGTAGTATTCCCGCTAGGTACCTAATACTTGTGCGGACGGGGAGACACGGCTCTCCCCGTCCGCACTCTGCACCTAATAATCTCTACAATAAGGGGCACTTGTTAAAATAACTTACTAAGGATACTCACTATATGCCTTTAGCATACACCTCAAGAATTTGGCTATACAATATAAAATCATGAAAATAACATTTAATTTCTTATATTTATATGCCTTTTAATCATTAACCTAAAAAAGTATGAGATCAATTAACATATAAAGAGGACAACTTAATTTCAATATATATATATATATATATATATATATATGAATTTGTAATTTAAAGAATTTGGATATAATAAAATTTTAATCATTAACATAAAAAGCAAATAATATATCACTATCATTCAAATCATAAGGAAACAACAAAGAAAAATTAATCATTAACTTATATTTATCATTTATATACAAAGCACTAAAAAAATCTTAATTAAATTAATGAAATACTATTCTTCATTTGATTGCAAAGCTTTCATTAGATAGTGTGAGTCTGTTTCATTTGATGTTGATTTTCCTTTGTTAGATATCAAAGAAAAAGAATCAAGATAGGTTTCTTTGGCCAACCTCATATTGCTCATATACTTAATCATTCTAAAAACAAACTTGAAGGTCCACAATAATTAGGTGCCTCAATGGAGTGGTGAGTAGATTAATATTTGTTGAAAATTGAATAGATTCAACATTTAATATTCAATATAAATGAATGATGAATGAGAATGCAAATTTTTAACAAAGTCGACATGTAGTGTCTGACACTTGTTGGACACAGACATGCAGTCGATATGTGTTAGACAAACATGTCACTTTTGCAATTAAAAAAAAAGGACGCATAAATCATGTATCATTTTAATTATTAAAATAAACTAATTATAATGTCATGCCGTAACATATCTTATCATATTCGTATCCTCATAGTTGTAACGGTGCATCGTAACACTCCGTCTGTTGGGTTTGAAAGAATATCACATAAACTAGAAAGGATGGTGTGAATTGAGTCGACTTGTCCAAAATTTTGATGTACAAATTGTTATGATATCTGCCAAATCATGTAAAATTTTAACAAAGGGAGTTTGCTAAATTTTCCTCATCAAGTAATGGGCATAACTCTTATTTTAATTCCTTGGAATTTATGAACACAGATATTGGATGGAGTTTTATCTAAATTCTGAACAAATCCTGAAGATCATTTTACATATCTCCAGCATTACTCCTATTTCCATATATTATTGTTGCATATATAAGGTCATATATATAAAGTTGTGAAGTGCTTGGATCATCTTTGAGAATCTCTCTCTATGTCATCATGCTTATATTCAAAATTGCACGAACCACAAAGCAAATCCAATGGTCATGAACGACCAGCTTCAGTAAGAAGCCCATGAACTATCTACCTTCAATCTTATTTTAAGCTATTTAGACAATGACTTTGTTTGGGACAGTTTTCTTACTGCTGTTTAAAGCAGCTTTTAATTTTTGTACTAAAAACCTGTTTTAAGCAGCACTAAGAAAGTCATCTCAAATGAAGTTAATATATGACATTCACTAAGAAATATTATCAGTATGTCTTTAGTTCTGTTCAGAAGATGCACAAACCTAAATACAAAATCATGCACATGTAATTCTAATTTTCTTATAGCAGAGAATTACTCTTGCAAATGCATAAATTTAGAAACAAAAAGAGATCCACCAGTTATAAGTTGAGACATTTCTTACAAAAATTCTATAAAATCACTGCTATCTACATTGACAAAAACACTCATAACTAATAGAACTTAACACCATATATTTGGAGGTTTTGCTAAGTGCAGTCTACATAAAATTTCCATGGTCATTTGGAATAGAGATGAAAGCTTTGCCCAAGTGGGTTCAGAATCAACAGATTTTCCCTGGAGCAAATCCAAGCCATCTGATTTGGATCAGACAAGAGGCGGAAACTAGCAATTACCGTTGTAACTACACCAAAGAATTCTATATCCGCTCTTCTAAATGAAGATTAAGGATTTGTTTGAGACGACTGTACTACATAATCCTATATCTGCTCTTCTAAATATAGATAAAGGATTCGTTTGAAACAACTTAACTTTGTAAAAGAAGCTCTAGAGTTAATATTGGCAAAGATAGAATTTTTTGTAGTTGTGGGCATTCTGACAATTTTCTGGAAAATAAAACTACGAAAAAACTAACATGATTCATAGCAGCTGCAAAATATTGTAAAATTAACATTGCAATTAAATATGAAGTAGTTATTCAGTGAAAGCTTAGATTTCGTTTAGGACAATTTTCTTATTGCATTCTAAAGCAATTTTTTAGTACAACAAATTTTTAGTTTAAAATTTTTTTTGTGCTAAAAAATTGCTTTAAAAAACAGTAAGAAAACTGTCTCAAACGAAATCTTAGCCTCCTTAAGATCATATAATCTGAACCTTCAAATTATCAATCGAAAACATTAACAACACAGCATCATTATTAATGCTTTATTTCACAACAAAATATAGCATCACAATATGACTTAAATAACAGACTAAAAAATCTTGAACAAAATTGCCTGCATAATCTAAGGGATACAAACTGAGTAAAGTGTCATTGCACAAACTTGACGACTCTGTTGAAGAGTGACTAAAAAACTCAAAAAGTTAGGCCTCCCAACCTCTTAGAACTGTAGCTCGAGCAACTCGGTTAACCCCAAGGGTAAAGGCTCCCATTCGTAGATCACAGTGATGGGTTTTGCACATATCCTTAACATCCTTGAAACCTTTGAGAATGTAAGTCCTCAGCTCAGAGTTCACCTTCTCTTCATCCCACATAAATCCTTGAATGTTCTGCATGGAGTGCAGAGTAATCACATTAATACCGTAAGAATTAAGAAGATGAACAATCAGAAGATAGCACTGAAGCTTTGATCATAATTTTTTTTTTTACTCCCTCATAACTTATAATTCAAGTATGCAAGAATAATCTAGCTGACAAATCCTTAAGGTTGTGTATTGGGTCATTTTCTGAATTTGTCATAGGATTTTGTAAGGAAGCTATTTATTTATGATGTCAAGGCAAATGGCAGAGCCTTATGGATGTTATAGTTATCTGTAGCATTATTCATACCATTCATTCCCATATAGTGTTAGAACTAGGGGTGTATGTGAGCTGAGCCGGCTCAAGCTTGACTCGTTTATGAGCTCGCGAGTCGAGCTTATTCAGCCATGAGCTCGAGCTCAAACTCGAGCTCGTTTGTTAAACGAGCTCGAGTTCGAGCTTGATGAGGCTCGGCTCGCGAGCTCGTGAGCCAGCTCGAAATTATTAAATTTAAATATTTTAATAAAAGTTAATAGTAATCCCTGCTTCAATTTTAAAATCCGTCCTAATTCTCAAAATCTCGTCGGTTATTTTCCAAAAAAAAAAAAATCTCACCGGTTCTCAAATGGCAAGCCATCTCTCTCTCTCTCTCTCTCTCTCTCTCTTTCTCTCTCTCTCTTCCCGCTAATAGGCTATTATAATAAATGCTAATGAGCTAACACTCAAAAAAGCTACTCACATTTCAATACTCTCTCTCGCTCCTCTGGCAGCCAATGTAATAAATACTAAAATCCTAAAAACTGCTCACTTCTCAAAAACCTCTCTCTATCTTCCTTCTGCTAAAATAATTTTTGGAGGACCGCCCGCGTTGGAACATGAATTGGACCGCACCGGAGGCTCGATGAGCAGCTTGACAAGCGGCTCGAACTCGCTTTCTATAGAACGACTCGGTATTTGACAATTGAGCTTGACTCGAACACACCCTGACTTGAGCTCGACTAGACTCGTTTGCACCCCTAGTTGGAACATAGGGTAAATCTATAAAAAACACAGCATAAAAAACAATAGAAAGAAAAAAAGAAGAAGATTAATGCCTAAAAACATAAAATAATTTTATGCAAGTTCACTCAGTTGATGGCTATGCCCTATTACCACTGCTATAGATTTCAATATAGGTTGATTGTGCAGAATGAAAACTATAAATCTATTAATAAAAACACAAGATGACGCCCCTCTCTTTATAAAGAAAAATCTAACTAGTTAAAAATATAATAAAGTTATCAAAACATCCTAAATGAAATGACTCACATATATTAGATGTCTTTAGGGGGCTCCCCACCTCTATTTAATCCTCGTTCAGACTTTACCATAAAAATCAAACTACCCAATGTCTGCATAGCACATTTTACTCGCTAAAGTCAAAACCTGATAAAGTTTTTCTAAATTCATACTTTCACAATTTGCAGGATGTTTAACTATAGCACTCTCATGCCAACAATAAAAGATAAAGTTCATATAGATCTCAAGTTGACTGGTAGAGAATTAGAACCCAATCTTTTTCTGGGGGAGTAATTGATGAATTTGACACTTTTACTACATTCATGCTAATATGCATGGAAGTTTTTGTGAGTTACAATCTGTTAAGATAATTTTTTAAGCAGTAGTGCCGTAGTGGCTTTAAACCAATTCAAAGCTTGAACTAAATACCATGAACCGTGATGATAATTATCTATATTGAGTGCTCAATGCTGCTTCTAGAGCCCAAAAAAATTCATTATTTTTTTTTTTAATTTTTATAGGCGATAAAGGCTAAGGTTAAAGCGTGAACAAGTGAACAACCTACCTGAACCCACTCAAAATAACTCACAGTAACGCCACCAGAATTTGCAAAGATATCTGGAAGAATAATTACACCTTTCTTTGACAGAATCTGTAAACAAAAGTACGGCAAAACTTGATATCAAGCATCTCAATAAACTCTTTCTGTGAAAAAACCGAAATAGAAATGACCAAAGTATCCAATGCTGTTCGTGAATTAATAGCATTTAGAAACTTCAAGATTCACCTCATCGGCCTCTGGATCGGTTGGATGATTGGCTGCCTCAATAATGAATTTAGCTCTTATGTCATTTGCATTTTCCCTTAAGAAGAAAGACATTTCCAGAGAACATTCTATAAGCACACCTTTAATGTAAGAAGCTCACAATCATTAAGAGAAAAATGCAATTCAGATAGTTTTAAGAAAAATTCAAAATTTTAGTGAAGTTCTAATAAGAATAATTATAAGATCGAAAACCCATGGTAATTTGAGCAATTTAAAGCAAAATTAAAGAAAGAAAGAAAAATGAGGAACCTGTTAATAACACCACCAAGCGCAGCTGGAATAAGTACATCACAGTCTTCAGTCAATAGCGAGTTTGGATCAGCTAAATCTCCACCACTGAAACCTTTAACACCACGATTCTCTATGGAGTATTTATGTAATTTCTCAATGTCCAGGCCATTACTGTTTTTAACTGCTCCACTAGCATCACTAATTGCGACAACTTTCCCACCAGCTTCACTGATAAGAATAGCAGCCCATGAACCAACATTTCCAAACCCCTGAATTAAAAGATGAAGGTAAGGATAAATCCATAAAAACCAATTTAAAATGATCAGGAAGTTGACACTCATTTCCATTTGACAATTCAATTTTCCTTGTAATATTTTGTTTGTTTGTCTCCTCAATTCAAGGTAGTCCACAACAAAATATTTATTTAAAATCATAAATGTTAAAGAGTAATTATTTTAATCTTTAATAGTCATTACCTTTAAAGATGTTACTATACATAAATATTATCACATGAGTTGATATTTATTTTAAGAATTTATAATATTTATTATTGCAATATATCCTCATTACTGAGAAAATTTTTTCTTTATTATATTTTATTTAGTACTCTCTTCTCTACCCTATATATAGATATATTTGTACAAGTACCACTATCACTTAAATAAATATGTAGCCTTTTTCATATTTGCTAAAAATAATCACATCAGTGTCAACAGCAATGTGCAAATGATCTTTCACAAGCAATATCTCAACAGAGGAAGTGATGAAGGTTTTGGCTAAACTTGCCTTAATACAAAACCACAGAGTATTAATGAAAACCTTCTTTGTTTTCAGCTCTGTTGTGACTAGAGAACTACTTCAGATTAATGTCAAGTGTAATAATGAACCATAAAAAAACTTAGTGTCATGAGCCCTAACTGTGTTCCTGATACATAAAAGTTCGTTTTCATGCAAAATCATAAAAAGAAGAATATTAATCTTATAGAATACTGGATTGCTACTTCTACAAGACAAAATCATGCAAAACGATAGGCCTAATAACAAGAGACCAAGCATGAGCCCACGTATGAAGAAAATTTTAAATTTAGATTTGTATTTTGAACTCAAAATATCATTTTTGCTTTTTTATTGTCACCTTGGAATATGTAAATGTTGGCCAATAAAAGAATTTTGGAATAGAGAATTAATGCATATAGTTAACACATTCTTCCATTAATGGCCACCCACCTCCTTTCTCTCCATAATCTCTCTTTTCTATTTGAATGATGATAGTCTAAGAATCATGTAAGATCCTATATAAGGGAGTGATATGCATTATAATTTTCTATTATTGAATGAAACACTTTGAACGAACATTTTCTCTTATTTTTGGCTTGGTACTTCGTGACTCAAATTCACCGTTTCTTTAACAAGATAAGGTAGCTATCCTAGTTCTTTTTTATATTTATTTGCTACTCCCTTAAACTCAACATTCCTCGCACCTCCCTCCACATCCCTAGGCAAGACTAGGACCTAATCTTGTTTCCCACGACTCGATATACACTTAAATCCACCAAACATAAACATATACTCCAGATAATAAGTTCACATCATAAGTTAATCTTCTACCGACATTTTCAATTGTTTGTCTCACTTAACACCCATTCTCTAAGGAGATTTTTCAAATCAGCCCAGACCAAGTTGGACTATACTTGGAAATTTTTTCCACTAAACTCATATAAACCTCTCATTTTTTTACCACAAACTTCAGATCACATCATTAGACATCAAACTAAAAATTCATAATAATTTCTATCCCTTAATATTACTAAAAGGCACACATCAGCAAAGCCTGAAAGAAGTAAAATCTGATCATAACTTTATTTCAACAAAGAATTTTTTTTTTTGTATCAATCACTTCAAACTTGGTAAGCTTGATAAGAAATTTTTTTAATGTTAATATGATTGTTTAATTATAGGACATAAGACCTCCCAAATCCCAATCTTTTTCTCACCTCCATTAATCATGAGATTTTCTGAAACATTTAATATTGGACTTCAAATAAATTTCAAGAATGCTTATATAAGACTTCTAACAAGATGAAAGAAAATTTAAATGTGATAAGAGAAGATAATAAGCAAATTAGATATTAACTACTTTAAAACATATAAAGCAAAATTATCTACTTGACAACCTAACCTACAATCCATTAGGTTTAAGTAACACCATGTGCAACCCTTACAAATACAATCACTCTCTAATGTCTTCAGGCTATAATTAATTCTCCCGAAATAAATATTTGTAAATTCCTTCAGCCTAATCCCCTTGTAGAAGCAAAGATATGTTTATTGCATGTTGAGCCTCTTTAAATTTTTATACCAACAAAAAAAATTGTTAACTTCGCGGAGCAGAGTTCTTGAAAATAGAGGAGAATTGATGCAGAACAAGAATTCTCAAGCAAAATTATAAAAGAAAAGCATGTTGATCTTTTAGAATATTGGATCGTAAATCTAATGTTGAATGGATGACATCTCCACAAAACGAAATCAAGCAAAGAAAGGCCAATTATAAGAGCCTAAGCATAAGAATAAGCATGAAAATTTTTTCAAATTTCAAATTTCTAAATTTAAATTTTATATTTTGAAGTCAAAATATCATTATTGCATTTTTATTTTCTCCTTGGAATATATAAGGGTCAACCACTTATGGAAAATGAATTAATGCATATGGCTCGCACATCCTTCCATTAATTGTCATCCTGCTCCTTTCTCGCTAAAATTTCCCTTATTTTTTATATTTATAGTAGTCTAAGAGTAATGTAATAATCTACATAAAGGGTTGATATGCATCATAATTTTCTATTGATGAATGAAATATTTTAACAGAAGAATTGCTCCTCTTTGACTTGATGCTTGGTGGCTTAAGTTTTCCTTTTCTTTAATGAGATAAGGTAACTTTTATTTTTATTGTTAGATTTATTTGCTACTCTCTTAAAATCATGCTCTTAACTTTCCTCTCGCCACTCACCACATCCTCAACATTCTCTAAGACCAGCCACCACCTAATCTAAGCCACATAACCACTCCAAAACCCCATATGTAGCTCTCCGCAAAACTAGACAAGGTTAGGGCTTAGTCTTGTTTCATACTACTGGACACCCACTTAGCTACACCAAAACAAACAATCTACTCCATATCATAAATTCACATCCTAAGCTAACCCTTCAGCATCATTTTTCAGTTATTTAACCATCACAAAACTCATTCTCTAAAGAGATTTTTCAAATCAGCCCAAAGTAGTCCAAATTGGATGAAATTTTGTTCCACTAAACCCCTTACCTTTCCAGCCATAAAGTCCAGATCAAAACTTAGACATTGAACAAAAAATTCATAGCCATTAATAACCATTTATTTGACTAAAAAGTTACCCACCACCGTCAATTCCATTGAGCAACATTCTATATCCTACATTTATGAAGTTTGCACATCATTTTGTGAATTGTTTAAGTATTGGTCATGCATTCTTTAAATAGGATTAGAATTATCTTTTTCCACAAGAATTTCAACAAAATTATTACAATTGTTCAATCAATCACATATAAGAAATCTGTAAAATAACCACTACTACTTGAGAACCGGTTTACAAACCTGTATGACAAAACGCTGATCTGAGATGCTCTTCCCATGCTCCGCAAGCAGAGCTTGTGTGGCAAATAGAACTCCCCTTCCAGTAGCTGCATCTCTACCCAAAGATCCACCAAGATCCTTCAAGGAAACGAAACAAACATATGGATAGGATGATGGGAACCTTCATGAAGATGTTTTAGGTTTTGTATATAAAAGAGTATCTGACTAGAACTTCTCAATCTGATAGTCACATAATTAACATACCATTAGAAACGACTTTAGATAAGCAAAATCACTCCTCTCAAAAACCTTGAAAGGAGTCATAAATCCGTATGTAACAAAGACATAATTGAGAAAGTCAAATTAACAGTAAAAGTCTATAACTTCTAAATTCCATTCTTCCACCAATGGAAATTACAATAATCTTCATTATCAGCTATTATTTGTCAGTCTTCCACATGGTTACCGCTTTCTGATTTTAACTTCTCCCAGCCTTTAAGATTGATAAGTTTGTAAGCACGATGATTTATTAATTGTTTCCTATCCAACAAATTTTGCAATATATCATAGATTTTTTATTTTATACATAGTCTCTTTAAAAAAATGCAGAATCATTGAAAATATATGATTTGTGTTCATTTCCCAATGTGGACACAACGGAAGGCCTATTCAGAATGAGTAAATTAAATTCATGGCATGTCTGATGGAAAAACAAGGAAATTATCAGGAAGCAAGAGTAAAATCAGGCAAACAATGGAAAACATCTACTGGAAGGGATGATAAATCATTTCACTGAAAAGATCAGAGTAATTGTAATAGAACAGGTCAGCTTACAAACATTAAAATAATAATTTTTCCAGAATTTAAATCAAATATTGTTGTTACTTACAACAGGTTTCCCAGTAACGACAGCAGGTGAGTAGCCATGAAATTTGGAGTATTCATCTAGTATCCACGCCATTGTCTATTTCCAGTGAACCAATAGAATAAACATAATTTAGGCATTGCTAAAATGAAGAAAAAACTTTAAGAAGAAATTCTAAAATACTAAAAAGAAAAAGAAGAAACTCTGATATTTTCCCCTTAAAATTTTTTTCTATAGACCTGTGGGTTTGTTCCCATATCGGGTGCCGGAACATCAGTATGAATACCAATTAGATCATGTATCTTTTGAGTGAAGACTCGCGTAAGTCTCTCAAGCTCTGAAATACTCAACTCTCCAGGAGCACATCCTATTCCACCTTTGGCTCCTCCATATGGGATATTTGCTACGGCAGTCTTCCAGGTCATTAATTGTGCCAAGGCATTCACCTCATCTGGGTCAACCTGCATTTCCATGAAGTTCCCGAACATTAGAACACTCTATTGCAGGTCAAAGCTCTTAACACAGAAACCACAATTGTTTTGGTATAGAAATAAAAGCCTGATGCTTCTAATTAAAAATAAATTGAAAATGTAGAATAATAAGGACAGTTTTAATACACTAAGTTATACAAGTAGAAACAGTTTGGCAAATGCTTTGATTCATATTGCTATCGAATAATGTAAATATATAAAAGGGCTGCCATCGGTTTGGATACTTTTTTCCTTTTGCGTGCGTTCGATATTTTTTTTATGCTCAAATACATATTTGATATTATATGCATATGCAAATTTCTTATTCAATTTAGACCTTTCAAACATGTAGTTGTTATAATAAATAGATATCTCAGGATTTGGATTCCCTCCCATTAACATGGAATCAATTCACTTTGATGGCCGTATTTACTGTTTCAAAACCAGGCATTGCAGACATTCCAGTCCCAACATGCATTTGGATCGTTGGATTTGAAACAATCCAACCATTTCAAAATAAGCCTGGTTCTGAAAAAATAAATCAAGCCATCCAAAGTGAATTAAGTGACTGATTTGTGTAATTGGAGATAATCCAAATATGATACTCCACTTCCTTATCACACTTACATATTTAGAAAATATCTAGATTCAACGCTTCCAACACACAGGAAATTAAGGCTTCGTTTGGGACGGCTTTCTTCTTACTTCTTAAAGCGGTTTTTTAGTACAAAAAATAATTTTTTTTACTAAAAAGTTATTTTAAGAAGCAATAAGAAAACTGTCCCAAACGAAGTCTAAGTTTATTGAAAAATTAATCATTTAAAAATATTTAACAATTGATAAATTTTGAAGGAAGAAAGACCAAAAATAATTTATATAATAGATATGAGACATGCACTTTGATACTTTTAAAAGTATTTTTGTGTATATCTATGATGCACCGACACGCCTCTTAAAGAGGGTATATAGTGTCGGACACGGACACGCGTCGGACACGACATGGACACGTGTCCGACACGGCATTGGAGTGTCGCAATTTAAAAATTAAAAATAAAATCGGACACGCGTATCCGGTTATTAAATGATAAAATCTTTCGTTCTATTTAGCCTATTTCGCGAACTAGAAGCCCTATTTTTTCGATCCACGAAAGAAATCTTCTAGGGCGGACCGGGAGAGCTCGCAGTCGAAGCCAAACGGAGCCCGCTGCCTTCGCCTCCGGTTCCTTCGTCATCTCTGCTCGAGCCGAGCCAAGCAAAGCTCGACTTTCCCATTCCTTCATTCTTGCGTGATTTTTGCGGTCATCCGAGGCAAAGTTCGCAATCAAGGCCAAACAGAGTACCTTCTGCACGCAAGAGAGCCAAGACCTATAACTGTAAGTGGATTTCGTCATTTCTTCTCTTCATTTTTGAAAAGCCTAATGTACATGCTCGGTACCGCTCAGTTCATGCTCGGTACTGCTCAATATATGCTCGGTACTGCTCAGTACATGCTCGGTATTGCTCAATATATGCTCGGTACCGCTCAGTACATGCTTGGTACCGCTTAGTACATGCTCTGTACTACTCAATATATGCTCGGTACTGCTAGGTACATACTCGGTACCACTCGGTATCTTCCCATACAAACAATAAACGAACTTTAAAAACAAGGTCGAACCCCGCCAGGGGGCAGCGCCCCCTTGGACCACCAGCAGACCAGTATATTGTTGTATTCATGTTGTGTTATTATTAGGATATTTTGATTTCACTTCATATCAATTTAATTTAATGTATTCATATGTATGATTGGTTTGTTAGCAAAATGAGCTCTGCTGTTAGAGGGAGTGGATTAGGTGAAGGTTCAAAAGAGCCATACGTAGAAACTGATAAGCCGTTATGGATTCATATTACAAGGTTAGGAAAAATATTTGAAGGAGGAGGGAATGTGTCATTCAAATGCAATTATTATGGTGGCACCTACAAAGGATCTTATTATAGGGTGAAGGCACATCTACTTAAAATTTTTGGCTATGAAATAAAAATGTGTCATAAGATTACTACATCACAGTTGATTGAAATGAACAGACTAGTTGATGAAGCTGAATCTAGGATCCAAAGAACACTCCCTAAAGAGATACCTTTGCCATCTACTCATGACTCATCCCACACTTCTTCCTCATCTGTGAGAGTTGATCAAACTTTATCATTTAGAAGTGAAGGATATGAAACAAAGAAAAGAAAAGGAATAGCCAGTAATCCTCTAGAGAAGGCTTTTAATTTGCAGCAACGAGAGGAATTGGATGGTGAAATAGCAAGGATATTTTTTTCAGCGGGACTTCCTTTCAACCTTGCATTAAATCCAAGGTATATTTATATTCATCTTTTAAATTAATTTAAATTTATTGGTAAATGAACAGATAATTTTATATGTTTTGTATTATTTGAAGGTATTCAAGTAAAGAATGGCTTCAAGAAACCCTCAACATGTCTCACCACAAAAAGATTTAGAAGTTTCAAATATGAGAAAGATATGCCTGAAAAGATATTTCTTAAATGAGGAGGAGAGAAGAAAAATTAATATAGAACTTGCAAAGTTCTTTGGATATTTAAAAGATTTTGGTGATCAAGAATCTTTGGTTGATAGATGAAGGATGGATCCAAAAATGTGGTGGTTGATTCATGGAGCTTCAACACCACTTCTTCAAACAATAGCAATAAAACTTCTTGGTCAAGTATCATCTTCTTCCTGTTGTGAGAGAAATTGGAGCACATATTCATTTATTCAATCAATGAAGATGAATAAAATAACTCCACAACGTGCTGAAGATTTAGTTTATGTGCATACAAATCTTCGTCTTCTATCAAGAAAAATCCCACTTTATATGACAGGTGATAACAAGATGTGGGATGTTGCTGGAGATGAGTTCGAGTGCCTTGATGATATGAGATTATTGGAGGTTGCAAATCTTTCTCTAGACGAACCAGAGTTGGAGGCAATGATATTAAATGATGATGATATTGAAGGCCAAAGACCAACATCTGAATCTATTTCTATCATTCCCTCTATTGAGTAGTTCGACCTTCATGTTGTACTAAGTGGTTTTTTGCTTATATTTTTGTGGTTGTATTAGACATTTTGTACTAAACATCTTTATGTTATAAGCTAAACAAGTTATCATGAAATTGATTTATTATTGCTTGTCATTTTTACTATAATGTCACCTTAATTTATATATATTATATTAAAAAAATTATTATGCCGTGTCCACGCCGCACCCGTGTCCTATATTTTTAAAAATTGTCGTGTCCCGTGTCCGTGTCGTGCCGTGTTCGTGTCGCCGTGTCCGTGTCGGTGCATCCTATGTGTATATGCTGTCATATAATAAGCACATACTGCATTGTGTTGTTGATTTGACCATGCTTACTGTTGCTATTGAGATAGTCCATTATAAAAAGGAGTATTTATAAAATTTTTGAATTAATAAGTACAAAATATTAGACATTTAGTTGTTCACTTTAAGTTATCATATATACAAGGTGATCATATAAGTCATCTTTGATGACAAACATCTTTTGAATTACACAAAATATTCATAATTTTTATTATAAAATTTAAATAATATAATAAGGTATATCATGTTGACAAAGTGTATCTAATATTTTTATCATATTCAATAGAGTAAACAAAATCATGATTGGCCACTTGCAAAAATGTAATTTCCACTTGCAAAAATGTTTGTATCAATTTGAAAGTATAACAATTTAAATTCAATAGATCAATGAGCTTCAAAAGAGCCACATTAGATTCCCAAATTGGATGGAGATCAGTGGATAATAAAAATCAACAAATCATAATGCGAGCTTGTGCGAATTGATGGCAAGGAAGGTTGGAATGTATCCCAAAGATTTCACTTGAATGACAAATCAAGACCAAGTTGGGTTTGTCAAGTCTGTGGAATCTAAGTATCCTATGGACACAAGCTCTCATAACTCATTACATGTTGGGTAGGATATCCAAAAGTACTCTCGATTAAGGATATTAATTCACATTTTTTATTTTACAAAAAAAAAATGTTTTAAGCACTTTTCAATCACACAACAAGCCCAATGCATTCCTCCACTTCAACCAACCAACTTGAATTTTACTAAAAATAGCCCCATCTATTTCACCATCACTTTGAACAAAGACCCGAGGTATCTAAACGTGTACTCTTTTTAATAACTTGATCGCCCATAGTCACAATCCCCCACTAGATTTATTAGTACTAAGCTTACATTTCACGAATTTGATTTTAGAATTACTCAAACGAAAACCTTTAAACTCTAAGGTTAATCTCCATAATTCCAATTTTCCTTCAACTCCTCTCTAGTATTATAAACAAGAAGAATATAATCAGCAAAAAGCATACACCTGAATACATCCTCCTGCAAATGTCTAGTAAGAACATCCATGACTAAAGAAAAAATATATGGGCTTAGAGTTGTTCTTTGATGTAATCCAACTGAAATAGGAAACTACTTGGTCAAAGCACCTTGTGTTTGAACACGAGTAACTGCTCTAGTATACATAGACTCAATGACTTGAACATAAGCATTATTAACTTCTTTCTTTTCTAAAACTCTCCAGAGCATTTCTCTTACAGCTTTATCATATGCTTTCTCTAAATCAATAAATACCATATATAGATCCTCCTTATTCTCTCTATACTTTTTCATCAAACCTCTTAATAAATGTATAGCTTCCATAGTAGACCTACTATGCTTAATTACTCTCTCCCATAACTTTAATGTATAACACATTAACTTAATTCCTTTAAAATTCGCACACTCTTATGCATCACCTTTATTCTTAAAAATAGGAATCAACACACATTGACATCTTTTTAAGCTTCAAAATAATATTAAAATTTTTAGTAAGCTAAGAAATTCTTTCATCTCCTAAACATTTTCACACCTTTATTGATCAGGTCCAACTACTTTTCTACCCTTTATTTTTTTAAAGCCTATCTAAATTCAGTTTTAATAATACGTTGAAAAAAAAATCTACATTTTCATTTAGGGTGATAAAATTACTAAAGTCAATCGCATTGTCACAATCTTTATTAAAAAACTTATCGAAATATCTCATCTTCCTATGTTAAACATTCTCTTTTAAAAAATATTTTTTTAGTATTCATTCTTAATGTACTTTACTTGAACTAGATCCTTGCTTCTTTTGTCTCTTTATTTGGCTAATTTATACAAACATTTTTTGTCTTTATTAATATCTAATATAATATATAAATCATCAAAAACTAAATTCTTTATATCGCATATTTCTTTCTTAAACCCATTATGGCCACTTTATATCTTTCTCAATTTTCTAAGCTTTTATATGTAAACCGATTTTTATAACAAAGCTTCTTATTTTTTATTTTTTCTTGCATATTTTGATAACACCATCAACTATTTTTTCTATTAAGAGCTTTTCTTTTTAATACTCCGAGCACAAACTTTACAATATTCTGAATATCACTAGCTACATTTTATGACATAACCTTAACTTCATCATACATAATAAAAAACTTGAGATCTTGAATCTTACTCTAAAAAACTTTTGTTGGCATTTCTAAAATGCCCCCATCTAATTTTAGAACAACAATTTACTTTATTTTTAATATTTTGTCATTTCATTTTAATGTTCAAAACTAATAAACAATGTTTGATACATAAACTTCCACTCGGAATGACTTTACAATATTTATAATCTAACCGATCTATTTTCTTATAAGAAAATCAATCTGAGTTTTACAATATCCATTTTTATAAGTAATGAGTTACTCCTCTCTTTTCTTAAATAAGATATTAGCCATTACAAAATTATAAACTAGAACAAAATCTAATATAATCCTACAACCTTCATTAGTCTCTCCAAATTCATAACCACCATAAATGCTTTTAAAATCTTCTACCAATCAACCAACATGCCCATTTAAATTTGTTCTAATAAAATCTCTTTCTTCAAGAGGCGTCATTTTCATTAATTCTTTTAAATCATTCCAAAATTTTAATTTTGAACACATATCTAAACCTACTTGAGAAACTTAAGCACTTATAATATTAATAATCTTAATGTTAACAACAATCTTTAAAATTATAATTCTATCTCCAATTTTATTAATATATACAACATTATCCTTCAAACTCTTATTTATAATCACACCAACATCATTTCTATTATGACTACTACTTGAATATCATAGTTAAAATTTTAAACTTTCAATCTCCTTAGCTTTCTCTCAAACCATTTAGTTTCCTGAATGCAAAAAGTATTAATCTTCCTATAAATGATAATATATATTAATTTTATTAATTTACCTATAAAGGAACATATATTTCAAATTCCTATCTTAATTTTAAATCCATATAGTAGCTTTTTTTCCCACATCCGTCCATGATGTGTGAACCCTTGCATATTTAACACTGCACCTAGGCACCAGTGCAGCGGCCCTTGCAGACTTCTCAATGTATTCAAACCATACAATGTGTCGCTTCTGAGGAACACCCTAGCACAATTGATTAAAGGATTCATGTCAAGATTAATCGACAAGTTTTACATTGGTTGTCGAGTGCCTAACGTAACCCTTCACTTTTCTCATCGAGGACTTAAAACCTAGCAATAAAAAAGAAACAAAATAGGAGGATTGTCTTGTGGAGTGGTGGTAGAGGACATGCAGACTTGCAGCAGACCTTGTTGGTTTCTAGGTAATGATTGTGGATATGTTGTCCGAACCAAAACCAAGTACTGCAAGAATTCCACCTGAACAATCACTTTTGATACATAGTGCGAAAACTGTCTCTACTACATCTATTTCAATTCAGTTGACAATTCTAGTATATTCCATCTAAGTGGCAGAAACATTTAAGACAGGCAGGCTCCTAGTAACGGCATTTTGGTTTCAGGAAATGCTCTTATAAAAGTTCTAGATGTGATTGCATGGTGGTGGGTTGCTAAAGAGAATTGAAAAGTTGAAGTTGACCATATGAAAATGACTCTAATATGTGAAAAAAAAAATCTGATTAAGCATAAATGTTGATGCAAAATTTAAATCTCAAAGCATCCAAATATTTAAAATTGACTTTGATACCATCCAAAATCAATTTTTCAAAAGCTTGAAGCTGAAATGAGCTTCTCGGGGTACTCAACAATACCAAAAAAATGCACAAATGAAGTCCAAATGAACATAAATGAAGCACTTGAAAGTATGGTTGATTTTCTCGATACCATTTGATGGACTAAATGGCCTTCTATTTTTGTGTGCTTATAGTCAAAACAAACATCTTAATGAGATGAATCTGATAAGCCCAATATCACTTAATTCTAACAGCATCAGGACACTAAGATGTTTAAACTACATCGAATGATCAAGAGAGCTTTGCTTGTTAGCACCACTTGTCCTCCATCGACTGCTGCTAGCACCAACTGTCAATCATTGTCGATGCCCGTCGTCCGCCGCCATTGACACTAGCCAACGAAGTCAAACACTGATTGTTGTAGATGCCCATCATCATCATCGACACTCGCTAGCCGCCAACATTTGCCTTCGCCAATCACAAATTCTCGTCGATATACTTTGTTGATAGTTATCGACACTCGCTATCAATCTTCACAAGTGCCTTCCGCCAATCATCGCCATCACACACTATCAACTCTCATTGTCTCACATCTTACTCGCCCCCCAACCATCACCAGTGCATGTCTTTTATAAGCTACTGAGGAATACCGACATCCAATGGTGAATGGCTCCAATGTACATCGTATGTCATCATCCATCATCAGCTGACACCAACACCTATTGCCTTGCCTTAAAGTCATGCCTTCTCTAGACACTGAAAAGGACTAATCTTTATAACTTTTAACTTACATAGTGAAATTATTTTAACTTGGCCCTAAATCACATTATTTGTCTCTTTTGAGATTTTTTACATAAAATATTTTGTGCCTTTTGTGAGTCGCAATCAACTTATCTTTATATATGTTAAATCTTTGTGTTATGCTAAGAAGATCAAATCAACATCTACAACCATTAATATTATAGCACGCAACAGATTGACCAATAGTCAAAGACCATCCATGTCATGAGACCAACTCTGAAAGTCTCCTACTTTATATGTAGGAGCTAGAAACAATTATTGAATAATATCATTTGGTTTACATGCAATATGAAACATCTCTTTCAATGAATGATGTCAAAAAAAAAAATCTAAGTTTTCAAAATTTTTAACAAGAGAATTCTATGTGATTATGTCTAGTGTGTGCTAGTGAGGAGGGGGAGAGAAACTTCTTTGAGAACGATACCATTATAATTCCTCACTATTTGGTTGAGGAAATAAATATGACCACCAGCATTTTAACATAACATGTTTGTTTCAATTTTATTTAGAGGGAAAAAAAAAACATAGTGGGCTAGTTAGCGAAAGTGTGTGGGGTGATGAGAAAAACAATTTTGATCTCACCTCTGGGTGATATCTAATTCCTCCCTTCATGGGGCCTCTAGCATTGTCATGTTGCACCCTAAATCCCACAAAGGATGCCAAAGAACCATCATCTCTAGGGATTGTGCACTCAACCTGCATTAATAATTCAAATACTATTCAGGAACACATGAATGAGAACAAAGTAATGCTTTATCAAAAATCCCTCCATTCAATGTATTAAGAAGACACGTTAACAGATGAATATGATGAGTGGATGTCCAACAATCGTGGCTTGTTAAATTCAAATTGATAGAATTGGACATAAAAAGTAATTGAAATGAACTAGGAGAATCTATGAAACAAAAAAGACAGTTGGCCATACAATGATCATGTCCAATATTTCGATCTTTCATTAATACTATTCCAATACATGCAATATCACAAAAGGCTCTAGAGGAGAAACAACTTAAGAACCAACCTTTCCCCAAGCATAACTAAACCTAGAATAAAGAAATATAAATATAAAAAATAAAATCCTCCAACCACTTATGTGAAGGCCTATGGGCTTGATCAGAAAAAGCAACAATTTGTAAAACAAATAAGAAGGTGGGTAAAGAGTATTAGACCAACAAAGAAGATGTTAGCTCTAATATCTCATTTACCTTGATCTCCCTGAAAGGAATTAGCAAGCTCCGTTCTAACTTCGAGTCCAAGCCCAACAGCTTAGCTGCCTTCTTGAAGTTTCTACTGGTTGCAGCTAATGCATTCATCTTGACCTATGAAGTAGCCAAACACATCGCAGGTAAAAAAGAATTTTACTGAAGAACAAACATCTATTTTATGCATGACCAGCGCTCCCTGCCTATAGGTTTTCAAGCTTACCAGTTGCTTCTATAGCCTAGTCCCTGCAATACTCTTTAGTATTGGAGAAGAACTGTAAGAGAATGGAATACCAAAAATAGGTGTTAATTTTGAACTGTAGGAATATGATCAAAAGGGATGCACCATGCACTGAAAGAGTAGTGGACCATTTGTTAATTCATAACAGGAATAAAGTACAAAAGTTAGGAATACTTATGACGTTGCAATTCAATTAAATCATAGTAAAAACAAGTCATGAGGGAAGCAAAAAAGTGCCTTTGAATGTAGCCATTTCTACAAAGTATGAAAGTGCGCTCTTAGCAGGAAAAAAAGTAAGAGACAAGTCCATCAGTTAATGTATGCAGGGTCCAACAAGATGATGGTGCATATTTAGTGCTCAATAATACATCGAGATATCTCTGAAATATTTTAAGCTTCCTAAACTTCATTAACAAACAATCTTCATAGTTTATATAATAGCATTACTACATCCAGTTTAGTATATGACAGGGAAATCTCTTATATTATCATCAAATAAAAAAGACACAAAACTCATTCATATGTAACTAGTTTATCAAACAGACCCTTCATGATTCAGCAAAATCTATAAAAGGGTGGTTCAGATGGTTCAGAGGAAAAAACTCATTCACCATATTCTGATGCAAATACATTTTAAAAGCTTCCATGATCAATCAGTAAAATAACTTATCACATATAGGAACTTTATACATGGCTAGAAAATATCATAAATGATATTTTTTATTAAATTTAAATGAGAATTGATCTCTTAACAGGACACAATGGAGAAAAATGATTCATGTAGCTGATCCCACATAGTGGGTTAAGGCTTGATGTTGTTGTCGTTGTAGATATGACCTTTACAAAAAATAACTTGATAAATTCTTCTAGTTTTCTCTAATTACCTTGATAAATCCATCTTGTAGCACTTGTGCAATTAGCGTGGTAATTGGAGAGGACCAATATTCGATTCTTCCATATGAAAAATCTTAGCAATAAAGATGGGACTAATAGAATCCTTATGTAAAGTCGCTCGTAAAATATCACATATCACATCACCACCCCCACAAAGGATAAAAAAATGTCTTAAATATTTAATTAGTAAAAAGTAAGACCAAGGTCTGTCATTGAGAAGTAGGCACGAGGTAAATTATAAAGTTAATTATAGATTTAATTCTACACATGGATCTAAAGAATATTTAATTTAAAAAATCTTATAAGCATGCCTCTTGACCTTTACCAGAAAATCAAAAAGCATGCCACTTGAACAAAGAGCACTTTAAATTTCAAAAATTTCAAAAAAAAAAAAAAAAAAAACAAAGAGCACTTTAGCACTCATAAAATATCACTTGTCATGTCTTATCATCACACAGCTATGATATAACTCATAGCAATCAAATGGTAGATCTTTTGCTAGCATTAGTGACTAAGTACTCTTAATGGACAACCCACTCTTGAATTTTGCCAAATTATTGCGTAATTTGATCTAAACAACGAATAATAAGCATCATAGCTTCCTAATTTCTTCCTGAGGGATGCCGAAAAATCACAGAAAACTACCAACTTAAGCAGATGGGCATTCAAACATGATAAATTTTTTGATTTAAAACCTAACATCCCCATCCATAAAATAACTGGGAGAAATAGCCGAAGTCATACATACGAAGGAATGTTGAACTGATTTATCGAACTCTTTCCCGATCTCCAACTCTGAATATACGTACCAATCCCTAGATCCAAAAAAAAAAACTATTCATTTTCTCGAAACTTAATAACCAACATTGCTTCGAAAGAAACGGATCATTTACCGAAAGAGGGAAAAGCAATAAACTCGATGGATGGTTTGTAACTGCAGCCTTGCAGAAGAGGAGGAGACTGGATTTATAGGAAGCGGGAGGCGAAGGGAATCCATTAAAAGAGCTCTCTTGGCCAAAATTCAACAAAGATTCTGATTCCTTCTTCGTCTTCTACTCAACCCGGCTCTTCCTTTCGATGCCGGCCGGCCGGCGGAAGTACGATGGCTTAAGCCCGCATTACATAATGCATATGCTACAATTAAGTACAAAATCACGTAATAAATAAAATAAAATAAAAACGATGGAAAAATAGAGTGAGAATATTCGGAATATGCTGCTATCAAAATTATTATTTGCAGTGTTAGTCCAATTAAGAAGCGCCACATCATCAATATATTATATATTATTATTATGTATTATTGTGTGTAGGGTGATGTGATGCTTCCTGATTGATCTATAAACTGTCCAGCAATCACACGTAATAATTTCTCTATACTACTAACTACTATGAATTTTATCAGTTGAATATTTAAAATTTAATTCAAAGTTCATATAATGTTAAAAAAATAATTATTTATATAGTATACTTAATTTTTAAAAAATTTAAAAGAAATTATTTTTTGTAGTGTGAGTTCAATTAAGATGTGTCATATCACCAATATATTATGTATCATTATTGTGTATTATTGTATGTCTGATGATGTGGTGCATCCTGACAGGGGCGGAACCAGCCCTAATTTTCAGGGGGGGCAAACTTATAAGACATATATGTCGGGGGTCCAAGGGGGCAGTGTCCCCTGGCGGGGTTCGATCTGTTGGGAGCAATTACCTAAAGACCATAGTATTTTAAAAATTTTAAGGGGGGCAATTGCCTGAAAACCCTTGTAATAAAGACTAAAAAATGAATAAAAATAGCTAAATTATCTAAAACACCATATAAAAAAAATTTAAACAATTTTTTGAGGGGGGGCAATTACCCCCCTGGAACCCATTGGGTTCCGCCTCTGCATCCTGATTGGTTTATGAACCGTCCAGCGACCACACGTAATAATTTCTCTATACTATTATGAATTTTACCAGTTGAATATTTAAAATTTAATTCAAAGTTTATATAATGTTAAAAAATAATTATTTATATATTATACTTATTTTAAAAAAATAAAAACTTTGATTTAATTTTTTTCTTGTATATTTGTGAGCTTATGAAGCACATTTTTATATGCATTTATGAGCATATCTTTGTATATTTTTTATGTAGGGGTTTTTTTATGGGCATATATGCAATTATAAATTTTGATATTTATAAATATACCATCAAATATTTTGTTATAATTATTAGCATGACGTTCGATTTATTGATTTCTTATTTATATGTTATAATTAGTAAAGAAATGTAGGTAGAAATCTAACATACTATAATAGAATAACACTAATTATATTATCATGCATATTAATAAATATGAATGTTTTTAGTGCTATATTGGTATTAGAAATTTATTTATGTTGTAATTATTTATGGTATATAAAATTTAACTATTTATTAAATCAATATTTTGTTATTTCATGTTTTAGTTAATACATTTACATATATATTAAAGAACATAATTAAATGCCAATAATTTTATTTTAATTAAATTCTTAATGAATCAGTAATGATAAATACATTAATATTGTAGAAGTCCTTCGTCCAGATCGACTCCGATCACCTGCATTGCAAGGTTAGAAAGCATAGGAAGAAATGATGTAGCAATGCAAGGTATTGAGTAAAGCCATTGTATTCCTCTGTATTTCGCTTGTAGCTACAGTAAACATCTTATAGGAAGAAGATGACAGAGGTGGTTTGAAAAGAACGGCTGAGATCAAAATAGCTACAGTAAACGAACGATCAGGATTTCACTAGGTCTGTAAAAGCTGCTGGAGCCGTCAAAGGTAGTGGATAAGCAAGTGCATGTATCACTCGGGAAATCATTTATCACCTCCCCTCAAGTTAACAGTGGCTTCTTGAAGTGTTAACTTGGTGCAGAGCAAGCGGAAACGAGCGGCCGACAGCGCCTTTGTGAAGATGTCAGCAGACTGGTCTACAGAAGCAATGTGATGCACAGCAATGTTCTTTAGCTTGATGCAATCACAAATGTAGTGAAAATCAACCTCTATATGCTTCGTACGCGCATGGAATACAAAATTATTGGCTAAAGCAATGGAGGAGACATTGTCACAAAAGAGATTTGTGGGAGACGAAATCTTAATTTGGAATTCGGTAAGTAATCGTCGAAGCCAGATAATATCACTAGCAGCAGTGGCCAAGGCTCTATATTCAGCCTCTGTAGAAGAGCGGGCAACTGTAGTCTGCTTTTTGACACACCAGGAAACGAGGTTGTTGCCAAGATAAGCACAGTAGCCCGTGACGGAACGGCGAGTGGTGGAGTCAGATGCCCAATCTGAATCGGAGTATGCTTGTAACTCAAGCGAAGAACGGACGATGGGTAGACCCAGAGAAATCGTACCACGTAAATACCGCAGAACTCTCTTGAGTAGCTGAAAATGAAGCACATAAGGATTGTGCATATGCTGGCAAAGAAAATTGACAGCAAAAGACAAGTCCGGTCTTGTAATGGTGAGGTACTGTAATGATCCAACAAGTTGTCGATACAGTTCAGGCTGATGGAACAAGGGAGCAGCAGCTGGGAGTGGAGGTATTTTTGTTGGAAGTGGTGTTTGAACCGGTTTACAGTCCTTCATACCAGCTCGAGATAGCAATGTCGTCGCATATAAGGATTGAGAAAGATGAACACCGTAAGAGATTGGACTCACCTGAATGCCCAGAAAGTTGGAAACCGGACCGAGATTTCGCATATGAAATCTGGATTGTAGCGAAGCAAGGAGTGAATCAATAACAGAGGATTCATTACCAGTGAGTAGAATATCATCTACATAAACTAGAATGTAGAGCTGTGTCGAGCCTTTGGAGAACAAAAGCAGAGACGGATCAGCTGCACTGATACGAAAGCCGAACTCAGTGAGAAATGTGGTGAATGTCGAAAACCACTGTCGTGGTGCTTGCTTTAGACCATAGAGAGCCTTTTTCAGTAAACAGACATGATTTGGATAGGTGGCATCTACAAAACCTTGGGGTTGCTTCATGTATACCGTCTCCTCAAGGTGCCCGTGCAAAAAGGCATTTGATACATCCAGTTGAAGAATTGGCCAATGCCGAGAGATTGCCACAGTAAATAGGATTCGGATGGTGGGAAATTTTGCAACTGGGCTGAAGGTATCAAAATAATCGATCCCAAATTCTTGGTGAAAACCTTTGGCGACTAGACGGGCTTTGTAGCGAGCCAAGGATCCATCTGAGTTGTGCTTGGTCTTGAATATCCACTTATTCCCGAGAACATTAAGTTCAGGTGAAGATGGGACAAGAACCCAGGTTCCTTGATGCTGAAGCGCTTCAAATTCAGTGGACATGGCTTTTCTCCAAACCTCATGCTTTACAGCTTCAGAGTAGGAAGAAGGAGAGACCGGAACAATGGAATTTTGGAGATCGAAAATTTTCTTGGGGTGAAGATGTCCGGAGCGAAGACGAGTAGTCATAGGATGTTTAGATGGAGGTGGCATTGGAGAAGATGGCAATGTGTGAGATGAGGAGGAATGAGAGATATGTGTATTGGAATGAGATATAGGAAGTGAAGCTGGAGTATCGGTTCGTGGAGGTAAGGAAACAGAGGAAGAGGTAGTGTGATTTACGGAATTGGGAAAATGAGAAGCTGGAACAAATAAAGATGAAGGAATGTCTTGTAGTGGAGTGGATAGAGTAGGAGAAGTGGAAGTGTTTGTCTGATGGAAGGGAAAGATGGTTTCAAAGAATTTCACATGGCGAGAAATGTGAGTGCGGCCCGTGACTGTATTGAAGCAGATATATCCTTTTGTGTTCTCAGCATAGCCAAGAAACACACATGGCATTGAGCGAGGTTGGAACTTGTGGTGTAAGGAAGTTGGAATCCATGGATAGCACAAACACCCGAAGACTTTAAGATGGCTGAAATCTGGTTGAGAGTGAAACAGAAGTTCAAAGGGTGATTTATTATTGGAATTCTTGGAGGGCAGTCGATTAATGGTGTGAGCAGCTGTAAGAAGAGCTTCAATCCAAAAGTGAGTCGGGAGGTTAGCGTGAAAGAGTAAAGCACGAACGGTTTCAAGAAGGTGTCTATGTTTCCGTTCGGCAACACCATTCTGTTGCGGTGTATAAGGGCAGGTAACTTGATGAACAATGCCACAACGAGAGAGAAAGTTAAGGAAGTTTTGATTAATGAACTCGCCACCGCCATCAGTGCGAAAAATTTGTATTGATTGGTTAAGTTGTTTTTCCGTTGTTGATTTGAACTTAATAAAAGTGGAGAACGCATCCGATTTAGCATGAAGAGGATAAACCCATGTAAAATGCGTATAATCATCAACAAAGATAAGATAGTATTTGTATCCTTGCAAAGATAAAATTGGGGAAGGCCCCCATACATCGCAATGTACCAATTCTAAGGCACTAGTAGTTTTAGACACAGATTTTGAAAAAGATAAACGATGAGACTTCGCTCGCACGCAGGCAGAGCAATGAAAACTAGACATAAGTCTCTTAGAGGAACGAAAATAAGCAGAATAAGTATTAAACGTAGAAGGGGAAGGATGGCCGAGCCGTTGATGCAGAAGAGCCGGATCAGTTAACTGGGAATGTAGAGCAGTGGTAGATGACGATGGGTGAGTCGCAGCAGGACGAGAGCTAACGGGGTAGAGACCTTGATGACACGGACCCTAGAGAAGAGTCTTGTTGGTCCGGGCATCCTTAATGATGAAGCCATTGGCATGAAAAAGAATAAAACAAGCATTATCATGAGTGAGTTTATTGACAGAGAGGAGATTATGAGATAAGTGCGGTACATGAAGTATAGACGGAAGATGAAGCTTACGAGATGGAGTAGGAAGTAAACCTTGTCCAGAATTTGCTATGGGAAGAAGCTGTCCGTTACCAACCTGAACCTGAGAAACTCCATTATATGCTTGAGGAGTTTGGAGATGCTGAAGGTTTGAAGTTAGATGAGAGGTAGCACCAGTATCTAAAAACCAGTCATCAGAAGTGGGCACATCAGTAGCCATGTAGGCTTGTTGTACAGGTAGATAAGAGAGATCAGTGCGATACCAGCACTGAAATGCAGAGTGACCAACTATGTTGCAGATCTGGCATTGAACCGTGGAACGAGGACGACGACCCCCACGAGTATTGGGCGAAGACGAGCGACCACCGCGATTGGAATTATAGGAAAAACGGCCTCGTCCACGCGGACGACCGCGAACCGCCTGAAGAGCTAAAGTGGGATCAGCTTGTATGGGAGATGGGAGGTCGGAAACGGCATCAGATTGCATATTTAACTCTTCGGTGCAGAGAAGAGAGTAAAAGTCATCTAGTCCAATCGGTTGAATCTGAGATCGAACGGCAGTCTTGAATCCATTGTAGGCTTGTGGTAATCCCTTGAGTGTATAGAGTATAATATCAGCAGAATCAACAGTGGAACCAGCAGCAGTGATTGCATCCACTAGTTGTTTAATATCAGACAAGTATTGAACCATAGTTTTGTCTCCTTTTTGAAGGTGAAGAAGTTCACTCTTCAGTTGTAGCTGTTTGGACGGATTAGTTGATTGAAGCCGACGCTGAATAGTGGTCCAAATGGCATGACAGGAGGGTAAATTGAGGACATATGGAAGTAATGACGGAGAAATCGTCGCATACAATGCAGAAGCTAAGTTCTGATCTATCAACTTCCATGTCTGATGAAGAGGATTGGTCTTGGAAGCTCCATCCGAAGACAGAATCTGAGGCGGTGGTTCAATAATGGAACCATCCAGGTAACTCTCAAAGCCATTGGCAGAAAAAAGAGTAAGGATTTGAGCTTTCCAAATGGGATAATTATCGACAGTGAGTTGCGTACTGAGCACTGTTTTTACATTCATCATAAGGAACTTAAGTTGAGCTGGAATGGGGGGTTCAGTCATTGCGACTATTTGAGAAGGAGTTACAGAGGATGTCGGAGAATCCATTTTGGGTTACTCAGCTGGTGAACACCGAAGAGGCTCTGATACCATGTAGAAGTCCTTCGTCCAGATCGACTCCGATCAACTGCATTGCAAGGTTAGAAAACATAGGAAGAAATGATGTAGCAATGCAAGGTATTGAGTAAAGCCATTGTATTCCTCTGTATTTCGCTTGTAGCTACAGTAAACATCTTATAGGAAGAAGATGACAGAGGTGGTTTGAAAAGAACGGCTGAGATCAAAATAGCTACAGTAAACGAACGATCAGGATTTCACTAGGTCTGTAAAAGCTGCTGGAGCCGTCGAAGGTAGTGGATAAGCAAGTGCACGTATCACTCGGGATATCATTTATCAAATATTTGGTCGATCATCATGTTGGAAGCTCAAAAAAAGGCCCTACAAACTCTATTAAATTTATATGATGATATGTATATATGTTATATATAATGTATTATGTAATAGTGTTATGACATAATGTATGTGTTGTATGCATACTACATTCCATGTATAACATATTGTATGATGCACATATTATGATACACATATATACTATATCATTATATAGTGAATTTATCATTTATGTATGTATATCACATATCATAATAAGATATAACTATACATAATGTAATGCCATATTAATTATGCATGTATTCATTATAAGGTATATATAAATGATTTAATTATATTATATTATAATTATAGTGTTAATTAATAAAATTTATGTGCATATTATAATATTATATATGTATATACCATCATTAATCAAAGCATTATCATAGAATTATATAAATATTATAAAAATAAAGAATATAAACTCAAATACTCTAAACATAAATACAAAAGAATCCTAGATCAATTTTAAACCGAACATTCAACAATTTTTTATTATTCATAAAAAATGATATCCATCAATATGAAGCTTTGTTTGAAATATCTTTCTTGCTGCTTTTTGAAACAATTTTTTAGTAATTAAAATTTCTTGAACTAAAAAGACAAAAGGATTATAGAGCAATTTTAAACCTAACATTAAAATTTTTTTATTATTCATCATTAATTAAAGCATTTATGTTACTATAAAATTATTCAAATATGTTCATTTTAAAAAATATAAACTCAAATACTCTAAACATAAAGACAAAAGAATCATAGAGCAATTTTAAACCTAACATTCAACAATTTTTTATTATTAATAAAAAATAATATCAACCAATATTGGCTTCAAATTCTCCTTAAAAAATTTAAAATTCACAATAAAACTCTTAACTCCATTTTCCTCAAATTTCTAATGAATTTATATCAGCACAAGCAAAATTTCTCAAACTGAATGTTGAATTTATAAATATACATAACTTTTATTGGTATTTATATAGTAATCCAAATAATACAAATTAGAAATTAAATTTTAAATTAAAAAAATTAAATAAAGATATAATGCAACATCAGAACTCATTTTTTTTCCAATTTTTAAATAATTATCATTTTATTTTAAATATTTGTTTTAAATTGTATTTTTTTTAAGTGGTGGAGAATGAGTCAGTACGTTTTTTTCATATATATTTGTTTTTTTTTTTAATCTAATCCCTATGAACAACCACAGCTGGATTCCATCAATTATTAATTAAAAAATATTTTTTTTTTCTAAAACAATCTTAGAGAAGTAGTCTATTAATGTTCCAAGCACAAAAAAGAAAATACAAATCTCTTAGAAAGGAAATATAAGTAAAAGACATTTCAAATGCATTTGAATGATAAGCATAAAGAAAAATATGTAAAGTGCCAGCACAAAGTGATAGAATAAGCTTCCAATATAGAGAAATTTTCAGTACAAGGTGTTTCAATACATAATGCTTTCATCTTGAGCTCAAACAGAGAACTTTCATAGCATTTTTCTTATTTCTGACTCAGATATTTATGTCATGAAATGCATGATAATAAAAATATGATATTGAATGTTGTTTTTGAAAAAAATGGTATAATGCATCCACTTATATAGAGAAACGTTGAAGTGATAGGACAATTATATTCGTATATAATACGAATATGATATACGATGGGAAATTTCGTCTTTACAAAGTAAGAATGCAAGCCGGGGAGAGAGAGAGAGATTCTAAATAATTTAAATTTATAATTAATGTTTCAATTGAGACAGCTTTCTTATTGCTTCTTAAAGCAGATATTTAGTATAAAAATTTAAATTTTTTATACTAAAAGCTTGCTTTAAGAATTAGTAAAAAAGCTGTCTCAAACTAGGCCTAAATTTAAAAAGAGAAAGATTCAAAATTTATTCTCAACTTTAAAAAAATTATTTTTTTCTACGGCAATTTTATAAATCAGAAAAAACTCTATCTCAGTATGTTGGGGATAGCTTTTCTATTGTTATTTTAATTTTTTTCCTATAAAATGTTATTTTTGAAAAATATTTTGAAATTTCAGTTGAGAAAAAAAAGGCCTAAGAAAAAAATTAAACTTTTAATAAATAATATTACTTTAAAATTCTTAAAAATTTTACTTAAATATTCTATTACAATTAGAAAGAAGAATTCCATTTTAGGCGTGGGCCCGAGGCCCACTAGGCTGGTGGAGAGTTCATAAGGCTAAGACATTCGTCGGCCCACTATTCCAATTTATTTGGTCAGCTCTTGTCGCTACACAGGCTACGGAGAAGCTGATAGGGATAATTCTTCTCAAAGTAGAATCTTTTATTAAATACTATTACTTTAATATTAATTTTAATATCTTATTTTGAAAATTCAAACATGCGACTTATGCGAGTGGGCCAGCAATAATTTAGTTATTTTTAATGGTCAATTTTGCTATCTTAAAATATAAACAATTAAAATTTCTAATTTTTTATTAAGTTGACTAACATATTGAGAAAATTTCCCGACAGTTGGGAGGTTTAGCCAGCATATCATGCCACCTGGAATTTTGAATGATTAACTAAATTGCATGAAAAATAATTTGCAAAGAAAGGAAAGTAATATTAAACTGTAAAACCGTAAAAAGGCGATATACACACACACACTGGAGACTAGGAAAGGCCGCTCAACTATTATTCATATTCGACAAGATCTTAAAATTCGACCCGACAATTCTCTATCCGGGTCAACTCATTTGCAAAATGGGTTGGATTCGAATTTTATATTTTGAGTTAATTGTATTTTTGGGTTGAATTTGGGTTAACCTTAAAACATAAAATTGACTTTGAGAACTAGAAACGTGCTCATCCTGTTCTCTGTTGCGCTCACCCTATCATCTATGCTTGCACATTATGATCATGCATCCAGCTCACCCGCTCATGCATGCCCGTTTGCACTTGGGTCAGTAGGTCGCATCTTGTTGATCAAGTTGAGCCATAATTCTAAGTCGTTTACCTAATCGGGTCGAAGTTTGGGTAAGATGAGTTAAATCCCAATTAATTGTTTTTTTGTTAAAAATATGATGATAAGCTTTATATTGAAATGTGATTTAGGTTTTATTTGGAATAATTTTCTTACTATTTTATTTTTTAAATCGTAATCATAATTTTTGTTTGTCTATTTTTTCATTATTTTTAAAAAATTATGTATTAGAAAACTATATATTCTTAACAACAACTTTAAAAATATTACTTTTTTCTACGGCAACTTTATAAAGTAGAAAAAAAATTCTATCTCAATATGTTTGGAATAGCTTTTCTATTGTAATTTTAAATTTTTCCTATAATTTTTTTTTAAAATATTTTGAAATTTAGGTTGAGAAAAAAAAGGCATATGAAAAAAATTTAAACTTTTAATAAATAATATTATTTTCAAATTCTTAAAAAATTTTAAGTAAATGATCTATTACGATTAGAAAGAAGAATTCCTTTTTAGGTGTGGGCCCGAAGCCCACTAGGCTGGTAGAGAGTTTCATAAGGCTAAGACATTCGTCGGCCCACTATTCCAATTTATTTGGTCAGCTCTTGTCGCTACACAGGCTACGGAGAAGCTGATAGGGATAATTCTTCTCAAAGTAGAATCTTTTATTAAATACTATTACTTTAATATTAATTTTAATATCTTATTTTGAAAATTCAAACATGCGACTTATGCGAGTGGGCCAGCAATAATTTAGTTATTTTTAATGGTCAATTTTGCTATCTTAAAATATAAACAATTAAAATTTCTAATTTGTTTATTAAGTTGACTAACATATTGAGAAAATTTCCAGTTGGGAGGTTTAGCCAGAATATCATGCCACGTGGAATTTTAAATTATTAACAAAATTGCATGAAAAATAATTTACAAATAGTGGAAATTAATATTAAACTGTAAAATCGTAAAAAGGTGATATATATACACACAAACACCTGGAAACTAGGGAAGGCCGCTCGACTATTATTCATACTCGTCAAGATCCTAAAATTCGACCCGGCAATTCTCTATCCGGGTCAACCCATTTGCAAAATGGGTTGGGTTTGAATTTTATATTTTGTGTCAATTGTATTTTTGGGTAGAATACGGGTTAACCCTAAAACATAAAATTGACTTGAGAACTAGAAACGTGCTCGTCCTGTCTTCTATTGCGCTTACCCCATCATCCATGCTTGCACCTTGTGATCATGCATCCAGCTAGCTCACCCGCTCATGCATGCTCATTTGCACTTGGGTTAATAGGTCGCATCTTGTTGATCAAGTTGAGTCTGGGTCGTGTTTGGGTCCATAATTCTAAGTTGTTTACCCAATCGGGTAGAATTTTGGGTAAGATGAGTTAAATCATAATGAATTTCAAATTGGATCCAAACTTGACCCGAAAACTCATTTTTGACACTCCTAATTTCAGAGATGATAACTCTTGCTTGAATGAATAATGATAGAGGAGTCCCCTCAATAGAGGACGTGCCTTTGTGGGGCACGGGAACTGTAATATTAAGGTAGGATAGTAGCGATGTTGGCAATTGCTACATTGAGCAATATCGCCAATTAATTTTGCTTATAGTTTTTCCCCTATTAATATATTCGTTTGTAAGTATGTTTTAAATAAATAAGAAAAACATCAAAAGAATTTTGACCATTGTTACATATCACTACAACTTTTTTTATTGTTTTTTTTTTTTTTGTTAAAAAAAAATAAACTATTAAGAATTGCCATATATTTTTATTAAATTATTAGGTATATATAATGATATTTTTAGATGTATTATTGAAAATTTATTAAGTTGAACATTTAGCACATTTTGAGAATATTTATTCATTTTTTTATTAAAGAAAGATATTTGGTAACGTTAAAATTATAATTTTTAATAAAAAATAAATTGTTCATATAACCACATTAAAATCTGATTAAGATAAATAGCTCTATCTAAAAGGATCAATTAATGAATATAACAGATACAAAGATTTCTATTATTTAGCTTCAGTTAAACCTTAAGTTCACAAACCCTAAACAATTAAGAAGAAAAAACTTAATTAATTACTTGGAATTAAACCAAGAAATGAAATGGAACTTTCAGCGGAAGGCTTTTCTTCTTAAACGACGAACCACATTTTTACTGAATTTGCCAAACAGAGTAACAAAGCAGGTTCTCTTTGCTTGCCTAATGGAAAGAAAAAAAAAATGTTGAACAGTAACTAATGGGGGATATTTATATCAGAACGGGAAGTCAGTCGGAACTGCAGTTTCAGAGTCAAAGAGGCCGTCGTCCCTACCGAGAATCCAATCAAAATAACTTTCATTGAAGACATCGTCGACGGAAGAATCTGAAGGAAGATCAGATACGAATAGATCGCCTTCGTCAAGCTTTTCTAATGTTGAGAAGATATCTTCGTCTTGATCCTTAAGAATAACAGCACAAGAGCAACAATCACCATCCGATCCTATGGAATCCGCTCTCCTGTTCTGAGATGAAAAATTCATTTTTTCTGCTTCCAGAAACTTTATCTTGTGTCTCACCTCTTCCAGCTTTTTGTTTATGGCTGCTAGTTCTGCTTGAGAGGACAAATTTGTTGGCGGAGAATGAACATCGCATTGTGGTTTCTGTGTGGAAATGGACTTGTAACGGTGGATTATGCGGTGGAATTCGGAAGGTTCATTCGGCCAGTAATGGAATGCACTGAGATCAGGAGAGAAAGAGGAGAACAGGACATCAACGCCACAAAGAACGGACAGCTCTTTAGACTTCTTCTCTATTCCTTTGATCCTTGATTTGTAAGTGTTGATCCGAGCACTAGGTTTTTCTCTGTACCTGATCTGTAGCTTTGCACGACCCATGGCCGGCTTCCTCTCCGGCGAGCAAAAGCAGATAACAGAGGCGAAAGTTTTTTCTGGTTGACAAAGCAGAAACAGGAGGAAGCGGACGGAAACAGAGAGAGAGAGAGAGGATAAGAGGAAAGAAAGTTGTGAGAAGAAAGGACCGTTGGTGGTCTAAAAAAATAAAATCCCTTGTAATTTCAATTTGACCGTTTTAACCCTATTTTTTATAGCCTTAGATCACCTGCAGAATAAAATATTCTGTCTATGCTCCGATATTTTATCTGTAGTAAAACATTATTTTTTTTAATATAATATATTTTATTTTTTTTTCGGATAATAAGACAAATATAAGTTTTTCAAATATTTTTTATTTTTTTTAATTTTATATACGCTTAACATATTTTATTGTTCTTAATATTTTGCATATTTTTAACTAATATTTTTAATTTTTATCATATTTTTAATATTTTACAAATAAATAGTATTAGTTAAAATAATTAATTTATTATGTAAAATGGAAATCAATATTATGTTTTCAAATAGCTTCGATCTAAAATTTTATTTATTAGAATTTATTTACTTTACGTAGTTTTTTATACTATAATTTTTTATTCTGATATAATTTTTATCAAAATATTTTGATTCAAAACTAATTAATTTATATCTTTAAAAAATGCATCTCATAAAAAAACGTGACTTTTAATATAAAAATTGGTTCTATTTCCAGTTAACAAAAATTGATTTAATATAAAAAATTTATCTCTGCAAAATGAATGTGATCAAAATATTCTACTAATCCTATTTCAAGTTGGCTAAAAAATAATTTAGGTATGAGTAAAAGTTAATTTTTAGCACATTAAATATATATAAATATAAATGTGGTGTAATATTATACATAAATTTGTCAATTTTTAAGTATGAATAAGCCTACCAAAAAATAAGTTTAAAAATGTCCAATTAAGAAAGTTAATATTAACATAAAATTAAATTATGGTCAAAGTAAACAATTATAATTAAAATTATTAAATTGTTATGCAAATATTATAATGTCATAAAAATAAATGACATTCAATTTTCTTTGCTTTTTAATCACAAATTTTAAGGGTATATATAACTTTATGCCTAATATAAATTTTCTTTGCTTTTTAATCACAAATTTTATGTCTCCAAAACATGCAAATATTATGGTATATATAACTTTATATCTAATAAGTCTCCAAAAAATCATCTCAATTAAGCACAAAAATAAGTTTAAAAATGTCCAATTAAGGAGAGATTATTAGGTGCGGGGTGCAGACGGGGAGAACCGTCCGCACAAGCATTGTTCGGCACTAGGTACCGGTACTCGATACCGCTGAGTACCGCTAGATACCTAGTGCTTTTGCGGACAGTGCACACTCCGCACCTAATAAATTTTCCCAATTAAGAAAGTTAATATTAACATAAAATTAAAATATGATCAAAGTAAATAATTATAATTGAAATTATTAAATTGTTATGCAAATATTATAATGTCATAAAAATAAAATTTATTCAATTTTCTTTGTTTTTTAATCACAAAATTTAAGGATACATATAACTTTATAACTAATAAGTCACCAAAAAATCGTCTCAATTAAACATGAATCTCAAGACGTATTCGAATGATAAACTTTTTCCTTATAGTCCTAACTATTCTTGAATTAATTCGCCAAACAGAAAATATCATTTATTAATTAATGAAAAACTTTCTACTAAATCACATATTCAGCGATAGTATTTATTTTATAAAATATTAATGGCAGAATAAATATAATTAAAATATGCAAAATATTAAACATAATAAAATAAATATGTTGCTTCTATATATTTTTTAAAAATATATAAAATAGTTATATTTAATTAATAATTCATTTAAACAAAATGGCATTGCAATTATTTAAAATCATAATGCAGATATATACTGTGAGGTTAATGAAGAATTAAAAAACTATGGGATTTTTCTTCCAAGCACCACTCTTTTCTATAATTGTACCCTTCCCCCCTCTCTCTCTCTCTCTCTCTCTCTCTCTCTCTCTCTCGTCTTGCTAGAGAAAAAAATCATGGGCTATACAAAATTAGAGAGGAAGCTATTGTGGAAAGTAATTTTTTTGTTTAATTTTTTTTAAAGTAGCTGAAAATTAGTGTCCAAATATTAATTATAATTACGGTCTAAAAAATAAAATATTAAGAAAATTGTTCTGGTTTCATTTGGGACAGCTTTTTTATTGTTTTTTAAAATAACTTTTTTGTACAAGAGATCGGGTATATGCGACTGAGTGGTCGACAGAAGAAATTCCTCCCGTCTCACCCAGGCTCGAATCCTCTAACTGTCCAAAAAAAATTCTTGTACAAAAATCAAAGTATTAAGAAAGTGGTGCCAAGGCGTCGTTTGGGATAACTTTTTTGTTGTTTTCTAAATTAAATTTTAGTACAGAATTTTTTTGAATTAAAAATTTTTGTACTAAAATGTAATTTTTAAAAACAATAAGAAAGCTGTCCCAAATGAAACCTAAATCTCTTTGTTTCACATTTTAAGCTCTTTTTTTTTCTTAGTAACCTTATGGATAATCCATTGCGCGTGGAATATAATTCCAGTATTTTATAAGAGGAGGTTTTGTTTGGAACAACTTTTACATATAGTTTTTTACAATTAAAAAAAAATTGTACTAAAAAATTGGTGCAGAAAATACTAAGAAAGCTGTAATTACAAACGAAATCAAAGATAACAGTAATTAAGCAAAATTTAAGTAAAGTTATGTTAATACTAAAATAAGTATCATAATTAGGTTTATGATAAAGCTACTGCATGCATTAGACTCCGAATTCATGTCCAATATAATACAATATATATAAGGATATATAGTTATATTTAATTAATAATTAATACATTTAAACAAATGACATATTCTAAAAATGGCAGATATATTACTTAATTAAAAGTTTAAAAGTTTCATAATTTTTTTTGGTAGGAGTTTGAATCTTCGGATTTGTATTTGGATAAATACAAATTTAAATATAATATTGGACCATATTTAATTTCATTTATTTAATCAACTAAAAATTAACTTTGAGTCAACTCAACATCAATTTCATTTATTTAATCAACTAAAAATTCTTGAACTAAAAAGACAAAAGGATCATAGAGCAATTTTAAACCTAACTTTAATTTTTTTTTATTATTCATCATTAATTAAAGCATTTATATTACTATAGAATTATTCAAATATGTTTATTTAAAATTATTATTATTATTATTATAAAGTCCTATAGATGACATCGATCCATTTCTTACTCATTAAAAAAATAAAAATAACAAGAAGATGTTAGAATCAAAAGAAGTATAAAGAAAATTGGAATGAGGCTTCAATTGATGCAGGAGGGAATCACAAATCATTGAGGATTTCCAGCAGTAGAAATCTTAAACATCGATTAAAGGGGAAAAATAATTGGAAGGTTTGGATCAACTATAGCATCATATATTTAAGATAACGATAATTATTTAGGTTTCGTTGGGGACAGCTTTAAATTATTATTTTTTGTTTTGTTTTTAACATATTTTTGTACTAAAAAATAGATTTACAAAACAGTAAAAATGGCGTCCCAACCGAAGCCTTAATCTTAGGCTTCATTTGGGACAGCTTTCTTACAGCTTTTTAAAACAATTTCTTAGTACAAAAAATTCAAGTAAAAAAAAATGGAATAAAAAACTACTTTATAAAGAATTAAGTAAGTTGTCCCAAATAGGTTGACCCGAACCCGAAACTTTTGAGTCTGATTCGGGTCAGATTTTCAGTTCGTGTCAAATATTAACACTCCTAACTCTACACTACTTTTTAGTCTACTTAAATAGAATAATTTTAGTAAATTATATATTTTTTTATTAGACGTATTTTGTAAGTCGATAAATTTTTATATTAAATCAATTTTAATTAAATAAATTTTTATATTAAAAACATGACTAGTCAATTATTTCAACTAATATTATTTATTTAGATCATATTGTAGTTTTGCTTCAATAAGTAGCTCTACTATGATCCAAAATTTAATAAAAATTTGTCATTTTAATTATAAAATATTAATGCCGAAATATTATTAGTAAAATATGCAAAATATTAATAGGTTAGGTCTACATATTTTTAAAATAAATAAATATGAAATAGTTAGATTTTAATAGTAGACTGGAAAAAAATTGGCATTGCAATTCATGTTTTAACTAGAATCTGTGATATATTAGTAGTTAATTAACGCTGACAGGGATGAAACATTGGAGATAAAATTTTATTACCTCTCTCTTAGGTTGTCAAGAAAATTGGGATAAAATTGTCAAACCAAGGTCCAAGTCGAGTAGCGGAGTGTTCAAATTCGAGCTCGACTCGCGAGCCGATAAACTTGACTCGTCGAGCCCGAATTTGAACGGATATTTTATTTTCCATTGAAGGAAGGCTGCCAAAGAACTCCTCTTCCTTAGTGACAAGTGACAATCATCTTTCCTAAATTGTGTTAAAAAATAAAATAAAATTAAAATTTATTTAAATAATTATAATAAAAAAAATCTTTCCTAAATTTGTGTTACTCTCTCTCTCTCCCTGCTGGTTTGTAGGGGTGTCAAAACGAGTCCACGGGTCATGTTCGGATCCAACCCAAAATGACCCGAATTCAAATATGTTGACCCTAATCATATCCGATTTTATAAATGGATCAGATTTTCTAACTAGGAAAAGACCTGTAAATCCTGGTTTTGCAGGTGCTGTTGGCTGAGTCCGAATGTGAATCACTGAATCCTCCGTGCTTGAGTCAACAAGTCTGTGACTGTGGGACCCAGTTTTGTAAACCGTAAAATATGTTTGTTTGTCCTATACTTATGACATGTCAACTAAAAATTTATCTTGATCGGGCACGAATCTCAATGCAAAATCAAGTTGGAAACTTCTGAAATTAAAATTAGGATGGACCACCCGAACTCTGATTTCAGCAAACTTATAGTCTATCTAAGCGTTTCAAGAATACGAACCCAACGACACCAAATCCAACCCGATCCGAGTCCAAACAGGTCCAAATCAAGGGTTAGAAGCGCTGTTGGAAGGTTCAAACCACAATTTGGATTATCAAACGGTTTTTAAACATAACTTTCTTATAGTCAAATCGAGCGGCTCGACGAGACAAATCCAACGAGCCCAAGATCATTGAATTCCGATATCACTAAGACATTCAAATGTCCATCAAACGGTCCATGATCAAGGGATTCAATATCGGCCATCTATCCAATCACTCCCCATTTAGCCTTGATCTCTCACCTATTTATGGGTCATGCCACTCCAGAAATTTATAAATAAACCCCTCATTTCTCTTGAAAAGGGCTCGAAGTAAGAAGAGAAGAGAAGGAAGAAGCTTCTCATCGACCACTGCCGAAGTTTCGCCAGACCACCGCCGAAGTTTCGTCGAACCACCACTTGAGGCCCTCACCTTCGTCGGACCACCGCCTGAGGCCCTCACCTTCGCCGGACCACCACTTGAAGCCCTTGCCGTTGCGGGACCACCACCTAAGGCCCTCGCCTTTGCCAGACCACCACCAGAGCATCTTAAGAGGACATTCGCCACTTGTGGAAGTTCAAATTTCGAAGAACTGGATGCTTTGAGAAACTTGGTGCAATTTTTCCTACATTATTCAAAAACCCAAGCAAAAGAGCAAGTTTTTTTGTTTTCAGCTTATCCTCAACCAAAGCAGCAGGTGAAAATTAATTTAATTATCAATAAAATTTCATTTCATTGTCGTTTTCTCTACTTTAATTCTCTCAAACCAAAATTTTTATGTTGCAATAATTGCATTTTTTTTACTATTGAATTATATGATATAAGAGTTTGAAATTATTCCATTCGCCATCGCAATTACCCTCGATAGGTTTTAACATGGAACTTCCATCATCAATAACAGATGCGCCCAGGAATATAGTAAGAAGGTAAAACAATATGTTTTATACTATACAATAGTTCAGTAGATAATTCGTGTGCACTACTTAAGAAAAATCATTGCTCAATTTGTCCCCTACTAAAAATAACTCTGAACCCACTCTACGTGGGCCCATAGCATAAAACCTATTGAAACTTGTATGAGATTATTGCAAATAAGAGTTATAAAAAAATTTAGGAGACAAAACTAGGACACTTACAGAGAATAGAATGGTCTTCAGGAGATGTTGTATTAGTGTCATATCTTAGGGGAATGAGAATGGTGATGCTTTGAAAGGTTAAGCCTTCTATCTTAAATAATTCACTTCATTAAATTCATTGGTGCATTTTTATTAACAAGTATATTCGCTTATTGCAAAACTTTGACAATTGGAGGCTATGATATGACAATTTGCTAGTAGAAACTTCTCTTAAATATAGAATTGCATAGAATGAACTTAAATCTCCATTTGATTTACTTACTAATGCATTTAATATAGAACTTCATGCATCAGTATAACTTTGTCCTTGTTTACTGCATCACTACTTTTTTACAAGCAAACATGATATAATGTGATGGTATTGGATACAAGCGTAGTAATTTATCATCACTTGAAGAAACTTTGTTTGGACAATCCAACACATGGGACTCTATGCTTCCTAATTTTGCCACACGGGTCCTTATATTATCTTTTTTGCCACACCTAAGTTAGTTGCTCCCGGTTTTCATCTCCATTCATTCTCTAGCATTTTGATTAAAAGCTTTCAAATTCCAATTAATGAACTTTATCTTAGTTTTTGGACTAAAACTTTAGGATTTAGGGTTTAGGGTTTAGAGTAACATTGCATAATATAGCTATATTTCTTTACTTTTAGAGGATGTGGCCCTTCCCACTAACAGAACCTTTAGAAAGGGTGGTAGAAGGGGGAGGAGACTATAATAGATGTATTCACCTGTCAATCCTTCTTCTACTTTAGCAAAGATTCGTTAAAGAGGGGGGTATGATAATCTAATAATAAGAATTTTGCTAGTTGTAGCTTGTCATTTCATTGCTTAGTGAGATTTTTTGCAAAACATTTGAAGTCCTTAAGATTTTCTTTTTGTTCCGAATAAGAATTTTTTACCCCGACCTTTATGAATTTTTTTTTTCTAATTTTCTTTTATTATTATTAAGCACTATCGATGACATTTAAGGTAAGTTCTTAGCTGATTCTTCCCATTTTTTTCTTCTGTTTTGTCTTAGGCTTTAATTGCAATTATTGTGTTTTAAAGTAATTTTTAGTTTTTTTTTTCAAAAATAAAAATAGAAATTATTTCAAATAAAACCTTAATCGTTTAAAATTGAAATTATTAACTCAGAATTAGCGGGGTTCTTAATCATTTGATATTAATATTATTGCTTTTCTCTAAGAAAAAAAGTACTAGAGCAACTTGTTTGTAACTGGATTTCAATTCAGGTGAGGATTACTGTAATCTTATCGTCTTAAATTTTAAGAACGAGTCAGCCTCTTATATCTCAAGCAAACACTAGTGGAATTTTTTCAACCGGGTGTGATCCTGTGTTTTTTTTCGCTTTATAGGATTTCCACGTAAAAATCCTGATGTATTTATTTTTCTTCAATTTGTGTGTTGATATCCGTACATATTGTAATTCTTAAATTTACGTAAATATTCTATTACGATTAGAAAGAATTATTCCTTTTTAGGAGTGGGCCCGAGGCCCACCAGGGCTTGTGGAGAGTTCGTAACTCTAAGACATGCATCGGCCCACTCTTGCAATTTAGTGGGTCAGCTCTTGTCGCTACATAGGCTACGGAGAAGCTGATGACATATTCTTTTTTTTTTTTTTTTTCTTTTTTTTTTTTTTTTTGGGACATTTAGGCCATATAAGGCAAACTCACACACACAACGCATACACATGAACTCGAACCTTGGACCTCTTAGTTGGAAGCCTAAGCTCTCAACCAATAGGCCAAGAAGAGTTGTGTGATGACATATTCTTCTCCAAGTAAAATCTTGTAATATATACTCTTATTTTGGAAATTCAAACCTGAGACTATGCTAGTGGGCCAACAATAATTTAATTATTTTTAATGGTCAAATTTTCTGGCTTGGCTTAAAATATACTATTAAATTTTCTAATTTGGTTAATAATTTGATTAACACATCGAGAAAATTTCCGCCTAGTTGGGAGGTTTAGCCAGCATATTGTGCCACGTGGAATTTTTAATTATTAACAAAATTGCATGAAAAATAATTTCTAAAGTAATATTAAACGGTAAAATCATAAAAGGGCAATATATATATGTGTGCGTGCGCGCGTGCGCATGTGTAGACTAGGGAAGGTCACTCTACTATTATCAATATTCAACACGGTCCTAAAATCCGACCCGAAAATTCTTTGTCCGGGTCAACCTATTTGGGAAACGGGTTGGGTTTGGATTTTATATACTGAGCCGATTGTATTTTCAGGTAAGGTTCGGGTTGATCAAAAAATTTGAAATTGACCCGAGTCAACCAAAAACATGCTCGTATTATCCTATGTCGCGCTCACTCCGTCATCCATGCTTGTGCATTGCAATCATGCATCAAGCTCACCCGCTCATGCATTGCGCTTGCCTGTTTGCACTCAGGTCAGTAGTTCGGCTCTTGTTGATCAGTTTGGGTCCGGGTCATGTTTGGGTCTAGAATTATGACCCGTTTACCTAATCGAGTCGTGTTTCAGGTCAAACGAGTTAAAGGTGTAATTTTAAATTAGACCCGAACTCAACCCAAAAACTCTTTTTTGACACCCCTAATTTTAGAGATGAAAACTCTCGCTTGAATGAATAATGATAGAGGAGTACCCTCGAGCCTCTATGGGGCAAGGGAAGCCTAATTAAAGAAATAACTTGGACATCATAGGAACTATAACATTAAGGTAGGGTAGTAGCGATGTTGGCAATTGGTACATTGAGCCACGTTGCCAATTAATTTTGCTTATAGTTTTTCCCCTATTAGTGTATTCGTTTGTAAGTTTGTTTTAAAAAAATAAGAAATCCTCAAAAGAATTTTGACCTTTGTTACATATCACTACAACTTTGTGTTTTAATGCTTATTAGCCTTATTTATATTTTTATTAATTTTTTTAAATAAAAAAATTAAACTATTAACTATTGCCATAATTATTAACCATATATAATGACATTTTTAGATCTATTATTGAAAATAAATTATTTCATATATTTTGAAAAAAACAATTTATTATCTTAAACATTTAGCACATTTTGAAAATATTTATTCATTTTTTTATTAAAGAAAGATAATCGGGAACGTTAAAATGATAAATTTTAATTATAAATTTTAATAAAAAATAAATAGTTGATATAACCAAATTAAAGTTTGATTAAGGTAAAAATTAATGTATAAAACAGATACTAAGATTTCTATTATTTAGCTTCAGTTAAACCTTAAGTCCACAAACCCCAAACAATTAAGAAGAAAGAGTTAATTAATTATTTGGAATTAAGCCAAAAAATGAAACGGAACTTTCAGCGGAAGGCTTTTCTTCTTAAACGACGAACTACATTTTTACTGAATTTGCCAAACAGAGTAACAAAGCAGGTTCTCTTTGCTTGCCTAATGGAAACAAAAAACAAAATGTTGAACAGTAACTAATGGGGGATATTTATATCAGAACGGGAATTCAGTCGGAACTGCAGTTTCAGAGTCAAAGAGGCCGTCGTCCCTACCGAGAATCCAATCAAAATAACTTTCATTGAAGACATCGTCGACGGAAGAATCTGAAGGAAGATCAGATACGAATAGATCGCCTTCGTCAAGCTTTTCTAATGCAGAGAAGATATCTTCGTCTTGATCCTTAAGAATAACAGCACAAGAGCAACAATCACCATCCGATCCTATGGAATCCGCTCTCCTGTTCTGAGATGAAAAATTCATTTTTTCTGCTTCCAGAAACTTTATCTTGTGTCTCACCTCTTCCAGCTTTTTGTTTATGGCTGCGAGTTCTGCTTGAGAGGATAAATTTGTTGGCGGAGAATGAGCATCGCATTGTGGTTTCTGTGTGGAAATGGACTTGTAACGGTGGATTATGCGGTGGAATTCGGAAGGTTCATTCGGCCAGTAATGGAATGCACCGAGATCAGGAGAGAAAGAGCAGAACAGGACATCAACGCCACAAAGAACGGACAGCTCTTTAGACTTCTTCTCTATTCCTTTGATCCTTGATTTGTAAGTGTTGATCCGAGCACTAGGTTTTTCTCTGTACCTGATCTGTAGCTTTGCACGACCCATGGCCGGCTTCCTCTCCGGCGAGCAAAAGCAGATAACAGAGGCGAAAGTTTTCCGGTTGACAAAGCAGAAACTGGAGGAAGCGGACGGATACAGAGAGAGAGAGGATAAGAGGAAATAAAGTTGTGAGAAGAAAGGACCGTTGGTGGCCTAAAAAAAAATCCCTTGTAATTTCGATTTGACCGTTTTAACCCTATTTTTAATAGCCTTAGATCACCTACAGAATCAATATTCTGTCTATGCTCCGATATTTTATCTGTAGTAAAACATTATTTTTTTGAATATAATATATTTTATTTTTTTTCGGATAAGAAGACAAATATAAGTTTTTCAAATATTTTTTATTTTTTTTAATTATATATACGCTTAACATATTGTATTGTTCTTAATATTTTGCATATTTTTAACTAATATTTTTAATTTTTATCATATTTTTAATATTTAACAAATAAATAGTATTAGTTAAAATAATTAATTTATTATGTAAAATAGAAATCAATATTATGTTTTCAAATAGCTTCGATCTAAAATTTTATTTATTAGAATTTATTTATTTTACGTAGTTTTTTATACTATAATTTTTTATTCTGATATAATTTTTATCAAAATATTTTGATTCAAAACTAATTAATTTATATCTTTAAAAAATGCATCTCATAAAAAAACGTGACTTTTAATATAAAAATTGGTTCTATTTCCAGTTAACAAAAACTGATTTAATATAAAAAATTTATCTCTGCAAAATGAATGTGATCAAAATATTCTACGAATCCTATTTCAAGTTGGCTAAAAAATAATTTAGGTATGAGTAAAAGTTAATTTTTAGCACATTAAATATATAAATATAAATATGGTGTAATATTATACATAAATTTGTCAATTTTTAAGTATGAATAAGCCTACCAAAAAAAAAGTTTAAAAATGTCCAATTAAGAAAGTTAATATTAACATTTAAATAAAAACTTTATTGAAAATGAAATTAATTTTCACCTGCTGCTGCTGCTGAGGATAAGCTGAAAACAAAAATCTAGCTCTTTTGTTTGGGGTTTTTGAATAATGCAGGAAAAATTGCACCAAGTTTTTTAAAGCATCCAGTTCTTCGAAATTTCAACTTCGGCAAGTGGCGAATGTCCTCTTCAGATGCTCCCTCCTGATCTGCGACAGCATATAAAATTGTGTTGCCGCACTCTAGATGTTTCGCAATGCTCACCCTCCGCAGATACCGCGCCGCTCCGCTCAAGCTCGGCCGCGGCAAACTGTGTGAGAGATGTGGAAGCCCTAAGCCATCAGATTGCGAATAACTGCATGATTTTATTCCCCAACAAACTGGTGAAGAAATCATTTTGCCACTAATTGTAGAAGAAACCTACCGTCCGAGGAACTCCAGAAGCTTGGCAAGCCGAAGAGAGCAATAGGAAGGAGCCCAATGGCCGGCCGAGAGGAGTGAGATAGGGCAAGCCAGGAGGTAAAAGAAGGAAATCGTGAAATAGGGCTTGGGGTGCAAAGGAGTCTGAGTCTAGTCGAGTTTAGACCATTATCAAGTTCGGCTCATTAGTAGGAAAGTGAGCTCGAACTCGAGCTCGAGCTTGACAGGTGAGTTCGACCTCGAGCTCGTCTCACTATAAACGAGCTAAAGCCGGCTCGTGAGCTATGACCGAGAATTTTTAAATTTAGGTGGGATTTTTAAAAGTTAGGCGAGATTTTTAAAACTTAGTCAAAATTTAGAAAAAAATATGAAATGTTTAACATTTAAATAAAAAACTTTGGTGGGTTTTATTATTTTTTAATATTTAAATTTATTAAATAAAATAAAATTCATACACACATCACATATGTAAGACTCGAATTCAAGACCTTTTGATTGGTAGTCAAAGCTCTCAATCAATAGATCGAGATGAGTTGATTATCAACTTAATATTAGGATGATATTGAGAGAATGAATATACATGTTATGTTATGACAAAAATAATCATTATAATATTTGTCCCATTAAGAAGGCTTTTTAAAGCTAGAGAAAAGTGAATATTATGAAAGAGTTTACTTAAATTAAAAAGGAGATGAGAGAAGATTAAGAAATTACTTGTTTTCTATTTCAGCTTACTCGATACAAACTCAAACAACACACCCCGTTCAAATTATGCCAACACACACATCAATTCAATAATTACAAATAACAATGATTATAAGGATGATAATGAGAGAATATGTTTAATTTGTTATGAGAAAATAATAACAATATTTATTTAAAAATGGCTTTTTCATAATACCCTTTATAATATATTTTTTCTTCAAATTCTTTTGTCACTTGAATTTCAATGTTAGGCTTCATTTGGAATGGTTTTTTTAACTATTTTTGTGGTAAAAAAAAGTTACTAAGAAAATAATGAGTGTTTGAAATACCATTTTTATATTATTATTATTTCTTTAAAAATTGCTTTTAAAAAGCTATTTTTAAAAAATATTATTTTATTATGTTTAATATACTTTGCATATTTTGATAATATTTATTCCACTATTAATTTTATATGAAAATATATCATTGATGAAATTGAGATTTGAAACAACGCTACAACAAGATTGATTGACACAACCAATTTCCACACAGCACTACCACTAATAAAAATTGAGGTCAACCATTCGAGTAATCATAATTATATTAGGAAATCTCAAGATCAACTAAATCCAATTTAGTAGAAAGTTTTTGCATTAATTAATAAATTATATTTTTCTATTTGGCAAATTAATTCACGAATAGTTAGGACTATAAGGGAAAAGTTTACCATTGGAATATGCCTAATTGAGACGATTTTGTGGTGACTTATTAGGTCTAAAGTTATATATGTTCTTAAAATTTGTGATTAAAAAACAAGGAACATTGAATGGCATTTATTTTTTCTGGCAGTATAATATTTTGCATAACAATTTAATAATTTCAATTATAATTATTTACTTCGACCATATTTTAATTTTCTGTTAATATTAACTTTCTTAATTGGACATTTTTAACTTTTTTTTTTGTAAGGTTTGTTGCGTCCTGGAGTATTCGCGGCGGTAGAGAAATATAAAGTTTAACGTCTTAACATTGTACGAAAAACCAGCACACATACAAATAAAAAGAGAGAGTGCAGCATTAAATGAGACACTAAGATTTTTTCGTGAAAAACCCCAGAAAAGGGGGAAAAACCACAGGGTCTAGCCTAGTTTGAATGAATCCACTAGTATTTGTAGTCGATTACAAATGATGCCCTTCTTTCCCTTCTTAGGAAGAAGGCCTTGCCTTGATGGTACAAATGTACATCACATAGAGCGCATTACATGGCAGGAGTTACAATAATCAATAAAGACATGCTTTTTTGGCCAGCAGGATCATAGTTGATAAGATAGATGTTCGAAACACCGTAGTTGGCAGGAGACCGGGGTCAGAAAGACCGTTGTCTAGTGATGAGGTCAGATGGACCATAGTAGGTGACGGAGGTCAAAAGGACCATAGTCGGCAGGAGACCGGGGTCGGAAAGACCGTAGTTGGAGGGCAGTACTTCGGGAGAATTGTCGGCGTCAAGTGGTGCCTTGGAAGAAGTCCGGGCATCAGGTGGTGGCCTGGTGGAGCTCAGGGCCTCAAATAGTGGTCAGGTGGAATTCTGGGCCTCAGGTGGTGGCCTGGTGGAGCACAAGGCCTTAAGTGGTGGTCCGGATGAAGTCTGGGCCTTAGGTGGTTGTCCAGCGGAGCAATGACGTCAGGAGGTGGTCCGACAGAAGTCCGGGCCTCAGGTGGTGTCTTGGTGGAGCACAAAGCCTCAAGTGACGGTTAGACGGAAGTCCAGGCCTTAGGTGGTGACCTGGTGGAGCACAATGCCTCAAGTGGTGGTCCGGACGAGTAACGGCATCTGACGGTGGTCTGGCGGAGGTGAGGGCCTTAAGTGGTGGTCCGGCGGAGCAACGGCATCAGGCGGTGGTCTGGCGGAGCAACAACGTTAGGCGAGGAAGGCGAGGGCCTCTAGTGGTGGTCCTGCGGAGCAACGACGTTAGGCAGTGGTGCGGCGGAGGTGATGGCCTCAAGTGGTGGTCCGACGGATCAACGACGTTAGACAATGGTCCGGCGGAGGTGAGGGCCTCACGTGGTGGTCCGGCGAAGGTCCGGCGGTGGTCGAGGAGGAGCTTCTTCCTTCTCTTCTCCTCTTCTCTTCTTGCTTCCCTCCTATTCTTCTCTTCTTCTTCTCCTCCTTCTTTCTTGGGTCCCCTCTCAAGAGAAATGAGAGGTCTATTTAAAGATTTTCTGGAGTGACATAGCTTGTAAATAGGTGTGAGATCAACGACAAATAGGGAGTGGTCAAATGGACGGTTGATATTGAATCCCTTGATCGTGCATAGTTCGTCAGACATTTGAAGGTCTTAATGACTTCGGAATTTGACGATCTTAGACTCGTTGGATTCGTCTCGTCGAGCCGCTCGATCCGATCATAAGCTCGTCAAGTTCGGAGACCGTTTGGTAACTCGAATTGTGGTATGAACTTTTCAACAGCGCTTCGGGTCCTTGATTTGGACTCATTTGGGCTCAGATTGAGTTAAATTTGGTGTCGTTGTGTTCGTATTTTCGAAAAGCTCAGTTTGACTGTAAGTTTGTTGAAATTGGAGTTCAGATGCTCTCGGATTTAATTTTTGAAGTTTCCAACTTGATTTTTGCCTCGAGATTCGTGCCCGATCAAGATAATTTTTGCATGACGTGTCAAGCTTATTCATAATTAAAAATTGACAAATTTATGTATAGTATTATATCATATTTATATTTTAAAATTTAATGTACTGAAAATTAACTTTTACTCATCTCTAAATTAATTTTTAGCCTACTTTAAATAGGATTAGTAGAATATTTTGATCATATGCATTTTGTAGAGAAGTCTTTTTGTATTAAATCAATTTTTTGTCAACTTGAAATATAATCAATTTTTATATTAAAAGTCACTTTTTTGACCTGTTGTATTTTGTAGAGATATAAATTTATTAGTATTGAATCAAAATATTTTGATAAAAATGGGATAAGAAAAAAATTATACTATAAAAAGATAAGTCAAAGTAGGGGTGCAAACGAGTTGAGCTCAAGTCAGGTTTAATTCAAGCTTGACTCGCGAGCCAAATATCAAGCTCTCAAACTTGAGTCGAGTTCAGAAGGTGGGGTGTGATCCCGCCTTCCTGCGTTGCAATCCTTCCTTCCTACTGGTGTTCGAGCATTCCAACTCTGCAATCCCTCCTCGCCAGAGATTTCGTTCGAGCCCGCCCGCCATTATGTAACACATCCGAGCCGGCTCACGAGTAATCGAGCCGTGCTTTGGTTGGATAGAGCTCGAGCTCGATAAAACAACAAGCTCGAAATTCTGTTTAAGGTCGACACATGAGCACGACTTACGAGCTCGATAACTCGACTTGCGAGCCTGTTAATGAGCCTGGCTTGAGCCGGCTAGACTCGATTGCACTCCTAAGTAAAAGAAATAAATTCAAATAAATAAAACTAGGTCTAAACTATTTGAAAGCAAAATATTTATTTTCATTTTAGACGACAAATTAATTATTTCAACTAGTACTATTTATTTGGATCGTATTTTAATTTAACTTAATTATATAGCTCTACAATGATCGCAAATAAAATTACATTTATAATAAGAAATTAATGCCGAATAAATATTAGTTAAAAAATACGTAAAACATTCAAATAAAAAAAATTAAAAAATATGAAATACTTATGTTTGACATATTATTGGATAAAAAATAAGATATATTATATTCTAACAAATAATGATTTACATTTAAGTAGAAAGACTATGAAGAAATAGGTGAAACGGTCAAATTGGGAAGATATATGGCCAACGATCCTTTTATCTTCTCACAAATTTAAAAAAAAAAAAATTCCACTAATCCTCTCTCTCTCTCTCTCTCCGTCTGCTGTCTCTGTTTCTGCTCTGTCAACTGGTCAACTGGAAAACTTTCGCCTCTTTTATCTGATTTTGCTGGCTGGAGAGAAAGCGATGGGTCGTGCAAAGCTACAGATCAGTTACAGAGAAAAAGGAAGTGCTCGAATCAACACTTACAAATCAAGGATCAAAGGAATAGAGAAGAAAGCTAAAGAGCTTTCTGTTCTTTGTGGCGTTGATGTCCTGTTCTGCTCTTTTTCTCCTGATCTCAGTGCATTCCTTAACTGCCCCAATGAACCATCCGAATTCCATCTCATAATCGACCGTCATAATTCCATTTGCTCACAGAAACCACAATGCGAGCTTCCTTCTCCGCCAATAAATTTGTCGTCTCAAGAAGAGCTCGCTGCAATAAACAAAAAGCTGGAAAGGTGAGACAAATGAAAAACTTTCTGGAAGCAGAAAAAATGGATTATTCATCCCCAACAGGAGAGCGGGCGGATTCCATAGGTATTTTTGAAGAAGACGAAGATATTTTCTCTACATTAGAAAAGCTTGACGAAGGCGATCTATTCGTATCTGATCTACCTGCAAATTCTTCCGTCGACGATGTCTTCAATGAAAGTTATTTTGATTGGATTATCTGTAAGGATAGCCTATTTGAATCTGAAACTGCAGTTCCGACTGACTTCCCCTTCTGATATAAATATATAAATATCCCCAATTAGTTACTGTTCAACATTTTTTTTTCTTCTTTCTATTAGGCAAGCAAATAGAACCTGCTTTGTTATTCCAGCTTTTTTTGATTGCAGCGAGCTCTTCTTGAGACGACAAATTTATTGGCGGAGAAGGAAGCTCGCATTGTGGTTTCTGTGAGGAAATGGAGTTGTAACGGTCAATTATGCGATGAAATTGGGATGTTTCGTTCGGGCAGTAATGTAATGCAGTGAGATCAGGAGAGAAAGAGCAGAACAGGACATCAACGCCACAAAGAACAGAAAACTCTTTAGCCTTCTTCTCTCCCTTGATCCTTGATCTGTAAGTGTTGATTCGAGCACTAGGTTTTTCTCTGTGCCTGTTCTGTAGCTTTGCACGACCCATCGCTTCCTCTCCGACGAGCAAAATCAGATAACAGAGGCGAAAGTTTTCCGGTTACACATTACTTCAACTTTGTGTTTGTATATTAATGCTTATTTAAATGTTTATTAATTTTTTGTTAAAAATAAAAATTAACTATTAACTATTGCTATATTTTTTAATTAAATTATTAACTATATATAATGACATTTTTAGATGTATTATTTTAAATAAATTATTTCATATATTTTGAAAAAAAAAATAATCATCTTAAACATCTAGCACATTTTGAAAATATTTATTCATTTTTTTATTTAAGAAAGATAATCGGTAACGTTAAATTGATAAATTTTAATTATAATTTTTAATAAAAAATAAATAGTTGATATAACCAAATTAAAGTCTGATTAAGGTAAATATTAATGTAAAAAACAGATACTAAGATTTCTATTATTTAGCTTCAGTTAAACCTTAAGTTCACAAACCCTCAACATTTAAGAAGAAACACTTTATTAATTACTTGGAATTAAGCGGAAGGCTTTTCTTCTTAAACGACGAATTACATTTTTACTGAATTTGCCAAACAGAGTAACAAAGCAGGTTCTCTTTGCTTGCCTAATGGAAAGAAAAAAAAAATGTTGAACAGTAACGGATATTTATATCAGAACGGGAAGTCAGTCGGAACTGCAGTTTCAGAGTCAAAGAGGCCGTCGTCCCTACCGAGAATCCAATCAAAATAACTTTCATTGAAGACATCGTCGACGGAAGAATCTGAAGGAAGATCAGATACGAATAGATCGCCTTCGTCAAGCTTTTCTAATGTTGAGAAGATATCTTCGTCTTGATCCTTAAGAATAACAGCACAAGAGCAACAATCACCATCCGATCCCATGGAATCCGCTCTCCTGTTCTGAGATGAAAAATTCATTTTTTCTGCTTCCAGAAACTTTAACTTCTGTCTCACCTCTTCCAGCTTTTTGTTTATGGCTGCGAGTTCTGCTTGAGAGGACAAATTTGTTGGCGGAGAATGAACATCGCATTGCGGTTTCTGTGTGGAAACGGACTTGTAACGGTGGATTATGCGGTGGAATTCGGAAGGTTCATTCGGCCAGTAATGAAATGCACTGAGATCAGGAGAGAAAGAGCAGAACAGGACATCAACGCCACAAAGAACGGACAGCTCTTTAGACTTCTTCTCTATTCCCTTGATCCTTGATTTGTAAGTGTTGATTCGAGCACTAGGTTTTTCTCTGTACCTGATCTGTAGCTTTGCACGACCCATGGCCGGCTTCCTCTCCTGCGAGCAAAAGCAGATAACAGAGGCGAAAGTTTTCCGGTTGAGAAAGCAGAAACTGGAGGAAGCGGACGGATACAGAGAGAGAGAGAGAGAGAGAGAGAGAGGATAAGAGGAAATAAAGTTGTGAGAAGAAAGGACCGTTGGTGGCCTAAAAATAAAATCCCTTGTAATTTCGATTTGACCGTTTTAACCCTATTTTTAATAGCCTTAGATCACCTACAGAATCAAATATTCTGTCTATGCTCCGATATTTTATCTGTAGTAAAACATTATTTTTTTTAATATAATATATTTTACTTTTTTTCGGATAATAAGACAAATATAAGTTTTTCAAATATATATATTTTTTAATTATATATACGCTTAACATATTTTATTGTTCTTAATATTTTGCATATTTTTAACTAATATTTTTAATTTTTATCATATTTTTAATATTTTACAAATAAATAGTATTTGTTAAAATAATTAATTTATTATGTAAAATGGAAATCCATATTATGTTTTCAAATAGCTTCGATCTAAAATTTTATTTATTATAATTTATTTATTTTACGTAGTTTTTTATAGTATAATTTTGTATTCCGATATAATTTTTATCAAAATATTGTGATTCAAAACTAATTAATTTATATCTTTGTAAAATGCATTTCATAAAAAAATTTGACTTTTAATATAAAAATTGATTCTATTTCTAGTTTAAAAAAACTGATTTAATATAAAAAATTTATCTCTACAAATTGCATGTGATCAAAATGTTCTACTAATCCTATTTCAAGTTGGCTAAAAAATAATTTAGGTATGAGTAAAAGTTAATTTTTAGCACATTAAATATATAAATATAAATATGGTGTAATATTATACATAATTTTTTCAATTTTTTAGTATGAATAAGCCTACAAAAAAATTAGTTTAAAATGTTCAATTAAGTAGAGATTATTAGGTGCGGGGTGCGGACGTGGAGAACCGTCCGCACAAGCATTATTCGGCGCTAGGTACCGGCAATCGTTACCGCTGGGTACCGCTAGGTACGTAGTGCTTGTGCAGACAGTGCGCACTCCGCACCTAATAATTTTTTCCAACTAAGAAAGTTAATATTAACATAAAATTAAAATATGATTGAAGTAAATAATTATAATTGAAATTATTAAATTGTTATGCAAATATTATAATGTCATAGAAATAAATGATATCCAATTTTCTTTGTTGTTTAATCACAAAATTTAAGGTTATATATAACTTTATATCTAATAAGACATATTCGAATGATAAACTTTTTCCTTATAGTCCTAACTATTCTTGAAATAATTGGCCAAAGAGAAAATATCATTTATTAATTAATGATAAACTTTCTACTGAATCACATATTTTATTTTATAAAAGATTAATGGAAGAATAAATATAATTAAAATATGCAAAATATTAAACATAATAAAATATGTTGCTTCTATATATATTTTAAAAATATATAAAATAGTTATATTTAATTAGTAATTCATTTAAACAAAATGGCATTGCAATTATTCAAAATCATAATGCAGATATACTGTCATAATGCAGATATATACAGTACTTGAAGGTAAAAAATTGTGGTGGAGAGTTAGCAGTGTAAAGTTATATTCTTTTCCTGTGAGGTTAATGAAGAATTAAAGCTAAGGTCCCTAAGGACAGCAGGATTTTTCTTCCAAGCCGCCCCCCCCCCCCCCCCTTGCAAGGAAAAATTATTGCGTCCTCCCACCTGACGTAGAGATACATCCTCCCACCGCTAAAAAACTCGATTTTTGCTAGCTATTATTTGGTAATAACGAAGAATATCATCATGTGAAGACCAATACCTAGTTATACCGAGCTATACCGAGCAATACCGAGCAATACAAAAAAATACCTAGTTTTTCCTAGAAAAAACTCGGTATTGCTCGGTATAGCTCGGTATTGCTCGGTATAGCTCGGTATAACTCGGTATTGGTCTTCATATGATGATATTCTTCATTATTACCAAAAAATATCTAGCAATACCGAGCAAAAAGCGAGTTTTTTAGCGGTGGGAGGACGTATCTCTACGTCAGGTGGGAGGACGCAATAATTTTTCCCTTGCAAGAGAAAAAAATCATGGGCTATACAAAATTAGAGAGGAAGCTATTGTGGAAAGTAAAAATTTTTATTTAATTTTTTTGAAAGTAGCTGAAAATTAGTGTCCAAATATTAATTATAATTGCGATCTAAAAAGTAAAGCATTAAGAATGTTATCTTAGTTTTATTTGGGACGACTTTTTTATTGTTTCTTAAATCAACTTTCTTGTACAAGTTTTCGGGTATGCGGCCGAGTGGTCGACGTAAGAAATTCCTTCCATCTCATTTAGGCTCGAATCCCCTACGAAGCCTAAATAATAAAGACTTTTGATTGCGTTATATAGCGCTTATCTTGATCTATGCATTTATGAATTTAATTTGTAAATTTAGATTCAAATTCTTATTTGATAAAATAAACCTTTTTTTAGATATTTATATTTTAATATTACTTTGAGCCAACTAAAAATTTTTAAAATCTTTTAATTTTGCTCAATTTCGAGATGAGTTAGAATCAAATTTTCTTCTTCTGAATTGAATCAAATTCACTCGAATTTTATTTGATATCAAACTAAATACTTGAATTCAATAACTTTTTTTGGGATAAATTATTATAGAGTAATGACATCCATTTCTTACTCATTAAAAAAATAAAAATAACAAGAAGATGTTCGAATCAAAAGACAAGCCCGATCGGGCTAGGGCGGGCGACACGCACGGCAGAGGCTGGAGTCGGCTTCGTTGACGGCGGCGGTTCAGGCGGGAGGTCGGCGACGTCGGCTCAGGCGGTTGACGGCAGGAGCAGGTATTGGCCGGCGGTGAGAATATTAGAGGCTGGCTAGGGCACGGGCAAAGAAACAGTCGCGGCAGTTGGAGTCGGCCGGAGCAGGAGGTCGGCGGAGGCAGAGGCGGCGTCGGCTTGGCCGGAGCAGGCTTCGTCGGCGGTTATGTGCGAGCGAGAGAGAGATCGGAAGAAGGCTTCGTTCTTCTGAGTACAGTGGTCCGATTGAAGATGCTCTAGCTTATGCGGATTGGCTTAAAGAAGATCCTAGATTTTCTGATATTCTAGTTCAAACTTCACCAGCTTTAGATGGTCATGCTTTTCCAAGATTGAAAATGCGTTTGAAGGTGGCATGTCTCACCTTCCTGTGTTAAACCCTACCTTGCGGGCTACCCTGTTGACACCAGCTGAATGGAGAGAAAGATTGCAGGCTTCAATTAATCCTCTCGAACTGCCAAACAAAGCAAGTGGCTCAAATCATGATAGAAGGTCACTACTTCTTGATGTGAGAAATGGTTATGAATGGGATGTTGGCCATTTTCAAGGTGCTGAACGGCCAGAGGTGGACAGTTTCAGACACACTTGTGTTGGGCTTGCAGGTGAAGAGATGATGGAAGCAACAAAATAGAACAAAGTAATTTTTGGAAGAGAAACAGAATTTTTTCTTTCACTGGACCTCACAGAACAAAAAACGAAAAATAGAGAGCAAAACTCTCTTTCACGGGATAACTTATCTCACACAAAAAAAAAAAAAAACAACTGAGAGAAATAAAGACTCTTAAGTCTTTCACGGCCCTTCACACAAACTAAAACAAAAACTGTAAAACAGTTTTTAAAACTGTTTAATAAAGTAAATAAAATAAAACCAAACGAAAAATTAAAGCAACCAACGCGTCGTTTTGGTTTGATAATATCCAACAATCTCCCCCTCAAACCAAAACTTTCTTCATCCCAAGCATCTTCAATAGCTTCACAAATCTCGGTGTCGGCAAAGCTTTAGTGAACAAGTCGGCTATCTGATCCTCTGTACTGCAGTGCTTCATGCTAATGTGGCCCATCTTTACTGCATCTCTGATAAAATGGTAACGCACATCAATGTGCTTGCTCCTGCCATGTTATACTGGATTTTTAGCCAATGCGATCGCCGACTTGTTGTCCACATAAATTATCGTAGCTTCATCAATCTCTCCATAAAATTCTTTCAACAAATTCTTCAACCACATTGCTTCACAAGCCGCTTCCGCCGTTGCTATATACTCTGCCTCACATGTATATAATGCTACAACTTTCTGCTTCTGAGTGCTCCAAGTGAAGACTGTATCACCAACATAAAACACATATCCACTTGTGCTCTTTCTTTCCTCATGATCATTTGCCCAATCACTGTCACAATATCCAAGTAGTCTCATGTCTCCACTGCACTGATAATGAAGCCCAAACTCAACTGTGCCACTGATATATCTAAGAATCCTCTTCGCTGCAAGCCAATGAGACTCCCTTGGATTCTCCATGAATCTGCTCAAGATGCCCACACTATACACAATATTTGGTCTTGTCACTGTCAAGTATCTGAGGCTCCCAATCAAACTTTTGTACAATGTTGAATCAACAAATTTTCCTTCTCCTTCTTTAGTGAAATGAATTCCAGTTTGCATTGGTGTTGAGACACTATTGCAATGATTCATTCTGAACTTCTCAAGCAACTCTTTAGCATACCTCTTCTGACATATCCAAATGCCATCATCTTTCTGATGAACTTCTATACCCAAAAATAATGACATAAGGCCAACATCTGTCATATCAAATCTTCTGAACATAGTTAATTTAAAGTCTGCAATCATCTTCTCATCATCACCTGTTATAAGCAAATCATCCACATATAAGCATATAATCAACATGTTGCCATTTGAGTCTGTCTTCATATACACACCATGTTCATAAGGGCATTTAGTGAAGCCTTCTTCACCAAAATGCTTATCAATGCATAGGTTCCAAGCCCTCGGGGCTTGCTTCAAGCCATACAATGCCTTTTTCAAACGATACACCATATGCTCCTTTTCTTTCACAATAAAACCTTCAGGTTGATCTATATATACTTCTTCCTCCAAGACACCATTCAAGAAAGCCGACTTCACATCTAATTGATGAATCTGCCATTTATTCATAGCTGCAATAGAAAAAATTAATCTGATTGTATCAAATCTGGTAACCGGTGCAAAAACTTCTTCATAATCTATCCCTTGCTTCTGCTTGTACCCTTTGACTACAAGTCTAGCCTTGAATTTGTTTATACCTCCTTCAACATTTTTCTTCAATTTGTACACCCACTTGACACCAATGGATTTTTGACCTTTAGGAAGTGAGGTCAAACTCCATGTGTCATTTCTATCAATAGCATAAATCTCCTCTTTCATGGCATCAATCCATCTCTTATCTGCAACTGCTTCATTAAAAGTTAAGGGCTCTTCATCTACATAGAAAGCAAATTGAGATAACTCCTCATTGTAATTTGTGGTGTCATATATCTCCTGCAGGCTTCTAGTCTTTACCCTTTCAATACCACTACTAGATGATTCTCCCAATCTTGTTGTAGTGTGTGGTGGTGTTTGTTGCTCTAAATCATCAATAATTTTTTCTGAATTTCTTCCAACTGTGACATCTTCCTTGTTGCCATTTTCAAGCCAATCCCAAGATAAGCTCTCCTCAAATCTCACATCCCTGCTCACTACCACTTTCTTCGTTGTAGGATTATACAGTTTATAGGCTTTGGACCTTTCACTGTATCCTACAAATACACACTTCTCAAATTTTTCATCCAACTTCCTTCTCTTCTGACCAGGTACATGAGCATAAGAAATGCTCTCAAAAACTCTCAAGTGATCAACAACAGGCTTATGACCACTCCAAATTTCAAAAGGGGTTTGAGATGGAGTACTTTTTGATGTCACCCTATTCAACAAGTACACAGCACAAGACACTGCTTCAGCCTAAAGCAAATTGGGTACTTGCCTCTCCTTCAACATACTCCTAGCCAATCCCATAATGGTTCTATTCAACCTCTCTGCTACCCCATTTTGTTGTGGTGTGTATCTAGTTGTCAATTGATGGCGTATCTCATTCTCCTTCAAATAATTTTGCATTTCATGACTAACATACTCTCCACCTCTATCACTCCTCAACATCTTAATAAAATGGCCACTCTCCTTCTCCACAAGTGCTTTGAATATTTTTAAGTATTCAAATACTTGTGACTTCTACTTCAGAAAATATACTCAAATTTTTCTGCTATAATCATCAATAAATGTGAGAAAATAACAATTACCTCCAATAAAAGTAGTGTGCATCGGTCCACATAAATTTGAATGAATAAGCTCCAATGGCTTCAAGTGTAATATCAGTTCTGCTCCAGGTTCGTCCGGGACGAAGTTGGATCGTCCGGGACGATCGGTACAGGTTGTGCAGAAAATCAGTTTTGGTTGTATGATTCGTCGGGACGAAAATTGGATCGTCTGGACGAAAATTCTCCCGAGGACCTGTCGCCGGGGACGATGATGAAAATTTCGTCTGGACGAGGATTTTCCAGAGCACACATCGTCCGGGACGAAGTGCGATCGTCCAGGACGATCTGAGCATTTCTTAAGGGAAATGAGATATTTTGAAGAGAGAGAAAAAGAAAAATAAAATATCAGATTTTGATCCGAGGAGAGAGGAAGAAAAAGAGAAAAAAGAAAAGTTGATTTCGGGAAGCCGCGGGTCCGTTTTCGTTCTGTTGACCTCGTTTTTTCACTCGAGCACTTTCGATCGATTTAATCAAGCATCGTCGAACCCAATTCGAGCTCGAATCGACCCAACTCGAGCCGGAGCGGACTCAAACATGTTCGATTAGACTCGATTAATTTGATTTTATCGTGACTTACTCGATTTGATTTAAATTGATATTTATGTTGGACCCAACTTCATGCAATTTGATTCGTCGCGCCGGCTCGAACCCGAATGGACTCAAATTGAGTCAGATTCAGGCTCGAATTTAACCTAATTTTAACCCAATAGGACTTGTTTCAGTTCAATTTAATCCTAGCCAAATCCCTTTAACTTTCTAATAAATTTGAATCCATTCACCGGATCAAGTAATGGTTTCGACGGGTCAGATTTCCCTGAAAATCGAGTTCTGTCGCGATGGCAGGTTTCAGTCGCGTGAGCTCCCTGAATTGATAGTCGTTTCGAACGACTTTGTGAAGAAGCAGAAGATCGCAAGGCTATTTCGATGATTCGAGTGAAGCAAGACAGGGGGAGACGCTTAGAAGACCGAGAGGAAGCCTTCGGCCGCCTCATTCTCTCCCGCTCCTTCTCTCTCTCGCTCTCGACCAACTCCCCCCCTCCGGCCCTCATTTTTTTTTCTTTCACCCAGCGACCCGAAGCCTCCCAGCAGCCCAACGCCTCCACGCTTCCGATCTCGCCTGGCAGAAGCTCGTCCGACCCGGAAGCTCTCGGCTTCGCACGATCCGACCGAACCCGACGCTGAGACCGAGCCTGACAGGCCTTTTCCCGAACTCGACGGCAGCCACCCGAGCGCCCAGCTCGCCCTTCCCCTCCGTCGCTTCACTGTTCAGGCCGAACCCGACGCCGGCGCCGCTCCCTTGCAAGGTGAGTTCTATCTCCCTCTCCTCCTCATCCTTTTTCTTCTTTTTCTTCTTCTTCTTCTTCTTCTTCTTCTTCTTCTTTTTCTTCTTTTTCTTCCTTTTCCTCTTCTTAATCTCCTTTCCCCACTTCAAATTCCAGCATTGCTTTAAGTATTAGTTTACAATATTGTGGTTGATTTGGTTGATGAAAGATCATTCTAATGCAAAGTTAATGCGAGATTTATGGTGTATATGTCATTACACCTTTGATTTCTTTGATTTCTAATGAACACATCCACTCTATGTAATAGATTTTTGTGACAACTTGCTTAGTTGGTTCTAATGCCATGTATTGATTTGTGTATTTCTCTTATGTGATGATTTGAGTAAACATTTGGCATGAGAGATCTACTTTGGTTTATGACATTTGGCTTTAGAGATTTAGGGGTAAACCATTAAAAATATGCAAGAGATTATTTTGATTTCTCTATCATAGCATGCACTTGAGATGTTTGTAGTAATGCCTACTAGGGGATTGTTAGTATCTTTATATTTTACCTCATCTTTCTCTTATGAATGTGAGAGTCCCAATAGAAGCATGTGTTCTAGGTTCATTTCTCTTACAAATGATTGATAAGTTCATTGCTTTATGAGAAGGTTTGGTAGTTGCAACTATATGTTTCTTTCTCTAAGAAAATTTCCAATGCGTGGCAACATGGATTTGTGTCAAACTCTTCCACTATCTGCTAGAAAGATTGCTTAGTTTTGCTAATGCTAGTAGGTGCTTTGAGTGTTTTTGGTGCAAGGGCTTACTAAATTTGGTTGGAGACTTAAGAAACATGCTCTTTCTTGCTACCGTGTTCTATGTGACCTTGTTAAACATTGTCCATCAAATGCTCAATTAAATGCCATAGGAGGAGGGTTGTGATGCTTGGTTAATTGCTACCCTTGATATTTAAGTTAGCGGGTAGAATTTCTTCACCAAATATGTTTATGGTCATACTTAGTGTAAAGAGTCCATTTCATTGCTTTTCCATATTGGTGAAGAAGTTGGATATAACTACGTTTGCTAAAGCCTTCTTTAGCTTCTTCTTTATTTTCTTGTGAAAAAAAAATGATTGAGGTTGAAAATTGTGGCTCATGATATATCGATCCTATGGCTTCTTTACTATTTAATCTTCTTTGAATAATTGCCTTCTTCTCATTTGATTATACAACACGTTTTACTTGCTTAAACTAAGAAACTTATTGATAGCGGTAAGTAGGAAGGGCTATATCCTCGTTGACTTATGGTTGAGATAGCTTGTTACTAGTAGTTTAATGATGCATCCATTATCATTTCTATCTCGAGCATATTTTGAGATTAATACAAAGTGATTTAGATATGCATGACAACTTGAGTATTGTTTCTAATATTTTAGAAAAATAAGTGGCATCAAACTAGTTTCTTCTTAATTGTATTCGGTTCATATTGGATTGAAATAAGTTGATAAATCATCTTTATGCTTTCATGAACTTTGTTGAATTTTATATAAAATCTTATCACCAATTGTGATCCAATTGTGATAAAGTACTTCTTGAGCATCGGAGAGCAAGTTTGGCAGTTTTTTTTGGGATATTCCATTCCTTTTCCAATTGTTTAAGTGTGAATGCTAGCAACCCGAATTTCTTTACTATAAACCTATGTTAGCTTGAATAGTTTCATGTGCATCTTTTGAAAGATGATAGGGAGCGAAATATATTGCCCTTGTTGTTTCTTTTTCATGTCAATAGAAACATGATAGCTTAAAAAATAATTTAATTTAGAGCTCCTAATACTTGTTGTTCGTTTGTAGAATCAAAGTTTGTGTTCATTTTTGAGTGCTTAAGTTCTCTTTCCATGTACTTTCTTTCTATTTGATACTCGTGTTTGAAAGAATTTTTCTAGAGAATGAGTCTTTTGCTTTAGGTTTGTCTTGAGAAAGAAATTCATCGCATTACTTGTAGGTTTGCATATTTAAAAAAAAAAATACATATCTTGTCGGCAATTATTCTTAGAAGAGCACTCATGTATTTTCTCTTTCAAATGAATATGTGTAGATTTAATATGATTTTATTTTTGAGAAGAGTTTGTATTCATGATATTTCGTTTATACTTGACTTGATAGTGTTGTCTTAGGTTGAGAAATTTCATGAATGGTTTGCAAAACGAAAGATGTTGATGTTTTATATTTAGTTTCATGTTAGAAGGTTGTGCTAATGGTTTTGTATCGAGAAGCTTTATGCGAATTGTTTTGTGTCGGATTTTGTAGCGTGTTTTGGGAATGTTTCTTGATGGAGGGCTAATTAATGCCTATTCATTAAGAAACTTCCACGAAATACCCCACTCCAAATATAAAATAGAAGCACTTGATTATTAGATATTTGGTAGAGTTTTCGTGTCAAAACAAAGAAAATAGAAGGTTGGGTAGATTTCCTTTTGTAAGATTTGTGTAGTATCAAATTTGAAAGTCCATGCAAGTCTTGTTGTATTTGATTAAACTTGTGAAGTAAGGCCCCTTTAGTGTCTTTTAGAGAGCGACTAGTACCTTTTCATTTGAGTTAGATTCTCCTAGTGGTCATTTCTAAAATATATATGAGTTGATTTTAAACATTTAGGAGCTTTATGTTAGAAACCTTTGGACACTCTTTGAAGCAAGACAGTCCTTACTCCTTCGTATTCTCCCTTGAATATTAGTCTCTAAAAGTATAGAATTTTGGGATGAGTATAAAACAATAGAGAGTATACTTTTAGAGGTTTTTCTCCCTTAGTTGACTTGGGTTTGGGTTGTAGTGTCTTGTAAGTAGAGGTGTCGAAAGTGTATCAAGTGCCTCGTTTGGAGTGGGAACATCAAAGGGCATTGTTGATATTATAGGATGCATTTGACTGCTACGAAATGTATCCAATAACAACTTTGCCTACACCCTTTTTTATATCGGATTTTCGTTCTTTTTCTTTTCATTGCGTTTAGTCGTGTTTTACTTCGTCCGTTAGTTTTCTTTGCTACTTTTTCTGCATCTTGGTACAACACACCTACAAATGAGGAGAATCTAAAAGACATATGACCCGACAAATAACAAAAGGTACGTTCTAGTTTTGTTGCATTTTTCATTTCTTTACACTATTATTTATTTATAGAACTGCTCTAATACCTCTCTTTCTATGTCTTGCGAGGTACTATTTTGGAAAGCAATGGATAATGAACACTTGGAGCTGGAGCTAGGACAATGGGATCCAAACATCAGTCGTCCCTACTCATCTAGTAGGGGCGCTACGGGCGGAACCACCGGGTCGTAGCCCCCGGTGTTGTAAGTTTACTAAAACTTAGAAAACCTTTAGGGGCCTAGATGATTGTGCGCTTCCCACCCTTAGGACCTTAGAAACTTCAATTATATATTTAGGATTGCTTTTATCTTCTTTTAGATCCCTAAAACCTTGTGACATCCGTATAGAGGTCTTAGGAATTAGAAAACAATACAACTTTTTATCCTACAACATTAGTGACATCTAAGGACAAAAATTAAGGACTGAGTCTTAGAAAACATAGACTTAGGATGCATGCTCCCTATAGGATAGAGACATTAAAACAACAGAAAAAACTTAGTGACACGCTTTCCTAGATTTAGGTTTTATTTTCTTAATCTACTAATAATCAACCAATCAACTCTAACTTAATTCTTAAAATATTTTAAAACACCTAATCTTTAATCAAATTATAATCAAATGTTCTTGTAATTATTAAATTCTAAGTCTAAAATACAAACCTAAAATCTAATTCAATTAATTTAATAATTAACCTTTAACCAACCTAAAACCTAAAAGATGTAGATTTAATTAAGGAATCAAATTCTGATTTAAAATTCATTAGGATAATACACTTCTAAATATCAAACTTTAGAACAAACTCTAAAATCAACCAACAAATTTGACTAATAAAATATCTAATCTACCTTTTTCTTTTCTTTTCATAACCAACTGCAATAACTCAACAAAGTTAATTATCACTGGGTAACCCAGGCCTACGAGGCTATTAAGTTAGCCCCAAAGAGGGTGAAATAAACCTCACGGCCTCGGTGTGAAACAAAGGTGGTAATTAATTAAATATTAAAAATAAAAGATACCTAAAATCAACCCTAAAACACTAAGATTTGAATGTTAACTAAAATTTCCTTTGCCCTTTTCAACAAATAAAAACACAAACAACTCTAACTAAATCATCCTACATAAGATCTACCAAAACCACACAGCTTTCACACACTTAGATGAGTTTGCTAGGACACGACTATTAGCTTTAGGTTAGGCTGTTGTTCTGCTTTACTTTTCCGTACTTTGTTGTGACGCTCTGCATGTGACCTGTGTGCTGGTTGTTGTTTTTGCTACCTGTTGTAGCTTTTCTACTGTGTTGTTTTCGTACTGCTTTCTTTTAGCTTTTCTTTTCTGCACTGTGGTCGTGACGTTAGAATACCCATAGGTTAGGCACGCTCTTTTATACTAATGCTGTCTTCCTGCAGGTGGCCGTGCTCATATAATGCTGCTAAAAAAGGGGGCTAAAAATTAATGATTATTTATAACTGCTCTAGGTACCTGCTTCAGCTGCTTAGCCCCCCCCAATAATCAGAGCACGGCCAAGTGATTGATGTGCGCATTTTCATTTACATATATAACTGCTTGGGTGAATTTTTCTTATTATAACTGCTTAGGATAACCCCTGCAGGAGAGTCTAGATTTTCTCTTTTCTGATGTAATGTATTTGAGATGTAGTAATATTTTGTGAAAATCTTCAAAATAAGGCATTTTTAAAGAGATAGGAATTCAAAGGGAAAAGTAAACCCCTACAGGGGGTTTCCTTTTTCATTTGGATATCCTTTTGGAGCACTCACTATGAGGAGTCCAAAGGGAAAAGTAAACCCCTACAGGGGGTTTCCTTTTTCATTTGGATATCTTTTTTTTGGAGAGTCACTACGAGGAGCCAGAAGGAGGAACAAAGACGATCCAAAGACGAATCAAGGAAGAGAAGAAGAAGACTGAAGAGATAAAAATGCCTTATTTTAAGATTTGCGTCGTTCCCGGGTTGTTGTCGGTGGAGTCCGGCCACCTTTACTTACTGCATTCTGTGATGTAATATTGTATGGCACTTGCCATGAACATTCTTTTCCGTGAGATTTTGTTCTTTTTATTGTTGTTTGTTTACTCTGATTGCGCAGTAGAACCAGCATGCTTTTCATAGGTTTCTTTCTTGCGTGTGCTTGTGTCTGACCGTTAGGCTCTTTAGGGATAAAATTTTTATACTCATAATTATTAAATAAAAAATTTTAAGAATAATTCACATAGAAACCATAACGATTCTAGGAAACAGCCGGAATCGTCCGGGGTGGCATGCATGCATTCTCTCATCTATTAGACAAGCTTCCCCGCCTGCGGGTAGAGTCCGGATAATCTGGCCTATGAGGATGAAGTGCCGGACCTGGGGAAGTTTAGTCATTCAAAAAACTATTTTCTATAAGCTTTTTTTTAAAATTTTATACATCATTGATTTGGAGACTTCGACTAGCATAAATTGCATTAGTAACTAATTAAAATTAAGATTTAATTGCATTAGTTTTAGGAGCATTATACCACTCATAAGTGTGGGATCAATTAGGGATTTCTTTAGTTGTCGGTCCCAATTTCAGTGTCTAAACTACCCACCCATCTCTCATACAGACCGGATAGCATGGATTTTACACGATTAGGAGGTTTTAGCTGGCTTCCTTTGTCAGACAAGGAATAAGTCCAGATTGCATTAGCTAGGTCGTAGATGTTAGTGTTGTGTGTGCAACACTACATCTTTTATAGATTTAGGGTCTAAAGGTGAGTGGTACGAGTGTACCCCTATACGCCTTAATGGTGGGTGAGTTTTCCATCCTTTCGGAAGCTATAAATCCTACCCATCCGCGTCACACAGATGACGCCACCTCCCTCTTTCTCTCGTGCATGTCTGAGTGCGTTGTCCCTCTTTCTTTTCTCCAGTTTTTCTCTTCTTCAGACCGACCGGATGTTGACTGAACCTCGTATGATCGATTGAGCCAAATTGGGACATTCCCCTTTGATTAGGAAGCCTAGAACTCCCTTGCACTAAACCCACTTTAGGGGAGATAATTTAACATCCTTAATCGAGAGTTTTCCTAAGTCAAGGCTTAGGATGTAATTAACTACGGGGGCTTGCGCCCGTAGGAAACTGATCCCCACAATCAAATAAACCCCATCCGAGCTGATGTATCGAATGGGGGAAATCTCGTGAATCTCGGGTTATAGATATTATTATCCATCGAGGTTGGTAGGTGAAAGCCGCTATCCTCCATGGCTAATGGTATCTATAACTCCATCTGCTCTTCCATCGGCCTGCTTGTGCCGAGTGTAAAAGTCTATGACCATTTTGTCCTACGGGACAGTGTGATCGTACTCTTTGCATTCGAACCACACGAGCGGAATCCTTTCGGAGACCCACAGATTTCTGGCGACCACGGTGGGACAGGTTTCTCTCTCCATCTTCGGATGTTAAATTATCTCCTTTGGTGTGCATTCCAGGTTTAGTGTTCTTTAGTTAGGTTCTCCCTCTTCTGGCCTTTATAGGCTATTCCGTCCCTTTCTCTCTCGTTCCTTCTGGTGGTTTTGTTTTACGCTAATTGTTACAGTTTGTGTTTAGCAGATAGTGCAATGGCGTATTCCGGTCCGTCCGTTACTTTTTGTTTTGGCTCTGACTCGCGGGTGACACTTCCCGAGTCCCTGTTGACGAGCCCACCGGCGGGGGGGGATCACCTTTGGATCCTTCACCGATTCGGCGTACGTCACTCTTGGCGGGCCGACCCCCTCCGAGGCTGCTGCATTCTCTCCACCTCAGAGGAGAGGATGCGCAGCTATGCGACCTTTCGGACGACCCGTTGCTCGGCAGCCAGCTCGGGCACCCGTTCGTCCAGTTGCTGTTCGCGCGCAGCCAGTGCGCCCGGTGGTTAGGCAGCCAGTGCCTAGGCCACTTCCTGTTCACCCTGTTCGTCCAGCGGTCAGGCGACCAGCGCTTGTCGCTCCTGTTGTTCGTGTAGCCCCGGCCCCTCAGCGCCGGCAGCCAGTAGCAGTTCCTTTACCTGTTGTTCCGGTAGAGGCTGCTCGTGCTCGGGTCTCCCCTCCTCCTTCCACTTCGAGGAAGAGGGTTGCTCAGGCCGAGCTTCCTCCACCTCCTACTCGTCGGGTTTCTGTTTTCACCCGTTGTCTCACCCTGAGATTGCCGAGGAGACCCCGACACCCCCTCAATCAGTAGTCCCCGTTCCTCCAGTACAGTCTGTGGGTACTGATGTAGCTTCTTCCTCCACCTCCGGCCTTGGGAGAAGGGCTAGGAGGAATAGGAATAGGAGATTACGATTAGCGGCATCCGATGCAGCAGTTCAGAGGATGGCAGATTCTGTGGCTCACCAGGAGCCAATTCAGCAGAGGATGGTTCCCTTGCAGCGGAAGCCACGCAGACGTGTAGTTACCCCAGTTCCTGATGTTGTAGTCGCCCCTGAGATCGACGCAGTTCAGGGAGGACGCTTTTCCCCTCTAGTGCATAGTGGTGATGAGGAGGACGCTGCCCACATTGCAGCAGCCCCTCCTGTCCCCACTACTCTTCCTCGCGCTCGAGTCCCCAGGGATACTGTCACTCGGACCCTCACTCAGAGGATCCGAAGCATTATCCGTTCAGCGCGCGGTAGAGGGCGTGTTAGTGAGGAGAGGTTACTCCATCAGATCTCTCAGGTGCATTCTCAGTTGCAGCGACAGTTAGTCAGACAGAGTTACCGGTGGCAGAGAGGACAGCCACCACGACAGCAGACTAGAGTTGTTCCCACTGATAGACCTCAGGCAGGTGCCCCTGCTGTTGGACGACGCCCTCGCCGTCATGGACGTCGCCCACAGTTAGAGCCTGTCCGATCCCAGCTTGGTTCAGTTGTCGTTGCCCCCTCCACTCAGTTAGATGTTCCTACCGGGTCCCGTCGTAGTAGATGGGTTTGGAGACGTCGGCAGGTGGATGAGCCTGTCGAGACGGAGCAGACAGTTGGTACGATTCGGCGAGTTGATACAGTCCCTTCAGTGTCAGTGCCAGTTCAGATGGATGCTGATGCAGTAGATGTTGACAGTAGTGCCCCGGCTCGAGTGGAGCCAGTTGCTGCTTCTAGTCCCATTAGGATTTCTTTTCCTATGGGTCCGTACATAGATGCCCTTTGTCAGACCCTCTCCGATGATGACTTGCTTACATAGGAGTCAGATGAAGACATTCCCGTTCACCGTGTCTGTGTTGTCACGAGACGAGGCACGTCAGACGAGCAGCATGAGCAGTACGATGATTTAGAGGAGCAAGGGGAAGCTGATGTACCTTCCACCTCAGCACAAGGTGGACCTCCCCGTTCAGTAGATACGGATGTCACAGTCTTGCAGTTACAGACTCAGATGGCGGAGATGGCCAGAGCCATGGCGGCGATGACCGCCCAGTTGACGGCGTTGGGGGCTACACCCCATGTTATGGATGTAGGCACTCCTGCTACATCCAGAGACGAGCCAGTGGCACCACAGTCACCGGCCCCAGAGCCTGTTAGAGTTGACAGAGTTCAGAGGACAGTTCCGATGTCTCCACCAGCAGTACAGTTGAGTGCACCAGTTCAGAGTCAGTCGGTTCAGTTGTCACCAGTTCAGATTCAGGACATGATTGCACAGAGAGTTGATCAGGCTATTGCTTCTAGAAAGTCTGGGGATTCTGTTAGTAGAGGTCGCCCCTACCCGGTAGAGTACGAGCGGGAGCCTTACCCCGCTGGTTTTGTTCCTCCCCGATTTCGAGTTTTTGATGGGTTTGGGAACCCAAGACAACATGTGGCTCAGTATCGGGCCATATGTTGTAATATTGGTGGAAATGATGCATTGATGCTTAGATTGTTTGTTAGTAGTTTAGGGGGAGTGGCATTTGAGTGGTATGCCGATCTCCCTAACGATTCAGTTCGTACATTCGCTGAGATGGAGCAGTTATTTGTGCAGAGATTCATGAGTACCGAGCATAGAGTGACTGTTGGTGAGTTGGTAGTGACCAGACAGCGCCCCCACGAGTCTCTACCTAACTATATAGTTAGGTGGAGAAACCTTAGTCTTCAGTGTGAACCTCAACTGCAAGAGCAGCACGCAGTTGAGATCCTGTTGAAGAACATTGATGGTCCTATCGCTCCGTACCTGAAGGGTTTCAGCATTAGAACCTTTCAGAAGTTGTTAACCAAAGTCACTAGCCTACAGGACAGCATACCCAGTGCAGTCCCTCCTAAGGTTGAGAGTCAACCTCCACGTAGACCTCAGCGCTTGGAGTTTTCTGGGGCACCACCTCCTAGGAAGGGAGAGGTGCATAGTACTTCTGATGCTCTTGATAGGGGCAAGAGGCCCATGGTTAGTTCAGTACCACAGCGCCCACCACCACCACGACCTCAGTTTCAGCCCCGACCTCAGTTACCACCACCAGTACAGCCTCCTGGTCAGTTTCAGCCACGATCACAGAGTCAGCAGCCTAGGCCCTCTTATAGAACTCCAGAAAACCAGCAGTATTTGCAAGAGAGGCTTAGCAAGGAGTATCCCTTTAAAAGGGAGAGTGTAAAGAAGATCTTCAAGTTTTTGGTCAAGAAGAACATTTTGACATTTCCACCCAACAGGAGAGTGGAAGAGGAGGGGCAGACAGAGCATCCTTTGTATTGTCCATTTCATAAGCATATTGGTCATGTGATTGAAGATTGCTATGTGTTCAAGGATAGAGTGGAAAGCCTTATGGCTAGGGGTGAGATTCACTTGCAGGATAGTGACCTAGTGAATCCTCAAGGCAAAGTTGCTCAGGTTGTTCAGATGATTACTAGCTCCAGCCAGTGTGACAGTCAGTGTGGTGTTCAGAGCAGTGACAGTAGAGCACCTCTTAGTTCTGGGGAGGAGTGGCAGCTTGCACTCTCTCGCAAGACAAGAGGTATGATTAGACGGGCGGTTCAGAGTTCAGAGGCAGTTGAGAGGAGGCCCCCACAGGCCAAGTCAACAGTTGCCAGCCCAGTTTCTTTGCCAGTTTCTTTTTCTTCTTCTGTTGTAGTGCCTACTGAGCACATTTCTTCTACTCCTACTTGTATTAGAAAAATGTATGAAAGAGAGAAATTTGTTGTAACTTCCGAGGGGAAGACAGGATCTCTTCCGGCACTTACGCTGAAGGATTTTGTTCTCCCTTCAATTGATGATGAATTAATGGAAGAAGATGATTCTGGCTACTTTTGGTATCTTTCTCCTTCTAGTTTTACTTCTTCTAGCATTCGTTCTTCTTCTGTTTTGTTTATTTCTGAAAATAATAACGATGATGATCTTTCCTTTGGAGAAGAGTTTGAATGTGAAGAAGAACCCGTGTTCGCTATTCCTGAGGGAGGTTGTTACATGGATTCTGAAGATGAATCCGAGAACACTTCCCAACCACTTTTTGTTGAACCAACACAAGCCATGTCACCTGAACCAAATGAGTCCTCTAGTGAGTTCGACTCAATACGAGAGATACAGTTGCGTTCAGGTAAGGTCCTTCCACCCAAAATGGCTAAGAATAATAAAGAAAGAGATAGAAACATCATTACCCAACAGGATGATCCTATCCCTCCTCCTCAAGCACCTGCTAAGGAGAAGGGAAAAGGCCCTCAGTTGGATGTTGATTATAATGTGTTGGCTCATTTGAGAAAGATTCCTTCTCTCCTTAGTGTTTATGATGCACTTATGATGTCCTCCGATTTGAGAGAGACTTTGGTGAAAGCTTTGCTTGAACCAGAGTCTTATCAAGCTTTCTTTGCCACTGAGTCAGTTAAGGATGCATGTTATTTGAGAGAGATGCCATGCATTACCTTTTCAGACCAGGATCTTCTCTTAGGAACCTCTGATCACAACCGTCCCTTGTACGTCACCACTGAAGTAAATGGTTATGAGTTGAACAGGGTCCTCATTGACCAAGGAGCTTCAGTTAATATCCTTAATCATGCCACCCTACAGAGTCTCTCCCTTGGTCATTTGAAGCTCACTTCAGACAAGATTATGCTGAAGGGTTTCAATGATCAAGGTCAGCGAGCTCTAGGTTCCATCACTTTGCCTTTGCGTTTTGGGGATCTTTTGACTGAGGTGAAGTTTCATGTTATTGAGGCAGATACCTCATACAAGGCTCTCTTAGGAAGGCCTTGGATACATGAATATGGAATGGTGCCTTCTACACTGCACCAGTGCATGAAGTATATGAGGAATGACGTAGAATTTTCCATCCTTGGAGATATTCAACCTTTTGCCGTACATGAAGTCTCCATTTATGATGATGCCGAGCATTACATGCCTCGAAAAGCTCGTAGACCTCCCCCTGCCCAGTCACCAGTGATACCCACTAGTATTGTACAGGGTCCTATGCGGCCACTTGCACAGGGTCCTATACAGCCACTAGCACAGGGTCCATCACAGGTTAGGATTGGGGCAGATGTTTCCACTGAAGACCTGGATGAATCTTTACGATTTGTACTCAGGCGCGATGTTCCCCCTAGTAGAGGTAGGGGATTGCGTGGTAGAGGTCGGGGTAGAGAGTCAGTTCGCCCTCCGAGGAACTTTGATACTCGAATCCCTCCTCCTTCGCACTTGTACACTTCCCCTTTGATTGTTGAGTCTGACTCTGATGATGAGATGATTGATGTTCCTCGTCACTCAGTCCCTTTGCCCGCCTTTAGTGTTGATCACAATTCCTATCCCACTTTCCATAGGAGTTTGATACCTCAAGGTGGTCTAGTTGTTGATAGTGATTCAGACGACGACGGAAATGTCGGACGTCAGACCACTAGCCAACAATCCCTTTCTCGCCAGATGTATGGGATGAGAATTGAGGAATCTCCTCCTCGACCTTCCCCTACACCTTCCGCCAGTGTCCGTGGTGCACTACCCGTAGATAGGCGCTCTGTACAAGAGCTGCATACCCTCTATGTGCCAGCACAATCTGCTTGGCATGCATCGTTGTTCCATAGTGTAGGTGTCCCACAGAGTACTGACATACGGGATTCTGTGGAATCCACTGCGGACGATGAGATCATGCCAGTTCCCCGATACTTTTCCCCTGCTGTTGATAACTTTGTTGAGCGAGGTCTTGTTCCTTCGACTTGGTCAGGTAGACAAGCCCAACAGCAAGCCCGTATTTGGCGAACTGATTTTCCTCGAACTGGGCAGGGTATAGGCTATTCTCAAGAAGATCAGTCCCCTTCCGCCAGCATTCGGGTTGTCTCTCATTCTTATCCGGTTGTTTCCGTCTCCGATGATGAAGACCCGGAAGAGAATGAGGACAGGGTCCTTGAAGCCCCACGTGAATTCGAAGATGGCGCCAGTTCTGCCATGGACGAATTGTGCGAGATCAATTTGGGCACTGAATCGGATCCTCGGCCTATCTTTCATAGTGCTTTGCTATCCGAATCAGAGGCTCAAGAGTATGTTGCACTTATTTCTGAGTTTAAGGATTGCTTTGCCTGGAACTACACGGAGATGCCCGGTTTGGATCCAGAAGTAGCAGTCCATAAGTTAGCTATTAGTCCTGATGCAGTCCCTGTTAAGCAGTCACCTCGCCGGATGAGGTTAGAGATTGAACAACAGGTGATCGCCGAGACTAAGAAGCTTATAGAAGCTGGTTTTGTTCGTGAAGAGAAGTATCCCACTTGGCTTGCCAATGTTGTTCCAGTCCGGAAGAAGAATGGTCAAATTCGTGTCTGTATTGACTTCCGTGATTTGAATAAGGCATGTCCTAAGGACGATTTCCCTCTTCCATCCCTGAACTCATGGTTGATATTGCTTCGTCCCATAGCATTTTCTCCTTCATGGATGGTTCATCTGGTTACAATCAGATAAAGATGGCCCCTGAAGATGAGAAATTCACTGCCTTTCGCACCCCCATCGGTGTGTTTTGTTACAAGGTGATGCCCTTTGGCCTCAAGAATGCCGGGGCCACCTATCAACGTGCCATGACTATCATTTTTGATGAGTTGATTCATGAGCAAGTTGAATGCTATGTGGATGATTTAGTGGTCAAAAGCAAGGTCCGTAGTGATCACCTCCGAGACCTACGAATCGTTTTTGAGCGCTTAAGAAAGCATGATTTGAAGATGAATCCTCTAAAGTGTGCATTTGGAGTTAGTGCGGGGAAGTTTCTTGTTTTTATTGTCCGTTACCGTGGCATTGAAATTGATCCCTCCATGATTAAGGCCATAGTGGACTTGAAACCCCCTAGGAGTCTTACCCAGTTGAGGTCTTTTCAGGGTAAGCTCGCTTTCTTGCGGAGATTTATCTCCAATTTGGCCGGTAGATGTCATCCCTTTGCTGCTTTAGCAAAGAAGGATGTCCGCTTCCATTGGGATAAGAATTGTCAGGAGGCCTTTGAGAGCATAAAGCGCTACTTGATAAATCCCCCAGTGTTAGCTGCACCCATCCCTGGTAAGCCCTTGATTCTTTATACTACTGCTTTGGACGAGTCGCTTGGTGCACTTTTAGCTCAAGAGAATGAGGAAGGCAAAGAGAACGCCTTGTACTACCTTAGCAGACGATTAATTCCTGCAGAGCTAAAATACCCGGCAATGGAAAAGCAGTGCTTGGCTTTGATCTTTGCTGTGCAGAAGCTTAGACACTATATGCTCTCACACAAGATCAGTTTGATTTCTCGAGTTAACCCTTTGCAATATTTGATGACCCGTCCGACTTTGTCAGGTCGTCTAGCACGTTGGTCCATGATTTTATTGCAGTTTGACATTACATATGTCCCTCAGCGGGCCGTCAAAGGACAGGCTCTAGCTGATTTTCTTGCTTCTCACCCGATCCCTGCGGATTCCCCACTTAATGACGATTTGCCCGATGAATTAGTCATGAGTGTGGAGGAGCAGGAGTCCCCTACTTGGGAGTTTTACTTTGATGGAGCTTCTTCCATCAAATCACTACGTCCTTATGAAACTCCTGTAGTTAGGGTAGGTTTGGGACTTGTTTTTGTGTCTCCTGAAGGCCACACCCTTCGTTATTCTTACAGTCTTTCTGAGCCTCGTACTAATAATGAAGCTGAGTACGAAGCTTTGATTGTAGGACTCGAGTTGGCCATTCAGATGAGCATTGTGCGGGTTAAGATTTTTGGAGATTCCCAATTAATTATTAATCAAGTGGCTGGAATTTTCAAAGTTCTCAAACCTGAGCTCTTGCCTTACCACGATAGGGCAATGGAGCTCCTGTGTTTGATCCCTGAAGTAACTTTAGTTAGAGTCCCTCGATCTGAAAATGGTAGAGCGGATGCACTAGCTAAACTTGCTAAGGAGTTGGCTGACCCGACTGGAAATCCGGTGTCGATTGTTGTCCAGTACCGACAAGCCTTATGCCCCGCAGACCTGTCTTCTCCCGATCAGACCCTTACAGTGTTGCTGTTGAGGAAGAGTCAGATTGGAGAATCCCCTTTGTTGAGTACTTGAAGCGTGGAAAGCTTCCGGATGATCGCTCTCTTGCCGCTCAGATTAGAAAGAGAGCTTTGTCATTTTCCTATGTGAATGAAACCCTGTACCGACGCTCTTTCGACCAGATGTGGTTACGTTGCCTCAACAACGAGGAGGCTCGTAAAGTCATGGGCGAAGTACATGAGGGGCTTTGTGGTGCTCATCAGTCCGGACCTAAGATGAAGGTCAGAATTAAACGCCTTGGTTATTACTGGCCGACGATGATCCGTGATTGTATGGAGCACGCTAGGAAGTGCCACCAATGCCAGATTCATAATACTGTTATCCACCAACCTCCTAATCCGTTGCATCCCACTGTGTCTTCTTGGCCTTTTGAGAGTTGGGGCACGGATGTAGTGGGTCCTATTGACCCTCCTTCCTCTAAGGGTCATAGGTTTATCCTGGCTGCTACTGATTACTTCTCTAAGTGGGCAGAAGCTATCCGCTTAAGGAAGTCAAATCAGAAGATGTGATGCGCTTCTTCCGCGATCATGTTGTCTACTGTTTTGGTGTTCCGCGCCGTATAATTTCGGATAACGGCCCGTCTTTTCGAAGCACTAAAATCGCTAGATTCGCCCGCCGCCATAACATAAATTGGCGGTATTCTTCGATTTACTATCATAGGGCTAATGGTTTGGCTGAAGCATTCAATAAGACCTTAGTCCAATTGATAAGAAAGATTCTCGTGGCAAATAAAAGAGAATGGCATGATAAATTAGCTGAAGCATTATGGGCTTATAGGACTACATACCGTACTCCTACTCAGTGTACACCATATGCTTTAGCTTTTGAGGTTGAAGCTGTCCTCCCACTAGAGGTCGAGCTCCCTTCATTGCGTGTAGCAGTTAGCCACAATTTGTCTCGCGAGGATAATGCCCGACTACGGTTGGAAGAACTTGATGGTTTAGAAGAGCTCCGTTTGCAAGCTCATCAGAACCTTAAGTTGTACCAGGCCGGATGGCCCAGGCTCATGATCGCCTTGTCCGACCCCGTGCTTTTCAGGTCGGTGAGTTAGTCCTTGTTTTGCGTAGGCCTATCATCTCGCGCCGTCGTCGAGGTGGTAAGTTTGAGCCCATTTGGGAAGGCCCATTCGTTGTAGAGCAAGTATACGAAGGTGGATCTTATTTGCTAGTTGATGCGAATGGTGTTCATCCCATGCCTGTTATTAATGGGCAGTACTTAAGAAAGTACTACGCTTGAGTTTACACATCGCAAGGGGCATCCCCCGCCACTTGTAAATATTCCTCTGTATAGATATAACTTAAAAGATTTCTCGTAGTTTTCGGCAGTCCGTGGCCACGACGATTTGTCCTCTACCACGTGATGTTCGTCATGCAAAGTATGAGATTGTCTTTAAAGGTTGTATGTAAATACGTCGTAGGGATGTTTGTGCTTACGTTCACATTCACTAGTCACTTTGGTGTTGTTGCACAAAATCACCTTTCCAATCCTTGTGAGGGTTGACTTTCCCCAGTTTCACTTGTCACCTTCAAGTGTGGTCTGGGATACCAAAACTACTAATTCGGATCTCTATGGAACGTGATACTGGGTCCATCCTTGATCTACACTAGTCAAATATAGTGATGTTGATCCATTGTTACTCGGTGAATTTCTCTCTCTCCCCAGTTTTACTCATGTGGCGAGTATGGCCTGGGATATCAAAGCCAACAATTTTCCCCTCTTAAAAAAAAAAAAAAAAAAAAACCCAAAGTTCCTCCAAATTCCCTCCTGTCTCTCCTTAAAGCATTTCGATTGTTGCTTAGGAGGTGACCGTATTTTCAATTCTTCAATTATGATTGTTTACTTTTCATGGGATATTATTCTCCCTTACTTGTGAGATGACACGTCTGGCTCTAGATGTTAGCATCACTTAGTGGATTTTGATCTTCTAGCAGAAAGTCGATCCGCTACTTCTTTCAAATGATATATTTTCTCATTGAGACCTTGCTTCTAGTTGTAAGAACAGTCTCTTTGAAGACATAAATGTTGTTTGTACTTTTTCACAGGGTCCCATCAGTTAGCATGGGTGTCACCACTGTGATTTCTTTAGTAATTACTAATTTTTGAGAGGATGATTGATTGTTCTTAGTGGCAAGTGTGTCCCATTGCCACTCTATTACTATTTCATTGATACGAGATTATTCTTTTGTTTGTATGTTCCTCCTCTTAGAGAGATATACATTAGTTGATTGACTCATGTTTTATGATTCCAATTTTGCCTAAGAAATTCTACTTGTATTTGGATTACTCATGGCCACGACGATTTGTCCTCTACCATGTGGTAACTAGAATATAAGTTTGGGATTTCTTAGATGATGGATTACTTTTCTTTCCCTCACAGCACCACGCACTTGTGCGTTGGGTGGTTGTAGAGGTGACTTTCACTCTTTGTTTCGCCGTTTCGAATATGGTCAGGCAGACATTGAGTCATCCTCATTCACTGTTGCGATCTGGTCAGGTGAATGTTGGATTTTGTCTTTTGTCCTGCTGTTGCGATCTGGTCAGGCAGACATTAGACCTTTTGGGAAGTTCTTTATTCGCCGTTGCGAATATGGTCAGGCGAATATTGAACTCCCTTTCTCTTTTCCCTTTGTTTCGCCGTTTCGAATATGGTCAGGCAGACATTGGGTTGTCCTCATTCACTGTTGCGATCTGGTCAGGTGAATGTTGGACTTACTTCTTTTGTCCCACCGTTGCGATTTTGGTCAGGTGGACATTAGACTTTCGGGAGGGCTCATTATTCGCTGTTGCGAATATGGTCAGGTGGATTTTGAGCCATTTTCATTCGCTGTTGCGATCTGGTCAGGCGAATGTTGACTCCCCTTTCTGGTTGGGGTGCCCGACAGAGTCCCTGGGAGGCATACTTCACCACCTCTTCATTCCCCTGTTTTATTTCCTGTTTGGGGGTTGTTGAGTTTTCTTCTGATTCTCTGTTTTGCTGTTTCGAATAAGGTCAGGCAAACATTGAGTCATCCTCATTCACTGTTGCGATCTGGTCAGGTGAATGTTGGATTTTGTCTTTTGTTCCACTGTTGCGATCTTGGTCAGGTGAACATTAGACCTTTCGGGAAGCTCTTTATTCGTTGTTGCGAATATGGTCAGATGAATATTGAGCTGTTCTCATTCGCTGTTGCGATCTGGTCAGGCGAATGTTGAACACCCTTTCTTTCACCCTTTGTCTCGCTGTTGCGATCTAGTCAGGCAGACATCGGGTCGTCCTCATTCGCTGTTGCGATCTGGTCAGGTGAATGTTGGATTTCTTTCTTTTGTTCCACTGTTGCGATTTTGGTCAGGTGGACATTAGACCTTTTGGGAAGCTCTTTATTCGTTGTTGCGAATATGGTCAGATGAATATTGAGCTGTTCTCATTCGCTGTTGCGATCTGGTCAGGCGAATGTAGAACTCCCTCACTTTCTTTACTCCTTGTTTTTGCTGTTTCGAACGTGGTCAAGCAAACCCGGAGTTGTCCCCATTCGTTGTTGCGAATATGGTCAGGTGAATGTGGGACCTCCTTTCTTTTTCTCTATCCTGCTGTTGCGAAGTGGTCAGGCAGATAGATGATTCCGTTACTTTTGATCATTATTTTTTTCCTGTGATTGTTACTCTTATTATTGCTTTCCTTTGATTATTTCTTTTTGATATTTCCTTTGATTTCCAGGTTGTTATTTCCCTTCTTTCCGTATCATCATTAGATATTTGTCGTGGATGATTGTTGAATTCTACTTGGTTCTTTGAGATTTTCCTTCTCTTATCTTCTCACTTTAGTTGGGCGGATGATTGACTTGTTCTCTCTCTTTATTGATTTTGTTCTCATTAGTCGACTGCATTTTCTTAGGACTTTCTTTGGTCGGCCTTAAGGTTGTATCTTCCTGGAGTCAGGAAGGTCAACGCCAACATATACGGTTCACTTATTGTTCGCCGCATATGTTGGGGGTCCGTTTGTTGACCTCGTTTTTCACTCGAGCACTTTCGATCGATTTAATCAAGCATCGTCGAACCCAATTCGAGCTCGAATCGACCCGACTCGAGCCGGAGCGGACTCAAACATGTTCGATTAGACTCGATTAATTTGATTTTATCGTGACTTACTCGATTTGATTTAAATTGATATTTATGTTGGACCCAACTTCATGCAATTTGATTTCGTCGCGCAGCTCGAACCCGAATGGACTCAAATTGAGTCAGATTCAGGCTCGGAATTTAACCTAATTTTAACCAATAGGACTTGTTTCAGTTCAATTTAATCCTAGCCAAATCCTTTAACTTTCTAATAAATTTGAATCCATTCACCGGATCAAGTAATGGTTTCGACGGGTCAGATTTCCCTGAAATCGGTTCTGTCGCGAGGCAGGTTTCAGTCGCGAGAGCTCCTGAATTGATAGTCGTTTCGAAGACTTTGCGAAGAAGCAGAAGATCGCAAGGCTATTTCGATGATTCGGGAGTGAAGCAAGACAGGGGGAGACGCTTAGAAGACCGAGAGGAAGCCTTCGGCCGCCTCATTCTCTCCCGCTCTTCTCTCTCTCGCTCTCGACCAACTCCCCCCCTCCGGCCTCGTTTTTTTTCTTTCACCCAGCGACCCGAAGCCTCCCAGCAGCCCAACGCCTCCACGCTTCCGATCTCGCCTGGCAGAAGCTCGTCCGACCCGGAAGCTCTCGGCTTCGCACGATCCGACCGAACCCGACGCTGGGACCGAGCCTGACAGGCCTTTTCCCGAACTCGACGGCAGCCACGAGCGCCCAGCTCGCCCTTCCCCTCCGTCGCTTCACTGTTCAGGCGAACCCGACCGGCGCCGCTCCCTTGCAAGGTGAGTTCTATTCCCTCTCCTCTCATCCTTTTTCTTCTTTTTCTTCTTCTTCTTCTTCTTCTTCTTCTTCTTCTTCTTCTTCTTCTTCTTTTTCTTCTTTTTCTTCCTTTTCCTCTTCTTAATCTCCTTTCCCCACTTCAAATTCCAGTATTGCTTTAAGTATTAGTTTACAATATTGTGGTTGATTTGGTTGATGAAAGATCATTCTAATGCAAAGTTAATGCGAGATTTATGGTGTATATGTCATTACACCTTTGATTTCTTTGATTTCTAATGAACACATCCACTCTATGTAATAGTTTTTTGTGACAAACTTGCTTAGTTGGTTCTAATGCCATGTATTGATTTGTGTATTTCTCTTATGTGATGATTTGAGTTAAACATTTGGCATGAGAGATCTACTTTGGTTTATGACATTTGGCTTTAGAGATTTAGGGGTAAAACCATTAAAAATATGCAAGAGATTATTTTGATTTCTCTATCATAGCATGCACTTGAGATGTTTGTAGTAATGCCTACTAGGGGATTGTTAGTATCTTTATATTTTACCTCATCTTTCTCTTATGAATGTGAGAGTCCCAATAGAAGCATGTGTTCTAGGTTCATTTCTCTTACAAATGATTGATAAGTTCATTGCTTTATGAGAAGGTTTGGTAGTTGCAACTATATGTTTCTTTCTCTAAGAAAATTTCCAATGCGTGGCAACATGGATTTGTGTCAAACTCTTCCACTATCTGCTAGAAAGATTGCTTAGTTTTGCTAATGCTAGTAGGTGCTTTGAGTGTTTTTGGTGCAAGGGCTTACTAAATTTGGTTGGAGACTTAAGAAACATGCTCTTTCTTGCTACCGTGTTCTATGTGACCTTGTTAAACATTGTCCATCAAATGCTCAATTAAATGCCATAGGAGGAGGGTTGTGATGCTTGGTTAATTGCTACCCTTGATATTTAAGTTAGCGGGTAGAATTTCTTCACCAAATATGTTTATGGTCATACTTAGTGTAAAGAGTCCATTTCATTGCTTTTCCATATTGGTGAAGAAGTTGGATATAAACTACGTTTGCTAAAGCCTTCTTTAGCTTCTTCTTTATTTTCTTGTGAAAAAAAATGATTGAGGTTGAAAATTGTGGCTCATGATATATCGATCCTATGGCTTCTTTACTATTTAATCTTCTTTGAATAATTGCCTTCTTCTCATTTGATTATACAACACGTTTTACTTGCTTAAACTAAGAAACTTATTGATAGCGGTAAGTAGGAAGGGCTATATCCTCGTTGACTTATGGTTGAGATAGCTGTTACTAGTAGTTTTAATGATGCATCCATTATCATTTCTATTCGAGCATATTTTGAGATTAATACAAAGTGATTTAGATATGCATGACAACTTGAGTAGTGTTTCTAATATTTTAGAAAAATAAGTGGCATCAAACTAGTTTCTTCTTAATTGTATTCGGTTCATATTGGATTGAAATAAGTTGATAAATCATCTTTATGCTTTCATGAACTTTGTTGAATTTGCTTTTCCGTAGTCCATCTGCGCTTTGGAACGTAATGTACTAAGGGGGTTGGCCACCGTGAGGAATACGATCCCCACAATCAAATAAACCCATCCGTGATGATGTATCGAATGGGGAAATCTCGTGAATCTCGGGTTATAGTATTTTTATCCATCGTCGGATTGTAGGTGAAAGCCGCTATCCTCCATGGTAATGGTAATCTATAACTCCATCTGCTCTTCCATCGGCCTGCTTGTGCGAGTGTAAAAGGTCTATGACCTTTTGTCCTACGGGACAGTGTGATCGTACTTTTGCATTCGAACCACACGAGCGGAATCCTTTCGGAGACCACAGATTTCTGGCGACCACGGTGGGACAGGTTTCTCTCTCCATCTTCGGATGTTAAATAATCTCCTTGGTGTGCATTCCAGGTTTAGTGTTCTTTAGTTAGTTCTCCCTCTTCTGGCCTTTATAGGCTATTCCGTCCCTTTCTTCTCTCGTTCCTTCTGGTGGTTTGTTTTAACGCTAATTGTAGTTTGTGTTTAGCAGATAGTGCAATGGCGTATTCTGGTCCGTCCGTTACTTTTTGTTTTGGCTTGACTCGGGGTGAACTTCCCGAGTCCCTGTTGACGAGCCCCCGGCGGGGGGGGATCACCTTTGGATCCTTACCGATTCGGCGTACGTCACTCTTGGCGGGGCCGACCCCCTCCGGGCTGCTGCATTCTCTCCAACCTCAGAGGGAGGCTGCGCAGCTATGCGACCTTTCGGACGACCCGTTGCTCGGCAGCCAGCTCGGGCACCCGTTCGTCCAGTTTGCTGTTCGCGCGAGCCAGTGCGCCCGGTGGTTAGGCAGCCAGTGCCTAGGCCACTTCCTGTTCACCCTGTTCGTCCAGCGGTCAGGCGACCAGCGCTTGTCGCTCCTGTTGTTCGTGTAGCCCGGCCCTCTCAGCGCCGGCAGCCAGTAGCAGTTCCTTACCTGTTGTTCCGGTAGAGGCTGTCGTCGCTCGGGTTTCCCCTCCTCCTTCCACTTCGAGGAAGGGGTTGCTCTAGGCCGAGCTTCCTCCACCTCCTACTCGTCGGGTTTCTGTTTTCACGGTTGTCTCACCCTGAGATTGCCGAGGAGACCCCGACACCCCCTCAATCAGTAGTCCCCGTTCCTCCAGTACGTCTGTGGGTACTGAGTGTAGCTTCTTCCTCCCCTCCGGCCTTGGGAGAAGGGCTAGGAGGAATAGGAATTAGGACGATTACGATTAGCGGCATCCGATGCAGCAGTTCAGAGAGGCAGATTCTGGGCTCACAGAGCCAATTCAGCAGAGGATGGTTTCCCTGCAGCGGAAGCACGCGACGTGTAGTTACCCCAGTTCCTGATGTTGTAGTCGCACTGAGATCGACGCAGTTCAGGGAGACGAGCTTTCCCCTTAGAGTGCATAGTGGTGATGAGGAGGACGCTGCCCACAATGTCAGCGCCCCTCCTGTCCCACATACTCTTCCTCGCGCTCGAGTCCCCAGGGATACATGTCACTTCGGACCCTCACTCAGGGATCCTGAAGCATTATCCGTTCAGCGCGCGTAGAGGCGTGTTAGTGAGGAGAGGTTACTCCATCAGATCTCTCAGGGTGCATTCTCAGGCAGCGACAGTTAGTCAGACAGAGTTAACGGTGGCAGAGAGGACAGCACCACGACAGCAGACTAGAGTTTGTTCCACTGATAGACCTCAGGCAGTGCCCCTGCTGTTGGACGACGCCCTCGCCGTCATGGACGTCGCCCACAGTTGGCCTGTCCGACCCAGCTTGGTTCAGTTGTCGTTGCCCCCCTCCACTCAGTTAGATGTTCCTACCGGTGTCCCGTCGTAGTAGATGGGTTTGGAGACGTCGGCAGGTGGATGAGCCTGTCGAGACGGAGCAGACAGTTGGTACGATTCGGCGAGTTGATACAGTCCCTTCAGTGTCAGTGCCAGTTCAGATGGATGCTGATTGCAGTAGATGTTGACAGTAGTGCCCCCGGCTCGAGTGGAGCCAGTTGCTGCTTCTAGTCCCCTTTAGGATTTCTTTTCCTATGGGTCGTACTAGATGCCCTTTGTCAGACCCTCTCCGATGATGACTTGCTTAAGATAGGAGTCAGATGAAGACATTCCCGTTCACCGTGTCTGTGTTGTCACGAGACGAGGCACGTCAGACGAGCAGCATGAGCAGTACGATGATTTAGAGGAGCAAGGGGAAGCTGTGTACCTTCACCTCAGCACAGGTGGACCTCCCCGTTCAGTAGATAAGGATGTCACAGTCTCTGATGTTACAGACTCAGATGGCGGAGTGGCCAGAGCCATGGCGGCGATGACGCCCCAGTTGACGGCGTTGGGGCTACACCCATGTTATGGATGTAGCTCCTCCTGCTACATCCAGAGACGAAGCCCAGTGGCACCACAGTCACCGGCCCCAGAGCCTGTTAGAGTTGACAGAGTTCGAGGGACAGTTCCGATGTCTCCACCAGCAGTACAGTTGAGTGCACCAGTTCAGAGTCAGTAGGTTCAGTTGTCAGTTCAGATTAAGGACATGATTGCACAGAGGTTGATCAGCTATTGCTTCTAGAAAGATATGGGATTCTGTTATAGAGGTCGCCCACCGGTAGAGTCGAGGGAGCCTTACCCGCTGGTTTTGTTCCTCCCGATTTCGAGTTGATGGGTTTGGAAAGCAACATGAGGCTCATAGTCTTTTAATTGACATACTTCAAAAGTCTAACACACATAAGCGCCCCTACCCTATACACACTCCAATACCCCACATACCTCTTCTCCACACTCATAACCATGACTTTGTATGCCATCTTAAATCCAACCTAACGCTACTAGATTAACCCATACAAACCAACCTTACATAAACCTTTATACTAAGAGTTATTAGAGAAACCTCTTATAACCCCCTACAGCCCTCTTTGAGCTTATTGGCCGTCTCCCCTTCTTCGCCCAAGGAAGTTAGTGCAATCATCTAGATTCCTGACCTAGAGTAACGTTTGCTGACCACTGGTCACATGATCCCAGCGCGCGCACCCTCCCCGACGGTCCCATCGTTTAGTCCCCCCCCCCCCGTCTCACATCGCCCCAACCCACCACCACGACCTCAGTTTCAGCACCGACCTAAGTTAACCACCCACCCACCAGTACCGCTCCCTGCGATCCCCCCAGTTTCACCACCGATCCATCCGATGCTCCCCCCAGTCAGCCCCTAGGCCCTCTTATACCGCAACCTCCTGAACCTCTCCCCAACCACCACGCCCCACCCCCCCCCCCCCACGTATTTGCAATGCGAGGACTTAGCAAGGAGCCCCTATTTAAAGGGAGAGTCGTAAAGATGATCTTCATTGTTTTTCGGTCAAGAAGAACATTTTGACATTTCCACCAACAGGAGAGTGGAAGAGGAGGGAGAGCATCGATAGAGCATTGATTGTCCTTTTCATAAGCATATTGGTCATGTGATTGAAGATTGCTATGTGTTATAGGATAGAGTGGAAAGCCTTATGGCTAGGGGTGATGATTCACTTGCAGGATAGTGACCTAGTGAATCCTCAAGGCAAAGTTGCTCAGGTTGTTCAGATGATTACTAGCTCCAGCCATGTGTGACAGTCAGTGTGGTGTTCAGAGCAGTGACAGTAGGCACTCTTAGTTCTGGGAGGAGTGGCAGCTTGCACTCTCTCGCAAGACAAGAGGTATGATTAGAAGTGCGGGTTCAGAGTTCAGAGGCAGTTGAGAGGAGGCCCCCAAGGCCAATCGTCAACAGTTGCCAGCCCGTTTCTTTGCAGTTTCTTTTTCTCTTCTGTTGTAGTGCCTACTGAGCACATTTCTTCTACTCCTATTGATTAGAAAAATGTATGAAAGAGAGAAATTTGTTGTAACTTCCGAGGGAAGACAGGATCTCTTCCGGCACTTACGCTGAAGGATTTTGTTCTCCTTCAATTGATGATGAATTAATGGAAGAAGATGATTCTGGCTACTTTTGGTTTCTTTCTCCTTCTAGTTTACTTCTTCTAGCATTCGTTTCTTCTTGTTTTTTATTTCTGAAAATAACGATGATGATCTTCTTTTGGGAAGAGTTTGAATGTGAAGAAGAACCTGTGTTCGCTATTCCGCAGAGGGAGTTGTTACATGGATTCTGAAGATGAATCCGAGAACACTCCCAACCACTTTTTGTTGAACCAACACAAGCCATGTCACCTGAACCAAATGAGTCCTCTAGTGAGTTCGACTCAATACGAGAGATACAGTTGCGTTCAGGTAAGGTCCTTCCACCAAATGGCTAAGAATAATAAAGAAAGATGATAGAAACATCATTACCCAACAGGATGATCCTATCCCTCCTCCTCAAGCACCTGTAAGGAGAAGGGGAAAAGGCCCTCAGTTGGATGTTGATTATAATGTGTGGCTCATTTGAGAAAGATTCCTTCTCTCCTTAGTGTTTGATGCTGCATTATGATGTCTCCGATTTGAGAGAGACTTTGGTGAAAGCTTGCTTGAACCAGAGTCTTATCATGCTTTCTTTGCCACTGAGTCAGTTAAGGGATGCATGTTATTTGAGAGAGAATGCATGCATTACCTTTTCAGACCAGGATCTTCTCTTAGGAACCTTGATCACAACCGTCCCTTGTACGTCACCATGAAGTAAATGGTTATGAGTTGAACAGGGTCCTCATTGACCAAGGAGCTTCAGTTAATATCCTTAATCATGCCACCCTATCAGAGTCTCTCCCTTGGTCATTTGAAGCTCACTTCAGACAAGATTATGCTGAAGGGTTTCAATGATCAAGGTCAGCGAGCTCTAGGTTCCCTTCACTTTGCCTTTGCGTTTTGGGGATCTTTTGACTGAGGTGAAGTTTCATGTTATTGAGGCAGATACCTCATACAAGGCTCTCTTAGGAAGGCCTTGGATACATGAATATGGAATGGTGCCTTTACACTGCACCAGTGCATGAAGTATATGAGGAATGACGTATGAATTTTCCCATCCTTGGAGGATATTCAACCTTTTGCCGTAATGAAGTCTCCATTTATGATGAATGCCGAGCATTACATGCCTCGAAAGCTCGTGACCTCCCTGCCAGTCACCAGTGATACCCACTAGTATTGTACAGGGTCCTATGCGGCACTTGCACAGGGTCCTATACAGCCACTTGCACAGGGTCCATCACAGGTTAGGATTGGGGCAGATGTTTCCACTGAAGACCTGGATGAATCTTTACGATTTGTACTCAGGCGCGATGTTCCCCTAGTAGAGGTAGGGGATTGCGTGGTAGAGGTCGGGGTTAGAGAGTCAGTTCGCCCTCCGAGGAACTTTGATACTCGAATCCCTCCTCCTTCGCACTTGTACACTTCCCCTTTGATTGTTGAGTCTGACTCTGATGATGAGATGATTGATGTTCCTCGTCACTCAGTCCCTTTGCCCGCCTTTAGTGTTGATCACAATTCCTATCCCACTTTCCATAGGAGTTTGATACCTCAAGGTGGTCTAGTTGTTGATAGTGATTCAGACGACGACGGAAATTGTGGACGTCAGACCACTAGCCAACAATCCCTTTCTCGCCAGATGTATGGGATGAGAATTGAGGAATCTCCTCCTCGACCTTCCCCTACACCTTCCGCAGTGTCCGTGGTGCACTAACCGTAGATAGGCGCTCTGTACAGAGTGCACATACCCTCTATGTGCCAGCACAATCTGCTTGGCATGCATCGTTGTTCCATAGTGTAGGTGTCCCACAGTACTGACATAAGGGATTCTGTGGAATCCTGCGGACGATGAGATCATGCCAGTTCCCGATACTTTTCCTGCTGTGATAACTTTGTTGAGCGAGGTCTTGTTCCTTCGACTTGGTCAGGTAGACAAGCCCAACAGCAAGCCCGTATTTGGCGAACTGATTTTCCTCGAAGTGGCAGGGTATGGCTATTCTCAAGAAGATCAGTCCCCTTCCGCCAGCATTCGGGTTGTTCTTTTCTTATCCGGTTGTTTCCGTCTCCGATGATGAAGACCCGGAAGAGAATGAGGACAGGGTCCTTGAAGCCCCACGTGAATTCGAAGATGGCGCCAGTTTGCCATGGACGAATTGTGCGAGATCAATTTGGGCACTGAATGGATCCTCGGCCTATCTTTCATAGTGCTTTGCTATCCGAATCAGAGGCTCAAGAGTATGTTGCACTATTTTCTGAGTTTAGATTGCTTTGCCTGGATACTACCGGAGATGCCCGTTTGGATCCAGAAGTAGCAGTCCATTAAGTTAGCTATTAGTCCTGATGCAGTCCCTGTTAAGCAGTCACCTCGCCGGATGAGGTTAGAGATTGAACAACAGGTGATCGCCGAGACTAAGAAAGCTTAAGAAGCTGGTTTTGTTCGTGAAGGAAGTATCCCACTTGGCTTGCCAATGTTGTTCCAGTCCGGAAGAAGAATGGTCAAATTCGTGTCTGTATTGACTTCCGTGATTTGATAAGGCATGTCCTAGGACGATTTCCTCTTCCATCCCTGAACTCATGGTTGATATTGCTTCTCCCATAGCATTTTCTCCTTCATGGATGGTTCATCTGGTTACAATCAGATAAAGATGGCCCTGAAGATGAGAAATTCACTGCCTTTCGCACCCCCTCGGTGTGTTTTGTTACAAGGTGATGCCCTTTGGCCTCAGAATGGCGGGGCCACTATCAACGTGCCATGACTATCATTTTTGATGAGTTGATTCATGAGCAAGTTGAATGCTATGTGGATGATTTAGTGGTCAAAAGCAAGGTCCGTAGTGATCACTCCGAGACCTACGAATCGTTTTTTGAGCGCTTAAGAAAGCATGATTTGAAGATGAATCCCCTAAAGTGTTGCATTTGGAGTTAGTGCGGGGAAGTTCTTGTTTTTATTGTCCGTTACCGTGGCATTGAAATTGATCCCTCCATGATTAAGGCCATAGTGGACTTTGAAACCCCCTAGGAGTCTTAACAGTTGAGGTCTTTTCGGGTAAGCTCGCTTTCTTGCGGAGATTTATCTCCAATTTGGCCGGTAGATGTCATCCCTTTGCTGCTTTCAGCAAAGAAGGATGTCCGCTTCCATTGGGATAAGAATTGTCAGGAGGCCTTTGAGAGCTAAAGCGCTACTTGATAAATCCCCCAGTGTTAGCTGTACCCATCCCTGGTAAGCCCTGATTCTTTATACTACTGCTTTGGACGAGTCGCTTGGTGCACTTTTAGCTCAAGAGAATGAGGAAGGCAAAGAGAACGCTTGTACTACTTAGCAGACGATTAATTCCTGCAGAGCTAAAATACCGGCAATGGAAAAGCAGTGCTTGGCTTTGATCTTGTGTGCAGAAGCTTAGACACTATATGCTCTCACAAAGATCAGTTTGATTTTCTCGAGTTAAACCTTTGCAATATTTGATGACCCGTCCGACTTTGTCAGGTCGTCTAGCACGTTGGTCATGATTTTATTGCAGTTTGACATTACATATGTCCCTCAGCGGGCCGTCCAAGGACAGGCTCTAGCTGATTTTCTTGCTTCTCACCCGATCCCTGCGGATTCCCACTTAATGACGATTTGCCCGATGAATTAGTCATGAGAGTGGGGAGCAGGAGTCCCCTACTTGGGAGTTTTACTTTGATGGAGCTTCTTCCATCAAATCACTACGTCCTTATGAAACTCCTGAGTTAGGGTAGGTTTGGGACTTGTTTTGTGTCTCCTGAAGGCCACACCCTTCGTTATTCTTACAGTCTTTTGAGCCTCGTACTAATAATGAAGCTGAGTACAAGCTTTGATTGTAGGACTCGAGTTGGCCATTCGATGAGCATTGTGGGGTTAAGATTTTTGGAGGATTCCCAATTAATTATTAATCAAGTGGCTCGGAATTTTCAAAGTTCTCAAACCTGAGCTCTTGCCTTCACACGATGGGCAATGGAGCTCCTGTGTTTGATCCCTGAAGTAACTTTGTTAGAGTCCCTCGATCTGAAATGGTAGAGCGGATGCACTAGCTAAACTTGCTAAGGAGTTGGCTGACCCGACTGGAATCCGGTGTCGATTGTTGTCCAGTACCGACAAGCCTTATGCCCCGCAGACCTGTTTCTCCGATCAGACCCTTACAGTGCTTGCTGTTGAGGAGAGTCAGATTGGAGAATCCCTTTGTTGAGTACTTGAAGCGTGGAAAGCTTCCGGATGATCGCTCTCTTGCCGCTCAATTAGAAAGAGGCTTTGTCATTTTCCTATGTGAATGAAACCCTGTACCGACGCTCTTTCGACCAGATGTGGTTACGTTGCCTCAACAACGAGGAGGCTCGTAAAGTCATGGGCGAAGTACTGAGGGCTTTGTGGTGCTCATCAGTCCGGACCTAAGATGAAGGTCAGAATTAAACGCCTTGGTTATTACTGGCCGACGATGATCCGTGATTGTATGGAGCACGCTAGGAAGTGCCACCAATGCCGATTCATAATACTGTTACCACCAACCTCCTAATCCGTTGCATCCCACTGTGTCTTCTGGCCTTTTGAGGTTGGGCACGGATGTAGTGGTCCTATTGACCCTCCTTCCTCTAAGGGTCATAGGTTTATCCTGGGCTACTGATTACTTCTCTAAGTGGGAAGCTATCACCGCTTAAGGAAGTCAAATCAGAAGATGTGATGCGCTTCTTCCGCGATCATGTTGTCTACTGTTTTGGTGTTCGCGCCGTATAATTTGGATAACGGCCCGTCTTTTCGAAGCACTAAATCGCTAGATTCGCCCGCCGCCATAACATAAATTGGCGGTATTCTTGATTTACTATCATAGGGCTAATGGTTTGGCTGAAGCAAGATTCAATAAGCCTTAGTCCAATTGATAAGAAAGATTCTCGTGGCAAATAAAAGAGAATGGCATGATAAATTAGTGAAGCATTATGGGCTTATTGGACTACATACCGTACTCCTACTCAGTGTACACCATATGCTTTAACTTTTGAGGGTGAAGCTGTCCTCCCACTGAGGTCGAGCTCCCTTCATTGGTGTAGCAGTTAGCCACAATTTGTCTTCGCGAGGATAATGCCCGACTACGGTTGGAAGAACTTGATGGTTTAGAAGAGCTCCCGTTTGCAGCTCATCAGAACCTTAGTTGTACCAGGCCGGATGGCCCAGGCTCATGATCGCCTTGTCCGACCCCGTGCTTTTCAGGGTCGGTGAGTTAGTCCTTGTTTGCGTAGGCCTATCATCTCGCGCCTCGTCGAGGTGGTAGTTTGAGCCCATTTGGGAAGGCCCATTCGTTGTAGAGCAAGTATACGAAGGTGGATCTTATTTGCTAGTTGATGCGAATGTGTTCATCCATGCCTGTTATTTAATGGGCAGTACTTAGAAGTACTACGCTTGAGTTTTAACATCGCAAGGGGCATCCCCGCCACTTGTAAATATTCCTCTGTATAGATTATAACTTAAAAGATTTCTCGTAGTTTTCGCAGTCCGTGGCCACGACGATTTGTCCTCTACCAAGTGATGTTCGCTCATGCAAAGTATGAGATTGTCTTTAAGGTTGTATGTAAATACGTCGTAGGGATGTTTGTGCTTATCGTTCACATTCACTAGTCACTTGGTGTTGTTGCACAAAATCACTTTCCATCCTTGTGAGGGTTGACTTTCCCCAGTTTCACTTGTCACCTTCAAGTGGGGTCTGGGATACCAAAACTACTAATTCGGATCTCTATGGAACGTGATACTGGGTCCATCCTGATCTACACTAGTCAAAATATGTGGTTGATCCATTGTACTCGGTGAATTTCTCTCTCTCCCCAGTTTTACTCATGTGGCGAGTATGGCCTGGGATATCAAAGCCAACAATTTTCCCCTCTTAAAAAAAAAAAAAAAAAAAAAACCCAAAGTCCTCCAAATTCCCTCCTGTCTCTCCTTAAAGCATTCGATTGTTGCTTAGGAGGTGACCGTATTTTCAATTCTTCAATTAAGATGTTTACTTTTCATGGGATATTATTCTCCCTTACTTGTGAGATGACACGTCTGGCTCTAGATGTTAGCATCACTTAGTGGATTTTGATCTGCTAGCAAAAGTCGATCCGCTACTTCTTCAAATGATATATTTTCTCATTGGACCTTGCTCTAGTTGTAAGAACAGTCTCTTTGAAGACATAAATGTTGTTTGTACCTTTTCACAGGGTCCCATCAGTTAGCATGGGTGTCACCACTGTGATTTCTTTAGTTAATTACTAAATTTTGAGAGGATGATTGATTGTTCTTAGTGGCAAGTGTGTCCCATTGCCACTCCTATTACTATTTCATTGATACGAGATTATTCTTTTGTTTGTATGTTCCTCCTCTTTGAGAGATATACTTAGTTGATTGACTCATGTTTTATGATTCCATTTGCCTCTAGAAATTCACTCTGTATTTGGATTACTCATGCCACGACGATTTGTCCTCTACATGTGGTAACTAGAAATAAAGTTTGGGATTTCTTAGATGTGGATACTTTTCTTTCCCTCCAGCACCACGCCTTGTGCGTTGGGTGGTTGTAGAGGTGCTTTCACTCTTTGTTTGCCGTTTCGAATATGGTCAGGCAGACATTGAGTCATCCTCATTTACATGTTGCGATCTGGTCAGGTGAATGTTGGATTTTGTCTTTTGTCCTGCTGTTGCGATCTGGTCAGGCAGACATTAGACCTTTTGGGAAGTCTTTTTTCGCCGTTGCGAATATGGTCAGGCGAATATTGACTCCTTTCTCTTTTCCCTTTGTTTGCCGTTCGAATATGGTCAGGCAGACATTGGGTTGTCCTCATTCACTGTTGCGATCTGGTCAGGTGAATGTTGGAATTACTTCTTTTGTCCCACGTTGCGATTTTGGTCAGTAGTGGACATTAGACTTTCGGGAGGGCTCATTATTCGCCGTTGCGATATGGTCAGGTGGGATTTTGAGCCATTTTCTTCGCTGTTTCGATCTGGTCAGGCGAATGTTGACTCCCCTTTCTGGTTGGGTGCCCGACAGAGTCCCTGGGAGGCATACTTCACCACCTCTTCATTCCCCTGTTTTATTTCTGTTTGGGGGTTGTTGAGTTTTCTTCTGATTCTCTGTTTTGCTGTTTGAATAAGGTCAGGCAAACATTGAGTCACCTCATTCACTGTTGGATCTGGTCAGGTGATGTTGGATTTTGTCTTTTGTTCCACTGTTGCGATCTTTGGTCAGGTGAACATTAGACCTTCGGGAAGCTCTTTATTCGTTGTTGCGAATTGGTCACGATGAATATTGGCTGTTCTCATTCGCTGTTGCGATCTGGTCAGGCGAATGTTGAACACCTTTCTTTCCACCTTTGTCTCGTTGTGCGATCTAGTCAGGCAGACATCGGGTCGTCCTCATTCGCTGTTGCGATCTGGTCGGTGATGTTGGATTCTTTCTTTTGTTCCACTGTTGCGATTTTGGTCATGTGGACATTAGACCTTTTGGGAAGCTCTTTATTCGTTGTTGCGAATATGGTCAGATGAATATTGAGCTGTTCTCATTCGCTGTTGCGTCTGCGTCAGGCGAATGTGACTCCCTCATTTCTTACACTCCTTGTTTTTGCTGTTTCGACTGGTCAAGCAAACCGGAGTTGTCCCCATCGTTGTTGCGAATATGGTCAGGTGAATGTGGGACCTCCTTTCTTTCTTCTCTATCCTGCTGTTGCGAAGTGGTCAGGCAGATAGATGATTCCGTTACTTTTGATCATTATTTTTTCCTGTGATTGTTACTCTTATTTTGCTTTCCTTTGATTATTTTCTTTTGATATTTCCTTTGATTTCCAGGTGTTATTTCCCTTCTTTCCGTATCATTCATTTGATATTTGTCGTGGATGATTGTTGAATTCTACTTGGTTCTTTGAGATTTTCCTTCTCTATCTTCTCACTTTAGTTGGGCGGATGATTGACTTGTTCTCTCTCTTTATTGATTTTGTTCTCATTAGTTTATAATCAAATGTTCTTGTAATTATTAAATTCTAAGTCTAAAATACAAACCTAAAAATCTAATTCAATTAATTTAATAATTAACCTTTAACCAACTAAAACCTAAAAGATGTAGATTTAATTAAGGAATCAAATTCTGATTTAAAATTCATTAGGATATTACACTTCTAAATATCAAACTTTAGAACAAACTCTAAAATCAACCAACAAATTTGACTAATAAAATATCTAATCTACCTTTTTCTTTTCTTTTCATAACCAACTGCAATAAACTCAACAAAGTTAATTATCACTGGGTAACCCAGGCCTACGAGGCTATTAAGTTAGCCCCAAAGAGGGTGAAATAAACCTCACGGCCTCGGTGTGAAACAAAGGTGGTAATTAATTAAATATTAAAAATAAAAGATACCTAAAATCAACCCTAAAACACTAAGATTTATGTTAACTAAAAATTTCCTTTGCCCTTTTCAACAAATAAAAAACAAAACAACTCTAACTAAATCATCCTACATAGATCTACCAAAACCACACAGCTTCACACACTTAGATGAGTTTGCTAGGACACGACTATTAGCTTTAGGTTAGGCTGTTGTTCTGCTTTACTTTTCCGTACTTTGTTGTGACGCTCTGCATGTGACCTGTGTGCTGGTTGTTTGTTTTTGCTACCTGTTGTAGCTTTTCTGCTGTGTTGTTTTCGTACTGCTTTCTTTTAGCTTTTCTTTTCTGCACTGTGGTCGTGACGTTAGAATACCCATAGGTTAGGCACGCTCTTTTATACTAATGCTGTCTTCCTGCAGGTGGCCGTGCTATATAATGCTGCTAAAAAAAGGGGGCTAAAAATTAATGATGATTATTTATAACTGCTCTAGGTACCTGCTTCAGCTGCTTAGCCCCCCCAATAATCAGAGCACGGCCAAGTGATTGATGTGCGCATTTTCATTTACATATATAACTGCTTGGGTGTGAATTTTTCTTATTATAACTGCTTAGGATAACCCCTGCAGGAGAGTCTAGATTTTCTCTTTTCTGATGTAATGTATTTGAGATGTAGTAATATTTGTGAAAATCTTCAAAATAAGGCATTTTTAAAGAGATAGGAATTCAAAGGGAAAAGTAAACCCCTACAGGGGGTTTCCTTTTTCATTTGGATATCCTTTTGGAGCACTCACTATGAGGAGTCCAAAGGGAAAAGTAAACCCCTACAGGGGGTTTCCTTTTTCATTTGGATATCTTTTTTGGGAGAGTCACTACGAGGAGCCAGAAGGAGGAACAAAGACGATCCAAAGACGAATCAAGGAAGAGAAGAAGAAGACTGAAGAGATAAAAATGCCTTATTTTAAGATTTGCGTCGTTCCCGGGTTGTTGTCGGTGGAGCCGGCCACCTTTACTTACTGCATTCTGTGATGTAATATTGTATGGCACTTGCCATGGACATTCTTTTCCGTGAGATTTTGTTCTTTTTATTGTTGTTTGTTTACTCTGATTGCGCAGTAGAACCAGCATGCTTTTCATAGGTTTCTTTCTTGCATGTGCTTGTGTCTGACCGTTAGGCTCTTTAGGGATAAAATTTATACTCATAATTATTAAATAAAAAATTTTAAGAATAATTCACATAGAAACCATAACGATTCTAGGAAACAGCCGGAATCGTCCGGGGTGGCATGCATGCATTCTCTCATCTATTAGACAAGCTTCCCCGCCTGCGGGTAGAGTCCGGATAATCTGGCCTATGAGGATGAAGTGCCGGACCTGGGGAAGTTTAGTCATTCAAAAAACTATTTTCTATAAGCTTTTTTTTAAAATTTTATACATCATTGATTTGGAGACTTCGACTAGCATAATTGCATTAGTAACTAATTAAAATTAAGATTTAATTGCATTAGTTTTAGGAGCATTATACCACTCATAAGTGTGGGATCAATTAGGGATTTCTTTAGTTGTCGGTCCAAATTTCAGTGTCTAAACTACCCACCCATCTCTCATACAGACCGGATAGCATGGATTTTACACGATTAGGAGGTTTTAGCTGGCTTCCTTTGTCAGACAAGGAATAAGTCCAGATTGCATTAGCTAGGTCGTAGATGTTAGTGTTGTGTGTGCAACACTACATCTTTTATAGATTTAGGGTCTAAAGGTGAGTGGTACGAGTGTACCCCTATACGCCTTAATGGTGGGTGAGTTTTCCATCCTTTCGGAAGCTATAAATCCTACCCATCCGCGTCACACAGATGACGCCACCTCCCTCTTTCTCTCGTGCATGTCTGAGTGCGTTGTCCCTCTTTCTTTTCTCCAGTTTTCTCTTCTTCAGACCGACCGGATGTTGACTGAACCTCGTATGATCGATTGAGCCAAATTGGGACATTCCCCTTTGATTAGGAAGCCTAGAAATCCCTTGCACTAAACCCACTTTAGGGGAGATAATTTAACATCCTTAATCGAGAGTTTTCCTAAGTCAAGGCTTAGGATGTAATTAACTACGGGGGCTTGCGCCCGTAGGAAACTGATCCCCACAATCAAATAAACCCCATTCGAGCTGATGTATCGAATGGGGAAATCTCGTGAATCTCGGGTTATAGATATTATTATCCATCGAGGTTGGTAGGTGAAAGCCGCTATCCTCCATGGCTAATGGTATCTATAACTCCATCTGCTCTTCCATTGGCCTGCTTGTGCCGAGTGTAAAGGTCTATGACCATTTTGTCCTATGGGACAGTGTGATCGTACCCTTTGCATTCGAACCACACGAGCGGAAACCTTTCGGAGACCCACAGATTTCTGGCGACCACGGTGGGACAGGTTTCTCTCTCCATCTTCGGATGTTAAATTATCTCCTTGGTGTGCATTCCAGGTTTAGTGTTCTTTAGTTAGGTTCTCCTCTTCTGGCCTTTATAGGCTATTCCGTCCCTTTCTCTCTCGTTCCTTCTGGTGGTTTTGTTTTACGCTAATTGTTATTGTTTGTGTTTAGCAGACAGTGCAATGGCGTATTCCGGTCCGTCCGTTACTTTTTGTTTTGGCTCTGACTCGCGGGTGACACTTCCCGAGTCCCTGTTGACGAGCCCACCGGCGGGGGGGATCACCTTTGGATCCTTCACCGATTCGGCGTACGTCACTCTTGGCGGGCCGACCCCCTCCGAGGCTGCTGCATTCTCTCCACCTCAGAGGAGAGGACGCGCAGCTATGCGACCTTTCGGACGACCCGTTGCTCGGCAGCCAGCCCGGGCACCCGTTCGTCCAGTTGCTGTTCGTGCGCAGCCAGTGCGCCCGGTGGTTAGGCAGCCAGTGCCTAGGCCACTTCCTGTTCACCCTGTTCGTCCAGCGGTCAGGCGGCCAGCGCTTGTCGCTCCTGTTGTTCGTGTAGCCCCGGCCCCTCAGCGCCGGCAGCCAGTAGCAGTTCCTTTACCTGTTGTTCCGGTAGAGGCTGCTCGTGCTCGGGTCTCCCCTCCTCCTTCCACTTCGAGGAAGAGGGTTGCTCAGGCCGAGCTTCCTCCACCTCCTACTCGTCGGGTTTCTGTTTTCACCCGGTTGTCTCACCCTGAGATTGCCGAGGAGACCCCGACACCCCCTCAATCAGTAGTCCCTGTTCCTCCAGTACAGTCTGTGGGTACTGATGTAGCTTCTTCCTCCACCTCCGGCCTTGGGAGAAGGGCTAGGAGGAATAGGAATAGGAGATTACGATTAGCGGCATCCGATGCAGCAGTTCAGAGGATGGCAGATTCTGTGGCTCACCAGGAGCCAATTCAGCAGAGGATGGTTCCCTTGCAGCGGAAGCCACGCAGACGTGTAGTTACCCCAGTTCCTGATGTTGTAGTCGCCCCTGAGATCGACGCAGTTCAGGGAGGACGCTTTTCCCCTCTAGTGCATAGTGGTGATGAGGAGGACGCTGCCCACATTGCAGCAGCCCCTCCTGTCCCCACTACTCTTCCTCGCGCTCGAGTCCCCAGGGATACTGTCACTCGGACCCTCACTCAGAGGATCCGAAGCATTATCCGTTCAGCGCGCGGTAGAGGGCGTGTTAGTGAGGAGAGGTTACTCCATCAGATCTCTCAGGTGCATTCTCAGTTGCAGCGACAGTTAGTCAGACAGAGTTACGGTGGCAGAGAGGACAGCCACCACGACAGCAGACTAGAGTTGTTCCCACTGATAGACCTCAGGCAGGTGCCCCTGCTGTTGGACGACGCCCTCGCCGTCATGGACGTCGCCCACAGTTAGAGCCTGTCCGATCCCAGCTTGGTTCAGTTGTCGTTGCCCCCTCCACTCAGTTAGATGTTCCTACCGGGTCCCGTCGTAGTAGATGGGTTTGGAGACGTCGGCAGGTGGATGAGCCTGTCGAGACGGAGCAGACAGTTGGTACGATTCGGCGAGTTGATACAGTCCCTTCAGTGTCAGTGCCAGTTCAGATGGATGCTGATGCAGTAGATGTTGACAGTAGTGCCCCGGCTCGAGTGGAGCCAGTTGCTGCTTCTAGTCCCCTTAGGATTTCTTTTCCTATGGGTCCGTACATAGATGCCCTTTGTCAGACCCTCTCCGATGATGACTTGCTTACAGAGGAGTCAGATGAAGACATTCCCGTTCACCGTGTCTGTGTTGTCACGAGACGAGGCACGTCAGACGAGCAGCATGAGCAGTACGATGATTTAGAGGAGCAAGGGGAAGCTGATGTACCTTCCACCTCAGCACAAGGTGGACCTCCCCGTTCAGTAGATACGGATGTCACAGTCTTGCAGTTACAGACTCAGATGGCGGAGATGGCCAGAGCCATGGCGGCGATGACCGCCCAGTTGACGGCGTTGGGGGCTACACCCCATGTTATGGATGTAGGCACTCCTGCTACATCCAGAGACGAGCCAGTGGCACCACAGTCACCGGCCCCAGAGCCTGTTAGAGTTGACAGAGTTCAGAGGACAGTTCCGATGTCTCCACCAGCAGTACAGTTGAGTGCACCAGTTCAGAGTCAGTCGGTTCAGTTGTCACCAGTTCAGATTCAGGACATGATTGCACAGAGAGTTGATCAGGCTATTGCTTCTAGAAAGTCTGGGGATTCTGTTAGTAGAGGTCGCCCCTACCCGGTAGAGTACGAGCGGGAGCCTTACCCCGCTGGTTTTGTTCCTCCCCGATTTCGAGTTTTTGATGGGTTTGGGAACCCAAGACAACATGTGGCTCAGTATCGGGCCATATGTTGTAATATTGGTGGAAATGATGCATTGATGCTTAGATTGTTTGTTAGTAGTTTAGGGGGAGTGGCATTTGAGTGGTATGCCGATCTCCCTAACGATTCAGTTCGTACATTCGCTGAGATGGAGCAGTTATTTGTGCAGAGATTCATGAGTACGAGCATAGAGTGACTGTTGGTGAGTTGGTAGTGACCAGACAGCGCCCCCACGAGTCTCTACCTAACTATATAGTTAGGTGGAGAAACCTTAGTCTTCAGTGTGAACCTCAACTGCAAGAGCAGCACGCAGTTGAGATCCTGTTGAAGAACATTGATGGTCCTATCGCTCCGTACCTGAAGGGTTTCAGCATTAGAACCTTTCAGAAGTTGTTAACCAAAGTCACTAGCCTACAGGACAGCATACCCAGTGCAGTCCCTCCTAAGGTTGAGAGTCAACCTCACGTAGACCTCAGCGCTTGGAGTTTTCTGGGGCACCACCTCCTAGGAAGGGAGAGGTGCATAGTACTTCTGATGCTCTTGATAGGGGCAAGAGGCCCATGGTTAGTTCAGTACCACAGCGCCCACCACCACCACGACCTCAGTTTCAGCCCCGACCTCAGTTACCACCACCAGTACAGCCTCCTGGTCAGTTTCAGCCACGATCACAGAGTCAGCAGCCTAGGCCCTCTTATAGAACTCCAGAAAACCAGCAGTATTTGCAAGAGAGGCTTAGCAAGGAGTATCCCTTTAAAAGGGAGAGTGTAAAGAAGATCTTCAAGTTTTTGGTCAAGAAGAACATTTTGACATTTCCACCCAACAGGAGAGTGGAAGAGGAGGGGCAGACAGAGCATCCTTTGTATTGTCCATTTCATAAGCATATTGGTCATGTGATTGAAGATTGCTATGTGTTCAAGGATAGAGTGGAAAGCCTTATGGCTAGGGGTGAGATTCACTTGCAGGATAGTGACCTAGTGAATCCTCAAGGCAAAGTTGCTCAGGTTGTTCAGATGATTACTAGCTCCAGCCAGTGTGACAGTCAGTGTGGTGTTCAGAGCAGTGACAGTAGAGCACCTCTTAGTTCTGGGGAGGAGTGGCAGCTTGCACTCTCTCGCAAGACAAGAGGTATGATTAGACGGGCGGTTCAGAGTTCAGAGGCAGTTGAGAGGAGGCCCCCACAGGCCAAGTCGACAGTTGCCAGCCCAGTTCCTTTGCCAGTTTCTTTTTCTTCTTCTGTTGTAGTGCCTACTGAGCACATTTCTTCCGCTTCTCCTACTTGTATTAGAAAAATATATGAAAGAGAGAAATTTGTTGTAACTTCCGAGGGGAAGACAGGATCTCTTCCGGCACTTACGCTGAAGGATTTTGTTCTCCCTTCAATTGATGATGAATTAATGGAAGAAGATGATTCTGGCTACTTTTGGTGTCTTTCTCCTTCTAGTTTTACTTCTTCTAGCATTCGTTCTTCTTCTGTTTTGTTTATTTCTGAAAATAATAACGATGATGATCTTTCCTTTGGAGAAGAGTTTGAATGTGAAGAAGAACCCGTGTTCGCTATTCCTGAGGGAGGTTGTTACATGGATTCTGAAGATGAATCCGAGAACACTTCCCAACCACTTTTTGTTGAACCAACACAAGCCATGTCACCTGAACCAAATGAGTCCTCTAGTGAGTTCGACTCAATACGAGAGATACAGTTGCGTTCAGGTAAGGTCCTTCCACCCAAAATGGCTAAGAATAATAAAGAAAGAGATAGAAACATCATTACCCAACAGGATGATCCTATCCCTCCTCCTCAAGCACCTGCTAAGGAGAAGGGAAAAGGCCCTCAGTTGGATGTTGATTATAATGTGTTGGCTCATTTGAAAAAGATTCCTTCTCTCCTTAGTGTTTATGATGCACTTATGATGTCCTCCGATTTGAGAGAGACTTTGGTGAAAGCTTTGCTTGAACCAGAGTCTTATCAAGCTTTCTTTGCCACTGAGTCAGTTAAGGATGCATGTTATTTGAGAGAGATGCCATGCATTACCTTTTCAGACCAGGATCTTCTCTTAGGAACCTTTGATCACAACCGTCCCTTGTACGTCACCACTGAAGTAAATGGTTATGAGTTGAACAGGGTCCTCATTGACCAAGGAGCTTCAGTTAATATCCTTAATCATGCCACCCTACAGAGTCTCTCCCTTGGTCATTTGAAGCTCACTTCAGACAAGATTATGCTGAAGGGTTTCAATGATCAAGGTCAGCGAGCTCTAGGTTCCATCACTTTGCCTTTGCGTTTTGGGGATCTTTTGACTGAGGTGAAGTTTCATGTTATTGAGGCAGATACCTCATACAAGGCTCTCTTAGGAAGGCCTTGGATACATGAATATGGAATGGTGCCTTCTACACTGCACCAGTGCATGAAGTATATGAGGAATGACGTAGAATTTTCCATCCTTGGAGATATTCAACCTTTTGCCGTACATGAAGTCTCCATTTATGATGATGCCGAGCATTACATGCCTCGAAAAGCTCGTAGACCTCCCCCTGCCCAGTCACCAGTGATACCCACTAGTATTGTACAGGGTCCTATGCGGCCACTTGCACAGGGTCCTATACAGCCACTAGCACAGGGTCCATCACAGGTTAGGATTGGGGCAGATGTTTCCACTGAAGACCTGGATGAATCTTTACGATTTGTACTCAGGCGCGATGTTCCCCCTAGTAGAGGTAGGGGATTGCGTGGTAGAGGTCGGGGTAGAGAGTCAGTTCGCCCTCCGAGGAACTTTGATACTCGAATCCCTCCTCCTTCGCACTTGTACACTTCCCCTTTGATTGTTGAGTCTGACTCTGATGATGAGATGATTGATGTTCCTCGTCACTCAGTCCCTTTGCCCGCCTTTAGTGTTGATCACAATTCCTATCCCACTTTCCATAGGAGTTTGATACCTCAAGGTGGTCTAGTTGTTGATAGTGATTCAGACGACGACGGAGATGTCGGACGTCAGACCACTAGCCAACAATCCCTTTCTCGCCAGATGTATGGGATGAGAATTGAGGAATCTCCTCCTCGACCTTCCCCTACACCTTCCGCCAGTGTCCGTGGTGCACTACCCGTAGATAGGCGCTCTGTACAAGAGCTGCATACCCTCTATGTGCCAGCACAATCTGCTTGGCATGCATCGTTGTTCCATAGTGTAGGTGTCCCACAGAGTACTGACATACGGGATTCTGTGGAATCCACTGCGGACGATGAGATCATGCCAGTTCCCCGATACTTTTCCCCTGCTGTTGATAACTTTGTTGAGCGAGGTCTTGTTCCTTCGACTTGGTCAGGTAGACAAGCCCAACAGCAAGCCCGTATTTGGCGAACTGATTTTCCTCGAACTGGGCAGGGTATAGGCTATTCTCAAGAAGATCAGTCCCCTTCCGCCAGCATTCGGGTTGTCTCTCATTCTTATCCGGTTGTTTCCGTCTCCGATGATGAAGACCCGGAAGAGAATGAGGACAGGGTCCTTGAAGCCCCACGTGAATTCGAAGATGGCGCCAGTTCTGCCATGGACGAATTGTGCGAGATCAATTTGGGCACTGAATCGGATCCTCGGCCTATCTTTCATAGTGCTTTGCTATCCGAATCAGAGGCTCAAGAGTATGTTGCACTTATTTCTGAGTTTAAGGATTGCTTTGCCTGGAACTACACGGAGATGCCCGGTTTGGATCCAGAAGTAGCAGTCCATAAGTTAGCTATTAGTCCTGATGCAGTCCCTGTTAAGCAGTCACCTCGCCGGATGAGGTTAGAGATTGAACAACAGGTGATCGCCGAGACTAAGAAGCTTATAGAAGCTGGTTTTGTTCGTGAAGAGAAGTATCCCACTTGGCTTGCCAATGTTGTTCCAGTCCGGAAGAAGAATGGTCAAATTCGTGTCTGTATTGACTTCCGTGATTTGAATAAGGCATGTCCTAAGGACGATTTCCCTCTTCCCATCCCTGAACTCATGGTTGATATTGCTTCGTCCCATAGCATTTTCTCCTTCATGGATGGTTCATCTGGTTACAATCAGATAAAGATGGCCCCTGAAGATGAGAAATTCACTGCCTTTCGCACCCCCATCGGTGTGTTTTGTTACAAGGTGATGCCCTTTGGCCTCAAGAATGCCGGGGCCACCTATCAACGTGCCATGACTATCATTTTTGATGAGTTGATTCATGAGCAAGTTGAATGCTATGTGGATGATTTAGTGGTCAAAAGCAAGGTCCGTAGTGATCACCTCCGAGACCTACGAATCGTTTTTGAGCGCTTAAGAAAGCATGATTTGAAGATGAATCCCCTAAAGTGTGCATTTGGAGTTAGTGCGGGGAAGTTTCTTATTTTTATTGTCCGTTACCGTGGCATTGAAATTGATCCCTCCATGATTAAGGCCATAGTGGACTTGAAACCCCCTAGGAGTCTTACCCAGTTGAGGTCTTTTCAGGGTAAGCTCGCTTTCTTGCGGAGATTTATCTCCAATTTGGCCGGTAGATGTCATCCCTTTGCTGCTTTAGCAAAGAAGGATGTCCGCTTCCATTGGGATAAGAATTGTCAGGAGGCCTTTGAGAGCATAAAGCGCTACTTGATAAATCCCCCAGTGTTAGCTGCACCCATCCCTGGTAAGCCCTTGATTCTTTATACTACTGCTTTGGACGAGTCGCTTGGTGCACTTTTAGCTCAAGAGAATGAGGAAGGCAAAGAGAACGCCTTGTACTACCTTAGCAGACGATTAATTCCTGCAGAGCTAAAATACCCGGCAATGGAAAAGCAGTGCTTGGCTTTGATCTTTGCTGTGCAGAAGCTTAGACACTATATGCTCTCACACAAGATCAGTTTGATTTCTCGAGTTAACCCTTTGCAATATTTGATGACCCGTCCGACTTTGTCAGGTCGTCTAGCACGTTGGTCCATGATTTTATTGCAGTTTGACATTACATATGTCCCTCAGCGGGCCGTCAAAGGACAGGCTCTAGCTGATTTTCTTGCTTCTCACCCGATCCCTGCGGATTCCCCACTTAATGACGATTTGCCCGATGAATTAGTCATGAGTGTGGAGGAGCAGGAGTCCCCTACTTGGGAGTTTTACTTTGATGGAGCTTCTTCCATCAAATCACTACGTCCTTATGAAACTCCTGTAGTTAGGGTAGGTTTGGGACTTGTTTTTGTGTCTCCTGAAGGCCACACCCTTCGTTATTCTTACAGTCTTTCTGAGCCTCGTACTAATAATGAAGCTGAGTACGAAGCTTTGATTGTAGGACTCGAGTTGGCCATTCAGATGAGCATTGTGCGGGTTAAGATTTTTGGAGATTCCCAATTAATTATTAATCAAGTGGCTGGAATTTTCAAAGTTCTCAAACCTGAGCTCTTGCCTTACCACGATAGGGCAATGGAGCTCCTGTGTTTGATCCCTGAAGTAACTTTAGTTAGAGTCCCTCGATCTGAAAATGGTAGAGCGGATGCACTAGCTAAACTTGCTAAGGAGTTGGCTGACCCGACTGGAAATCCGGTGTCGATTGTTGTCCAGTACCGACAAGCCTTATGCCCCGCAGACCTGTCTTCTCCCGATCAGACCCTTACAGTGCTTGCTGTTGAGGAAGAGTCAGATTGGAGAATCCCCTTTGTTGAGTACTTGAAGCGTGGAAAGCTTCCGGATGATCGCTCTCTTGCCGCTCAGATTAGAAAGAGAGCTTTGTCATTTTCCTATGTGAATGAAACCCTGTACCGACGCTCTTTCGACCAGATGTGGTTACGTTGCCTCAACAACGAGGAGGCTCGTAAAGTCATGGGCGAAGTACATGAGGGGCTTTGTGGTGCTCATCAGTCCGGACCTAAGATGAAGGTCAGAATTAAACGCCTTGGTTATTACTGGCCGACGATGATCCGTGATTGTATGGAGCACGCTAGGAAGTGCCACCAATGCCAGATTCATAATACTGTTATCCACCAACCTCCTAATCCGTTGCATCCCACTGTGTCTTCTTGGCCTTTTGAGAGTTGGGGCACGGATGTAGTGGGTCCTATTGACCCTCCTTCCTCTAAGGGTCATAGGTTTATCCTGGCTGCTACTGATTACTTCTCTAAGTGGGCAGAAGCTATCCCGCTTAAGGAAGTCAAATCAGAAGATGTGATGCGCTTTTTCCGCGATCATGTTGTCTACTGTTTTGGTGTTCCGCGCCGTATAATTTCGGATAACGGCCCGTCTTTTCGAAGCACTAAAATCGCTAGATTCGCCCGCCGCCATAACATAAATTGGCGGTATTCTTCGATTTACTATCATAGGGCTAATGGTTTGGCTGAAGCATTCAATAAGACCTTAGTCCAATTGATAAGAAAGATTCTCGTGGCAAATAAAAGAGAATGGCATGATAAATTAGCTGAAGCATTATGGGCTTATAGGACTACATACCGTACTCCTACTCAGTGTACACCATATGCTTTAGCTTTTGAGGTTGAAGCTGTCCTCCCACTAGAGGTCGAGCTCCCTTCATTGCGTGTAGCAGTTAGCCACAATTTGTCTCGCGAGGATAATGCCCGACTACGGTTGGAAGAACTTGATGGTTTAGAAGAGCTCCGTTTGCAAGCTCATCAGAACCTTAAGTTGTACCAGGCCCGGATGGCCCAGGCTCATGATCGCCTTGTCCGACCCCGTGCTTTTCAGGTCGGTGAGTTAGTCCTTGTTTTGCGTAGGCCTATCATCTCGCGCCGTCGTCGAGGTGGTAAGTTTGAGCCCATTTGGGAAGGCCCATTCGTTGTAGAGCAAGTATACGAAGGTGGATCTTATTTGCTAGTTGATGCGAATGGTGTTCATCCCATGCCTGTTATTAATGGGCAGTACTTAAGAAAGTACTACGCTTGAGTTTACACATCGCAAGGGGCATCCCCCGCCACTTGTAAATATTCCTCTGTATAGATATAACTTTAAAAGATTTCTCGTAGTTTTCGGCAGTCCGTGGCCACGACGATTTGTCCTCTACCACGTGATGTTCGTCATGCAAAGTATGAGATTGTCTTTAAAGGTTGTATGTAAATACGTCGTAGGGATGTTTGTGCTTACGTTCACATTCACTAGTCACTTTGGTGTTGTTGCACAAAATCACCTTTCCAATCCTTGTGAGGGTTGACTTTCCCCAGTTTCACTTGTCACCTTCAAGTGTGGTCTGGGATACCAAAACTACTAATTCGGATCTCTATGGAACGTGATACTGGGTCCATCCTTGATCTACACTAGTCAAATATAGTGATGTTGATCCATTGTTACTCGGTGAATTTCTCTCTCTCCCCAGTTTTACTCATGTGGCGAGTATGGCCTGGGATATCAAAGCCAACAATTTTCCCCTCTTAAAAAAAAAAAAAAAAAAAAACCCAAAGTTCCTCCAAATTCCCTCCTGTCTCTCCTTAAAGCATTTCGATTGTTGCTTAGGAGGTGACCGTATTTTCAATTCTTCAATTATGATTGTTTACTTTTCATGGGATATTATTCTCCCTTACTTGTGAGATGACACGTCTGGCTCTAGATGTTAGCATCACTTAGTGGATTTTGATCTTCTAGCAGAAAGTCGATCCGCTACTTCTTTCAAATGATATATTTTCTCATTGAGACCTTGCTTCTAGTTGTAAGAACAGTCTCTTTGAAGACATAAATGTTGTTTGTACTTTTTCACAGGGTCCCATCAGTTAGCATGGGTGTCACCACTGTGATTTCTTTAGTAATTACTAATTTTTGAGAGGATGATTGATTGTTCTTAGTGGCAAGTGTGTCCCATTGCCACTCCTATTACTATTTCATTGATACGAGATTATTCTTTTGTTTGTATGTTCCTCCTCTTAGAGAGATATACATTAGTTGATTGACTCATGTTTTATGATTCCAATTTTGCCTAAGAAATTCTACTTGTATTTGGATTACTCATGGCCACGACGATTTGTCCTCTACCATGTGGTAACTAGAATATAAGTTTGGGATTTCTTAGATGATGGATTACTTTTCTTTCCCTCACAGCACCACGCACTTGTGCGTTGGGTGGTTGTAGAGGTGACTTTCACTCTTTGTTTCGCCGTTTCGAATATGGTCAGGCAGACATTGAGTCATCCTCATTCACTGTTGCGATCTGGTCAGGTGAATGTTGGATTTTGTCTTTTGTCCTGCTGTTGCGATCTGGTCAGGCAGACATTAGACCTTTTGGGAAGTTCTTTATTCGCCGTTGCGAATATGGTCAGGCGAATATTGAACTCCCTTTCTCTTTTCCCCTTTGTTTCGCCGTTTCGAATATGGTCAGGCAGACATTGGGTTGTCCTCATTCACTGTTGCGATCTGGTCAGGTGAATGTTGGACTTACTTCTTTTGTCCCACCGTTGCGATTTTGGTCAGGTGGACATTAGACTTTCGGGAGGGCTCATTATTCGCTGTTGCGAATATGGTCAGGTGGATTTTGAGCCATTTTCATTCGCTGTTGCGATCTGGTCAGGCGAATGTTGACTCCCCTTTCTGGTTGGGTGCCCGACAGAGTCCCTGGGAGGCATACTTCACCACCTCTTCATTCCCCCTGTTTTATTTCCTGTTTGGGGGTTGTTGAGTTTTCTTCTGATTCTCTGTTTTGCTGTTTCGAATAAGGTCAGGCAAACATTGAGTCATCCTCATTCACTGTTGCGATCTGGTCAGGTGAATGTTGGATTTTGTCTTTTGTTCCACTGTTGCGATCTTGGTCAGGTGAACATTAGACCTTTCGGGAAGCTCTTTATTCGTTGTTGCGAATATGGTCAGATGAATATTGAGCTGTTCTCATTCGCTGTTGCGATCTGGTCAGGCGAATGTTGAACACCCTTTCTTTCACCCTTTGTCTCGCTGTTGCGATCTAGTCAGGCAGACATCGGGTCGTCCTCATTCGCTGTTGCGATCTGGTCAGGTGAATGTTGGATTTCTTTCTTTTGTTCCACTGTTGCGATTTTGGTCAGGTGGACATTAGACCTTTTGGGAAGCTCTTTATTCGTTGTTGCGAATATGGTCAGATGAATATTGAGCTATTCTCATTCGCTGTTGCGATCTGGTCAGGCGAATGTAGAACTCCCTCACTTTCTTTACTCCTTGTTTTTGCTGTTTCGAACGTGGTCAAGCAAACCGGAGTTGTCCCCATTCGTTGTTGCGAATATGGTCAGGTGAATGTGGGACCTCCTTTCTTTTCTCTATCCTGCTGTTGCGAAGTGGTCAGGCAGATAGATGATTCCGTTACTTTTGATCATTATTATTTTCCTGTGATTGTTACTCTTATTATTGCTTTCCTTTGATTATTTCTTTTTGATATTTCCTTTGATTTCCAGGTTGTTATTTCCCTTCTTTCCGTATCATCATTAGATATTTGTCGTGGATGATTGTTGAATTCTACTTGGTTCTTTGAGATTTTCCTTCTCTTATCTTCTCACTTTAGTTGGGCGGATGATTGACTTGTTCTCTCTCTTTATTGATTTTGTTCTCATTAGTCGACTGCATTTTCTTAAGGACTTTCTTTGGTCGGCCTTAAGGTTGTATCTTCCTGGAGTCAGGAAGGTCAACGCCAACATATACGGTTCACTTATTGTTCGCCGCATATGTTGGGGGTCCGTTTGTTGACCTCGTTTTTCACTCGAGCACTTTCGATCGATTTAATCAAGCATCGTCGAACCCAATTCGAGCTCGAATCGACCCGACTCGAGCCGGAGCGGACTCAAACATGTTCGATTAGACTCGATTAATTTGATTTTATCGTGACTTACTCGATTTGATTTAAATTGATATTTATGTTGGACCCAACTTCATGCAATTTGATTCGTCGCGCCAGCTCGAACCCGAATGGACTCAAATTGAGTCAGATTCAGGCTCGAATTTAACCTAATTTTAACCCAATAGGACTTGTTTCAGTTCAATTTAATCCTAGCCAAATCCCTTTAACTTTCTAATAAATTTGAATCCATTCACCGGATCAAGTAATGGTTTCGACGGGTCAGATTTCCCTGAAAATCGAGTTCTGTCGCGATGGCAGGTTTCAGTCGCGAGAGCTCCCTGAATTGATAGTCGTTTCGAACGACTTTGCGAAGAAGCAGAAGATCGCAAGGCTATTTCGATGATTCGAGTGAAGCAAGACAGGGGGAGACGCTTAGAAGACCGAGAGGAAGCCTTCGGCCGCCTCATTCTCTCCCGCTCCTTCTCTCTCTCGCTCTCGACCAACTCCCCCCCTCCGGCCCTCGTTTTTTTTCTTTCACCCAGCGACCCGAAGCCTCCCAGCAGCCCAACGCCTCCACGCTTCCGATCTCGCCTGGCAGAAGCTCGTCCGACCCGGAAGCTCTCGGCTTCGCACGATCCGACCGAACCCGACGCTGGGACCGAGCCTGACAGGCCTTTTCCCGAACTCGACGGCAGCCACCCGAGCGCCCAGCTCGCCCTTCCCCTCCGTCGCTTCACTGTTCAGGCCGAACCCGACGCCGGCGCCGCTCCCTTGCAAGGTGAGTTCTATCTCCCTCTCCTCCTTTTCTTCTTTTTCTTTTTCTTCTTCTTCTTCTTCTTCTTCTTCTTCTTCTTCTTTTTTCTTCTTTCTTCCTTTTCCTCTTCTTAATCTCCTTTCCCCACTTCAAATTCCAGTATTGCTTTAAGTATTAGTTTACAATATTGTGGTTGATTTGGTTGATGAAAGATCATTCTAATGCAAAGTTAATGCGAGATTTATGGTGTATATGTCATTACACCTTTGATTTCTTTGATTTCTAATGAACACATCCACTCTATGTAATAGATTTTTGTGACAACTTGCTTAGTTGGTTCTAATGCCATGTATTGATTTGTGTATTTCTCTTATGTGATGATTTGAGTAAACATTTGGCATGAGAGATCTACTTTGGTTTATGACATTTGGCTTTAGAGATTTAGGGGTAAACCATTAAAAATATGCAAGAGATTATTTTGATTTCTCTATCATAGCATGCACTTGAGATGTTTGTAGTAATGCCTACTAGGGGATTGTTAGTATCTTTATATTTTACCTCATCTTTCTCTTATGAATGTGAGAGTCCCAATAGAAGCATGTGTTCTAGGTTCATTTCTCTTACAAATGATTGATAAGTTCATTGCTTTATGAGAAGGTTTGGTAGTTGCAACTATATGTTTCTTTCTCTAAGAAAATTTCCAATGCGTGGCAACATGGATTTGTGTCAAACTCTTCCACTATCTGCTAGAAAGATTGCTTAGTTTTGCTAATGCTAGTAGGTGCTTTGAGTGTTTTTGGTGCAAGGGCTTACTAAATTTGGTTGGAGACTTAAGAAACATGCTCTTTCTTGCTACCGTGTTCTATGTGACCTTGTTAAACATTGTCCATCAAATGCTCAATTAAATGCCATAGGAGGAGGGTTGTGATGCTTGGTTAATTGCTACCCTTGATATTTAAGTTAGCGGGTAGAATTTCTTCACCAAATATGTTTATGGTCATACTTAGTGTAAAGAGTCCATTTCATTGCTTTTCCATATTGGTGAAGAAGTTGGATATAACTACGTTTGCTAAAGCCTTCTTTAGCTTCTTCTTTATTTTCTTGTGAAAAAAAAATGATTGAGGTTGAAAATTGTGGCTCATGATATATCGATCCTATGGCTTCTTTACTATTTAATCTTCTTTGAATAATTGCCTTCTTCTCATTTGATTATACAACACGTTTTACTTGCTTAAACTAAGAAACTTATTGATAGCGGTAAGTAGGAAGGGCTATATCCTCGTTGACTTATGGTTGAGATAGCTTGTTACTAGTAGTTTAATGATGCATCCATTATCATTTCTATCTCGAGCATATTTTGAGATTAATACAAAGTGATTTAGATATGCATGACAACTTGAGTATTGTTTCTAATATTTTAGAAAAATAAGTGGCATCAAACTAGTTTCTTCTTAATTGTATTCGGTTCATATTGGATTGAAATAAGTTGATAAATCATCTTTATGCTTTCATGAACTTTGTTGAATTTTATATAAAATCTTATCACCAATTGTGATCCAATTGTGATAAAGTACTTCTTGAGCATCGGAGAGCAAGTTTGGCAGTTTTTTTTGGGATATTCCATTCCTTTTCCAATTGTTTAAGTGTGAATGCTAGCAACCCGAATTTCTTTACTATAAACCTATGTTAGCTTGAATAGTTTCATGTGCATCTTTTGAAAGATGATAGGGAGCGAAATATATTGCCCTTGTTGTTTCTTTTTCATGTCAATAGAAACATGATAGCTTAAAAAATAATTTAATTTAGAGCTCCTAATACTTGTTGTTCGTTTGTAGAATCAAAGTTTGTGTTCATTTTTGAGTGCTTAAGTTCTCTTTCCATGTACTTTCTTTCTATTTGATACTCGTGTTTGAAAGAATTTTTCTAGAGAATGAGTCTTTTGCTTTAGGTTTGTCTTGAGAAAGAAATTCATCGCATTACTTGTAGGTTTGCATATTTAAAAAAAAAATACATATCTTGTCGGCAATTATTCTTAGAAGAGCACTCATGTATTTTCTCTTTCAAATGAATATGTGTAGATTTAATATGATTTTATTTTTGAGAAGAGTTTGTATTCATGATATTTCGTTTATACTTGACTTGATAGTGTTGTCTTAGGTTGAGAAATTTCATGAATGGTTTGCAAAACGAAAGATGTTGATGTTTTATATTTAGTTTCATGTTAGAAGGTTGTGCTAATGGTTTTGTATCGAGAAGCTTTATGCGAATTGTTTTGTGTCGGATTTTGTAGCGTGTTTTGGGAATGTTTCTTGATGGAGGGCTAATTAATGCCTATTCATTAAGAAACTTCCACGAAATACCCCACTCCAAATATAAAATAGAAGCACTTGATTATTAGATATTTGGTAGAGTTTTCGTGTCAAAACAAAGAAAATAGAAGGTTGGGTAGATTTCCTTTTGTAAGATTTGTGTAGTATCAAATTTGAAAGTCCATGCAAGTCTTGTTGTATTTGATTAAACTTGTGAAGTAAGGCCCCTTTAGTGTCTTTTAGAGAGCGACTAGTACCTTTTCATTTGAGTTAGATTCTCCTAGTGGTCATTTCTAAAATATATATGAGTTGATTTTAAACATTTAGGAGCTTTATGTTAGAAACCTTTGGACACTCTTTGAAGCAAGACAGTCCTTACTCCTTCGTATTCTCCCTTGAATATTAGTCTCTAAAAGTATAGAATTTTGGGATGAGTATAAAACAATAGAGAGTCTACTTTTAGAGGTTTTTCTCCCTTAGTTGACTTGGGTTTGGGTTGTAGTGTCTTGTAAGTAGAGGTGTCGAAAGTGTATCAAGTGCCTCGTTTGGAGTGGGAACATCAAAGGGCATTGTTGATATTATAGGATGCATTTGACTGCTACGAAATGTATCCAATAACAACGATGCCTACACCCTTTTTTATATCGGATTTTCGTTCTTTTTCTTTTCATTGCGTTTAGTCGTGTTTTACTTCGTCCGTTAGTTTTCTTTGCTACTTTTTCTGCATCTTGGTACAACACACCTACAAATGAGGAGAATCTAAAAGACATATGGCCCGACAAATAACAAAAGGTACGTTCTAGTTTTGTTGCATTTTTCATTTCTTTACACTATTATTTATTTATAGAACTGCTCTAATACCTCTCTTTCTATGTCTTGCGAGGTACTATTTTGGAAAGCAATGGATAATGAACACTTGGAGCTGGAGCTAGGACAATGGGATCCAAACATCAGTCGTCCCTACTCATCTAGTAGGGGCGCTACGGGCGGAACCACCGGGTCGTAGCCCCCGGTGTTGTAAGTTTACTAAAACTTAAAAAACCTTTAGGGGCCTAGATGATTGTGCGCTTCCCACCCTTAGGACCTTAGAAACTTCAATTATATATTTAGGATTGATTTTATCTTCTTTTAGATCCCTAAAACCTTGTGACATCCGTATAGAGGTCTTAGGAATTAGAAAACAATACAACTTTTTATCCTACAACATTAGTGACATCTAAGGACAAAAATTAAGGACTGAGTCTTAGAAAACATAGACTTAGGATGCATGCTCCCTATAGGATAGAGACATTAAAACAACAGAAAAAACTTAGTGACACGCTTTCCTAGATTTAGGTTTTATTTTCTTAATCTACTAATAATCAACCAATCAACTCTAACTTAATTCTTAAAATATTTTAAAACACCTAATCTTTAATCAAATTATAATCAAATGTTCTTGTAATTATTAAATTCTAAGTCTAAAATACAAACCTAAAATCTAATTCAATTAATTTAATAATTAACCTTTAACCAACCTAAAACCTAAAAGATGTAGATTTAATTAAGGAATCAAATTCTGATTTAAAATTCATTAGGATAATACACTTCTAAATATCAAACTTTAGAACAAACTCTAAAATCAACCAACAAATTTGACTAATAAAATATCTAATCTACCTTTTTCTTTTCTTTTCATAACCAACTGCAATAACTCAACAAAGTTAATTATCACTGGGTAACCCAGGCCTACGAGGCTATTAAGTTAGCCCCAAGGAGGGTGAAATAAACCTCACGGCCTCGGTGTGAAACAAAGGTGGTAATTAATTAAATATTAAAAATAAAAGATACCTAAAATCAACCCTAAAACACTAAGATTTGAATGTTAACTAAAATTTCCTTTGCCCTTTTCAACAAATAAAAACACAAACAACTCTAACTAAATCATCCTACATAAGATCTACCAAAACCACACAGCTTTCACACACTTAGATGAGTTTGCTAGGACACGACTATTAGCTTTAGGTTAGGCTGTTGTTCTGCTTTACTTTTCCGTACTTTGTTGTGACGCTCTGCATGTGACCTGTGTGCTGGTTGTTGTTTTTGCTACCTGTTGTAGCTTTTCTGCTGTGTTGTTTTCGTACTGCTTTCTTTTAGCTTTTCTTTTCTGCACTGTGGTCGTGACGTTAGAATACCCATAGGTTAGGCACGCTCTTTTATACTAATGCTGTCTTCCTGCAGGTGGCCGTGCTCATATAATGCTGCTAAAAAGGGGGCTAAAAATTAATGATTATTTATAACTGCTCTAGGTACCTGCTTCAGCTGCTTAGCCCCCCCCCCCCCAATAATCAGAGCACGGCCAAGTGATTGATGTGCGCATTTTCATTTACATATATAACTGCTTGGGTGAATTTTTCTTATTATAACTGCTTAGGATAACCCCTGCAGGAGAGTCTAGATTTTCTCTTTTCTGATGTAATGTATTTGAGATGTAGTAATATTTTGTGAAAATCTTCAAAATAAGGCATTTTTAAAGAGATAGGAATTCAAAGGGAAAAGTAAACCCCTACAGGGGGTTTCCTTTTTCATTTGGATATCCTTTTGGAGCACTCACTACGAGGAGTCCAAAGGGAAAAGTAAACCCCTACAGGGGGTTTCCTTTTTCATTTGGATATCTTTTTTTGGGAGAGTCACTACGAGGAGCCAGAAGGAGGAACAAAGACGATCCAAAGACGAATCAAGGAAGAGAAGAAGAAGACTGAAGAGATAAAAATGCCTTATTTTAAGATTTGCGTCGTTCCCGGGTTGTTGTCGGTGGAGCCCGGCCACCTTTACTTACTGCATTCTGTGATGTAATATTGTATGGCACTTGCCATGGACATTCTTTTCCGTGAGATTTTGTTCTTTTTACTGTTGTTTGTTTACTCTGATTGCGCAGTAGAACCAGCATGCTTTTCATAGGTTTCTTTCTTGCATGTGCTTGTGTCTGACCGTTAGGCTCTTTAGGGATAAAATTTTTATACTCATAATTATTAAATAAAAAATTTTAAGAATAATTCACATAGAAACCATAACGATTCTAGGAAACAGCCGGAATCGTCCGGGGTGGCATGCATGCATTCTCTCATCTATTAGACATGCTTCCCCGCCTGCGGGTAGAGTCCGGATAATCTGGCCTATGAGGATGAAGTGCCGGACCTGGGGAAGTTTAGTCATTCAAAAAACTATTTTCTATAAGCTTTTTTTTAAAATTTCATACATCATTGATTTGGAGACTTCGACTAGCATAAATTGCATTAGTAACTAATTAAAATTAAGATTTAATTGCATTAGTTTTAGGAGCATTATACCACTCATAAGTGTGGGATCAATTAGGGATTTCTTTAGTTGTCGGTCCCAATTTCAGTGTCTAAACTACCCACCCATCTCTCATACAGACCGGATAGCATGGATTTTATACGATTAGGAGGTTTTAGCTGGCTTCCTTTGTCAGACAAGGAATAAGTCCAGATTGCATTAGCTAGGTCGTAGATGTTAGTGTTGTGTGTGCAACACTACATCTTTTATAGATTTAGGGTCTAAAGGTGAGTGGTACGAGTGTACCCCTATACGCCTTAATGGTGGGTGAGTTTTCCATCCTTTCGGAAGCTATAAATCCTACCCATCCGCGTCACACAGATGACGCCACCTCCCTCTTTCTCTCGTGCATGTCTGAGTGCGTTGTCCCTCTTTCTTTTCTCCAGTTTTTCTCTTCTTCAGACCGACCGGATGTTGACTGAACCTCGTATGATCGATTGAGCCAAATTGGGACATTCCCCTTTGATTAGGAAGCCTAGAACTCCCTTGCACTAAACCCACTTTAGGGGAGATAATTTAACATCCTTAATCGAGAGTTTTCCTAAGTCAAGGCTTAGGATGTAATTAACTACGGGGGCTTGCGCCCGTAGGAAACTGATCCCCACAATCAAATAAACCCCATCCGAGCTGATGTATCGAATGGGGGAAATCTCGTGAATCTCGGGTTATAGATATTATTATCCATCGAGGTTGGTAGGTGAAAGCCGCTATCCTCCATGGCTAATGGTATCTATAACTCCATCTGCTCTTCCATCGGCCTGCTTGTGCCGAGTGTAAAAGTCTATGACCATTTTGTCCTACGGGACAGTGTGATCGTACTCTTTGCATTCGAACCACACGAGCGGAATCCTTTCGGAGACCCACACGTTCGTTGAGACTGTTGAGGATTTTGCTGTACGCAAGGTAAGGCACATTCCGCCTTTCTCAATTTTCAGAACCGTCGAGTTTGGCGGTATTTTCTATCCGGATTTCGTTTCCGTTACCGATTTTCGTCCGTAACTTTTGGTTGATTCAGTTTTTACCGCGTAACTTTCTGTATATTGTTGAAGTGCCGAGTGTGCAGTTTTTGGTTATTTTCCGAAGATTTTTGTCCGGGTATTTTTGATTCGGCAGCGTTTTCAGTTGATTACATTTTTCTGTGAATCCGTAAATTCTCTGTGCAGTAGAATAAATGTTCTGGAATATGATTATCTATGTTCTGTGCGAATTTGGTAAATTTTCTTTGCAGGAAATTTTGTGTAAATTCCGTCTACTGCCGTTGTGCTGCCCGATTTTTGTCTGATTTCTGATTTGCCCGGATTTCTTCTGAATTGAAATGCTATCTGTATGTGCTATAAAAAGGGAGTTATAAGGGGCCTGGATCCTATGAGATTCAGTAAGTGTCAGGGAAATCTGAAATGAGCTCAAATCTGAAAATCTGATATCTGTTCTGTTCCGGATCCGATGAATTCTGTTCTGGTGCTGTAAGCACATCTGTTCTGGTGCCGTGAGCACAAAGGGAGTTATAAGGGGCCTGAATCCAAAGAGATTCAGTCAGTGTCAGGGAATTTAGCTATTATATATATATCTGATATCTGATATCTAATTTGATCTGATTCTGCTTTCTGTATCCGTTCTGTAAGCGATCATAAGTTCCGTACGATATGATTTGATCTGTCTGATATCTGATTTGATATGATTTCGAATTCAGTATCTGTTCGGTAAGCAATTCTGATTTCTGATTTTGTTAATGTGATATGTCTGATTATGTCCTGTTTCTGATACGATTTCTGTTCCGTACAACTCTGTTAATTCTAACTCTGACTTTCTGATTTCTGTATAATTCTGACTCTGTTGATTTATTATGTTTTGTTTGTACTCTGAATCCGTACGACTCTGATTCTGATTTGATACCCGTCCGTATCTATTTTGATTTTATTCTGTTTCGTTCTGATATGTCCGGTTTGACAATCTGTACGATTCTATTCCGATTTCTGATCTGATTTCTGTCTGATGAGTTTGGTTTTGAATTCTGGAAGTTTTGATTGGAGGTTTGTTGCTTTGCTGAGCTGTTGAGCTCACTCTTGTTTTCTGGTGATTTTCAGGTTCTGGGAAAGGGAAGGAAGTCCAGGAGTAGATTTCTGAGTCTGATTCGTATAGGTATTTGTTGTACCTTTTGATTTTTGTACAGTCATGGCTTTTCTGTTCTGTCTTTCTTTCTGTTCAAAAGCCATGCACTGTATTTGTAGATGATTGTATTTGAGGAAAAGACAAGATAGATGTTTTGTTCCGCTGTATTTGGTGATTTATAGTAGCTCTGTTGTTCTGTGTTTGTGTGGCCGTTTTGAGAATTATTTGGAAGATTCAGTTCCGAAACCAATTCCCAAACCAGATCCTGGTTAGTTTGTTTAGGCTGGTCGCGATCCGGTTTGGGCGGGATCCGTCCCCGTCGAATCGGGTCGTGACAAAGCCTTTTGAGTGGTATCAGAGCACTGGTTTGGAAACTGGTTGGATTGTAAGACAGAGCTATAGGAAGTGATCAGTGAGTCTGTCTAGGGGAAGTTTTGGGTCGTTTGGTTTTTTTATTGTGTTGTTTTCGTGTTGTTTTTGTGATAGTTTTCCGGATTTTCTGGATTTTTCTGTATGGATCAGCCAGACCCAGACATGACAGACGGGCAGAGTGCCAGTCAGGCAGCACCAGTGGGGAGTACAGCCCCAGTGGCGGTGCTGATACACTTGCTCAGTTTGCTACACTTGTTGCTCAGATGATGAGCGAGACTCAGAGCAGAGCTGTTACTGTCAGATCAGAGGATATTGATAGACATTTACAGTTATTTGTGAGGTTGAAACCTCCGAGATTTGAGGGCGCTGTTGAGCCCAAAGCAGCCGAGGAGTGGCTGAGGAGATTGGAAAAGACTTTTGATGGGATGCAGTGTCCAGCGGATAGGAAAGTTCCGTTGGCAGTTTTTCTGTTGGATGGAGAGGCTGAGCACTGGTGGGAAGGCCAGCAGGCGGCCAGATTTCAGGGTAGACTGAACTCTTTGATCACTTGGGACGAGTTCACTGAGGTATTTCGAGACTGGTTTGTTCCCCCTTCTGCACGACAGCAGATGCAGGAGAGTTTTCTGAGACTGGTTCAGGGGAGCAAGACGGTGATGCAGTACGAGGCTGAGTTTACTGCACTAGCCAGGTATGCTCCGCAGCTAGTGAGCACTTCTGCTGAGAGGTGCTACAGATTTCTGAGGGGATTGCGAGATAGTCTGAGGCAGCCCCTGGTGCCTTTTCACATTTCTGATTTCGCTGAGCTTGTGGAGCGAGCTCGTCTGATTGAGAATGATCTGATGGCTACTCAGCAGCGGTGGACTGCGAGTAGGAAGAGATTTGGCGGTGAGACTTCTGGCAGTGGTTCCTCTGGGAAGAGGAGATTTGTGACTGGTTCTGGATCCGGAGTCAACAGATCTGACTCCAGGAGGAGTGGAGGATCGTCTGGTACTGCTACCAGTACGACGAGTTCAGGATCTGTTAGTGGGGCACCTGTGTGCCAGAGTTGTGGACGGCGACATCATGGCCAGTGCTATAGGATGGCTGGTCTGTGTTTCAGATGTGGTCAGCCTGGACATAGGATTGCAGAGTGTCCACAGGCTGGATTTGATCGACGTTCTGAGTTCCGACCTGAGGGCTCTGTTAGACCTACCGGTTCTGCAGCAGGAAGACCGAGGACTGTTCCTCCTCGCCCTGAGGGATTTTCTGGAAGAGGTGGTAGTACTAGTTCTGGACCACGGAGACCACCTACGATTCAGAGGGAGCAGAGTAGTTCTGTTGCTTCAGCTCCTACTCCAGTTCAGCCACGAGTTTATAGCCTGAGTCAGCAGGAGGCTCGTGATGCTCGGATGTTGTGACAGGTACGATTTATATTTCTGATCAGCCCTGTCGTGTTTTGTTTGACTCTGGAGCTAGTCACTCTTTTCTGTCCGAGCGCTGTTTTGAGCTTTTGCGTTTGGATTCTGTTTTGTTGCCGATTTCTCTTTCTGTGATTTTACCGGCTGGAAGTAATTTGATTGCCCGCAAGTTTTGTTTTTGTGAGATTGACATTACTGGCAAGAAGTGGAAGTCAAGCCTGATTTTGTTACCGATTTCTTCGTATGACGTGATTTTGGGCATGGATTGGCTGAGTCTGTATGAGGCTCAGATTGATTGTCTAAAGAAGCAAGTGAGTTTGCTTGTGGCTGGAGAGAGAGTTGTATTTCAGGGATTACGAGGTGTTCTCTCCAGTCTGATTTCTGCGTTGGAGGTGAGCAAAATGTGGAAGAAGGGTTACCCAGTGTTTTTGGCTTCGGTGCGGGATCTGAACCTGGAGGTTGGTTCTGTTTCTGAGATCCCAGTGGTACGGGAGTTTGCCGATGTTTTTCCTGAGGAGTTAGTTGGTTTACCTCCGGATAGAGAGGTGGAGTTCTCTATCGATGTTTTTCCGGGTACAGCTCCTATATCAAAAGCTCCGTACAGAATGGCACCGAAAGAACTTTCTGAGTTGAAAGTTCAGCTTCAGGAGCTAGTTGACAGAGGTTTTGTCCGTCCTAGTGTTTCGCCTTGGGGAGCACCTGTTTTGTTCGTAAAGAAGAAGGACGGGACACTCCGTATGTGTGTTGATTACAGAGATTTGAACAAGGTCACTATCAAGAATAAGTATCCTTTGCCTCGGATCGACGACTTGTTTGATCAGCTTTCCGGATCTTCAGTATTTTCGAAGATTGATTTGCGATCTGGATACTATCAGGTGAAGGTGAAGGAATCTGATGTGGTGAAGACTGCTTTCAGTACTCGGTACGGGCACTACGAGTTTTTAGTTATGCCTTTTGGGGTAACCAATGCGCCTGCTATTTTCATGGATCTGATGAACCGAGTATTCAGGGAGTTTCTGGATCAGTTCGTGATCGTCTTTATTGATGATATTTTGGTGTATTCTGCTTCTGAGGATGAGCATGCCAGACATTTGAGCATTGTGTTGGAGACCTTGAGGCGGCATCAGCTGTATGCCAAGTTCTCCAAGTGTGAATTCTGGCTGAAGAGTATTTCTTTTCTGGGGCATGTGATTAGCGGAGAAGGAATTTCTGTTGATCCCCAGAAGATTCAGGCGATTGCTGATTGGCCAAGGCCGACTACGGTATTTGAGGTATGTAGTTTCTTGGGCATGGCCGGGTATTATAGGAAATTTGTGAAGGGATTTTCACAGATTTCGACGCCTCTGACGAGACTGACGCAGAAGTCAGTAGCTTTTGTTTGGACACCGGAGTGTGAAGCTAGTTTTCAGAAATTGAAGGACTGTTTGACTTCAGCTCCAGTGTTAGCACTTCCGTCAGGTACGGAAGGTTTTCAGGTCTTCAGTGATGCTTCACTGAAAGGATTGGGATGTGTTCTAATGCAGCGTGGTCAGGTAATTGCTTATGCTTCTAGACAGTTAAAGCCACATGAGAAGAATTACCCGACGCACGATCTGGAGTTAGCTGCTGTAGTATTTGCTTTGAAGATTTGGCGTCATTATCTGTATGGCGTCAGTTGTAAGATCTTTACTGATCATAAGAGCCTGAAGTATATTTTCACTCAGAAGAATCTGAACCTGAGCCATCTTCTCGACTCGAGTTAATCAATGACTATGATCTGACTATTCAGTACCAGCCTGGGAAGGCTAATGTGGTAGCGGACGCTTTGAGCAGGAAGTCTTCTGGATTATCAGGTATTCAGCTTACTTCCGATGACTTTCTGATTCGAGATATGGAACGCTTGCAGTTGGAGGTGATTTCCTCCAATGGGTTGGATTTGGCTCAGATGAGTATTCAGTCTACTTTGGAGACAAGGATTCAAGAAGCCCAGAAGTCAGATTCTGATTATTCGAAGTTGATTGCTCAGATTGGATCTGGTAAGACTCCTGAACTTCGAATTTCTGATTCTGGTGCTATTTTCTGCAAGAACAGGTTATGGGTACCTGTATTTGGAGATTTGAGGCAGGAGATTCTGTATGAATCTCATCATTCTGGCTATACCATTCATCCAGGCAGTGGTAAGATGTATGCTGATATGAAGCTATTATTTTGGTGGCCTGGGATGAAGAAGGATGTGGCGGAGTTTGTGTCGAGATGCGAGGCCTGTCAGTTGGTGAAGGCAGAGCATCAGCGACCAGGTGGACTGTTGCAGTCGTTACCTATCCCTGAGTGGAAGTGGGAGGAGGTGACGATGGATTTTGCGATGGGTTTTCCTCGATCACGGCAATGACACGATGCCATCTGGGTAGTCGTAGATCGATTGACGAAGTCAGCCCATTTTCTTCCGATCAGACAGTCTGATTCAGTAGAGCGCTTGGCACAGGTTTATGTTAAGGAGATTATCAGATTGCACGGTGTGCCTCGCGTGATTGTATCTGATCGAGACGGACGTTTTACTTCCAGACTTTGGAAGGGCATTCAGCAAGGCTTGGGTACTAAACTGCATTTCAGTACAGCTTTTCATCCTCAGACTGATGGACAGTCTGAGAGGACCATTCAGGTATTGGAAGATCTATTGAGACTTTGTATTTTAGACTTTGGAGGAAGCTGGGAAGATCATATCCCTTTGATTGAGTTTGCTTACAACAATAGCTTCCAGTCCAGTATCGGTATGGCACCGTACGAGGCTTTGTATGGCAGGAAGTGCCGGACTCCTTTGACTCTGACGGAGGTCGGAGATAGACAGGCTTTGGGTGCCACTTTTGCTGATGAAACTGTTCAGAAAATTAATTTGATTAAAGAAAGATTGAAAGAAGCTCAGGACCGTCAACAGAAGTATTACAATCAGAAGCACAGGTTCGTTGAGTTTCAAGTCGGTGACTTTGTGTATGTCAAAGTCAGCCCGATGAAAGGTGTGAGCAGATTTGGCCAGGTAAGTAAGCTTAGTCCAAGGTATGTTAGACCTTTTGAAATTTTAGAAAGGATTGGGAAAGCGGCTTACAGACTCTTGCTTTCTGATTTGATGCCCGATGTGCATAATATGTTTCATGTATCCACTTTGAGGAAGTGGGTATCAGATTCTGGTAAGAAGGTATCTGCTGATGAGGTTGAGATTCAGGGGAATCTGGCGTACAAGGAAGAGCCAGAGTTGATTTTGGCGTACGACGTCCGAAAACTACGAAGTAAACAGATTCCGATGGTTAAAGTCCAGTGGAAGCACCGTACTGCACGGGAAGCCACTTGGGAGAAGGAGTCTGACATGAGACAGTCGTACCCGTACTTGTTTTGACGGAGGTTGGATTGGATAATGTCGAGGACGACATTTTTTTTAAGTTGGGGAGATTGTAATATCAGTTCTGCTCCAGGTTCGTCCGGGACGAAGTTGGATCGTCCGGGACGATCGGTACAGGTTGTGCAGAAAATCAGTTTTGGTTGTATGATTCGTCGGGACGAAAATTGGATCGTCTGGACGAAAATTCTCCCGAGGACCTGTCGCCGGGGACGATGATGAAAATTTCGTCTGGACGAGGATTTTCCAGAGCACACATCGTCCGGGACGAAGTGCGATCGTCCAGGACGATCTGAGCATTTCTTAAGGGAAATGAGATATTTTGAAGAGAGAGAAAAAGAAAAATAAAATATCAGATTTTGATCCGAGGAGAGAGGAAGAAAAAGAGAAAAGTTGATTTCGGGAAGCCGCGGGTCCGTTTTCGTTCGTCGAGACTGTTGAGGATTTTGCTGTACGCAAGGTAAGGCACATTCCGCCTTTCTCAATTTTCAGAACCGTCGAGTTTGGCGGTATTTTCTATCCGGATTTCGTTTCCGTTACCGATTTTCGTCCGTAACTTTTGGTTGATTCAGTTTTTACCGCGTAACTTTCTGTATATTGTTGAAGTGCCGAGTGTGCAGTTTTTTGTTATTTTCCGAAGATTTTTGTCCGGGTATTTTTGATTCGGCAGCGTTTTCAGTTGATTACATTTTTCTGTGAATCCGTAAATTCTCTGTGCAGTAGAATAAATGTTCTGGAATATGATTATCTATGTTCTGTGCGAATTTGGTAAATTTTCTTTGCAGGAAATTTTGTGTAAATTCCGTCTACTGCCGTTGTGCTGCCCGATTTTTGTCTGATTTCTGATTTGCCCGTATTTCTTCTGAATTGAAATGCTATCTGTATGTGCTATAAAAAGGGAGTTATAAGGGGCCTGGATCCTATGAGATTCAGTAAGTGTCAGGGAAATCTGAAATGAGCTCAAATCTGAAAATCTGATATCTGTTCTGTTCCGGATCCGATGAATTCTGTTCTGGTGCTGTAAGCACATCTGTTCTGGTGCTGTAAGCACATCTGTTCTGGTGCCGTGAGCACAAAGGGAGTTATAAGGGGCCTGAATCCAAAGAGATTCAGTCAGTGTCAGGGAATTTAGCTATTATATATATATCTGATATCTGATATCTAATTTGATCTGATTCTGCTTTCTGTATTCGTTCTGTAAGCGATCATAAGTTCCGTACGATATGATTTGATCTGTCTGATATCTGATTTGATATGATTTCGAATTCAGTATCTGTTCGGTAAGCAATTCTGATTTCTGATTTTGTTAATTTGATATGTCTGATTCTGTCCTGTTTCTGATACGATTTCTGTTCCGTACAACTCTGTTAATTCTAACTCTGACTTTCTGATTTCTGTATAATTCTGACTCTGTTGATTTATTATGTTTTGTTTGTACTCTGAATCCGTACGACTCTGATTCTGATTTGATACCCGTCCGTATCTGTTCTGATTTTATTCTGTTTCGTTCTGATATGTCCGGTTTGACAATCTGTACGATTCTATTCCGATTTCTGATCTGATTTCTGTCTGATGAGTTTGGTTTTGAATTCTGGAAGTTTTGATTGGAGGTTTGTTGCTTTGCTGAGCTGTTGAGCTCACTCTTGTTTTCTGGTGATTTTCAGGTTCTGGGAAAGGGAAGGAAGTCCAGGAGTAGATTTCTGAGTCTGATTCGTATAGGTATTTGTTGTACCTTTTGATTTTTGTACAGTCATGGCTTTTCTGTTCTATCTTTCTTTCTGTTCAAAAGCCATGCACTGTATTTGTAGATGATTGTATTTGAGGAAAAGACAAGATAGATGTTTTGTTCCGCTGTATTTGGTGATTTATAGTAGCTCTGTTGTTCTGTGTTTGTGTGGCCATTTTGAGAATTATTTGGAAGATTCAGTTCCGAAACCAATTCCCAAACCAGATCCTGGTTAGTTTGTTTAGGCTGGTCGCGATCCGGTTTGGGCGGGATCCGTCCCCGTCGAATCGGGTCGTGACATCAAGGCTCTCCATGATTTTCCAACTGAAAATGGTGCTCTGCTCTGCTTTCCTGCAACACATGCTTCACAGATCTTGTCTTGAACTTCAATATGTGGAAGCCCATCAACTATATTCTTCTGGCTCATATAAGAAAGTGTCTTGGAACTCAAGTGACCAAATCTACAATGCCATAATCTTGAATGATTTTCTATGGAAGTTTTCAAACAACCATTTAAACTGCAAATCATCTTCATGGGATACATTTTATTTGGAGTCACCTTCACCTTGGCAATCAAGAATCCATGCTTGTCTTTAATGGTACAAGTGTCAAAAGAAAATGTCAACACATATCCCTTTTGATTTAGTTGTCCAACACTAAGCAAATTATGCTTAAGATTTGGAACATAGAAGACATCTGATATCTTCTTTTCTCCCTTCCTTGTTTGCACCAAAATGTCACCTTTTCCTTCCACAAATAGTTTGTTGTCATCTCCCGTACGAACTTCACTTTGGATTGAGTTATCCAAAGTAACAAACAATCTTCTATTGCCAGTCATGTGATTACTACAACCACTATCAATAAACCATACATCTCCTGAATCACCATATTCCTTACTATGTGTAAGAAACATTGTGTCTTCACTTTTCTCCACTTCCTTTTCTTGCACCAAATCTGCATTTGCCTCTTCACTCTCCTGCCTCTTCCAACAAAAACGATAAGTGTGCCCATACCTTTTGCAAAAGTGACATTTGATATTGGCAAGGTTGCTTCTTCCTCTTCCTCTGAAACCATGTCCACGACCACGTGCACCTTCTCCATCACCATGAGTTCCACCTTGAACTTCACCTCCATCACTTTGTGTAGATTCTCCTCTACCAACACGGCCTCTTCCACGAGTACCATAAGAGCCTCTTCCTCTACCAAAAGAGCCTCTTCCTCTGCCAAAACCTCTTCCACGGCCACCTTTGAAATTCCCACGCAATGCCACTTGAGTTTGGAATGCTTCCTCAAGTGGTGTCGAATCATATTGCTTCATTCTTAATTCATGGGATTGTAGAGATCCAAGCAAACCTTCAATAGACATTTGCTCTATGTTCTTCGCTTCTTCTATGGCTACCACCGTGGCTTCAAATTTTCTTGTCAAACTTCGCAAAATCTTCTCAATAACTCTTTTATCTTCTACAAGTTCTCCATTCAATTTCAATTGGTTAACAATGGTGATTACCCGATTGAAATATTCTTCCACACTTTCTGACTCCTTCATCTTCAACATATCAAACTGGCTTCGAAGGGTTTGTAAACGTACCATCTTCACTTTCTCATCTCCTTTGTAAGAAGCATGTAGTGTATCCCATGCCTCCTTTGCGGTCTTCGCCGTAGAGATCCGCTCAAAAATAATTTCATCTACCGCTTGATAGATGAAGAAAAGGGCCTTCCGATCCTTCTTCCGATTTTCTTTCAACTCTTGAAGAAGTCTCTGATTCAAATCTCTCTCAACTTCGGGCTCCTGAAAACCGCTCTCAACAATCTCCCACAACTCTTGAGATTGATACAACACCCGCATTTGAATACTCCATTGATTGTAGTTCTTCCCCGTGAACTTGGGCAACTGAGGTTGCAAATTGTTACTGCTTGAACTCGCTGCCATTCTCCAACCAGGCTCTGATACCAATGATGGAAGCAACAAAATAGAACAAAGTAATTTTTGGAAGAGAAACAGAACTTTTTCTTTCACTGGACCTCACAGAACAAAAAACGAAAAATAGAGAGCAAAACTCTCTTTCACGGGATAACTTATCTCACACAAAAAAAAACAACTGAGAGCAATAAAGACTCTTAAGTCTTTCACGGCCCTTCACACAAACTAAAACAAAAACTGTAAAACAGTTTTTAAAACTGTTTAATAAAGTAAATAAAATAAAACCAAACGAAAAATTAAAGCAACCAACGCGTCGTTTTGGTTTGATAATATCCAACAAAGAGACCGCCACATTTGATTTGTTGGCTGGAGTAGATAAAGAGAATACGGACATTCTGATGTACTGCACTGGTGGCATTCGTTGTGATGTATATTCTACAGTTCTCAGACGAAGGGGCTTCCAGAACTTATATACGTTAAGTGGAGGTGTTTCTCACTATTTGAAGAGCGAAGGATCTGCTGGATGGGTCTTGTGGTAGCTGTGTAGAGGAGTTCAGGGGTTGCTGCTGCTCTGATTGCACCCAAGCACGTCGATTGAGGCCCGTTCTTCCTGGCCACAAGAGATACCAAAAGTGGCATCTATATCGTGATGATGATTTTTAGATGTACGCTTAGGCTTCGTTTGGGACGGCTTTTTTACTACTTCTTGAAGCAGCTTTTTAGTACAAAATTTTTAATTTTTACACTAAAAAGCTGCTTCAATAAGCAATAAAAAAGCTGTCCCAAACGAAGCCTTAAGCTTTGTTCGGGACGGCTTTTTTGATGTTCTTAAAGTAACTTTTTAGTACAAATATTTAATTTTTATACTGAAAAGCTGTTTTAAAAAACAGTAACAAAGTCATCCTAAAAGTTTGAGACAGCTTTTTTTGCTGTTTTTTAAAACAGTTTTTCAATACAAAAATTTCTAGTTCAAAAAATTTTTGTACTATAAAACTTTAGAAAACAATAAAAAAACTGTCCCAAACAAAACCTTTAATTTTACTTGCATCTGCTCTTGAAGTTTTCACCAGCCTGTACTACTTTTAGTCTTATTTCAATGCAAATTGATGCGTCTTAATCATTAAAAAAAAAAAATGTTCGAATCAAAAGAAGTATAAAGAAAATTGGAATGAGGCTTCAATTGATGCAGGAGGGAATCACAAATCATTGAGGATTTCTAGCAGTAGAAATCTTAAACATTGATTAAAGGGGAAAAATAATTGGAAGGTTTGTATCAACTATAGCGCATTGATACGGCATCACAAAATTAGCTTGATCGGGCACGAATCTCGAGGCAATGCTAGTTGAAAACTTCAAAAATTAATTTTGGGAGCAACCGAACTCTGATTTCAACGAGCTTACAGTCCACTACAAGAAAAAAGGTTATTAGCGACCATCAAAATTGGTCGCTAATACACATAATTTGGTCGCTAAAGCTAATAGCGACCACAAAATTTTTGGCCGCTAATTTGTCGCAGTAGCCTCGTCGCTGAGGGTTTTAGCGGCCAAAACTATTTTTTGGTTGCTAAATTAGAGACCACAAATTAATGTTGGTCACTAAAATTATACAATTTAGCGACCACTTTTTTGACGCTAATGGTTATTCATTTAGATGCTACTTAGTTATTTTAATTATTAACTTTATTTATCATATTTTTTAATAGCGACCAAAATAAAAATTTGCTGCAACAAGTTCAACCAATTGAATCAAGTTCTCTTTTAATTTCATGAAATGTGATTATTTATGAGTATAGATTTTGGTCATATTTAATAAAATTTATTACTAATCCAATAATTATACCTTAGTTAAAATATTTAATATCAAACAATCACTCCTGTATATTATCGCATCTAATTACCTCTCAATAATTACACAAATAAAATACATCATAAAGAAAAAACACTAATTTTTTTTACATTGATGTAACAAAAACAAAAACTATTCATTCATCAATATAGTAAATAAGGATAAGCTAGAACAAAATGAAAATGATATTCATTCATATACTTTTAAATATACATTCATCAATTAAAAATACAAAATATGAACTCTGAAATCACATATGAGAACTTACAAAATCTATTTTTATTCAAAAAAAAATCATAAATCTAAAATTACATGATTTTTCCAACTTCCAAAATAAATTGCTACTTCAAGCTTAAATATACAATTATACATAATCAATCTATTATAATAATTTTATGCCAATTGCCAATCTTATATTCCTATTCAGGGTCATCGCCAACATTGCTTTTACCAAGATTTTTAGTAACATCACTCTTTTCCAAATCTAGTAGATGAAGAAGCTTTAGATGAATCCTCTGTGCGAGCATCAGATAAGGAATATATCGATTAATGAGGAGCTGATGCCACCGGTTGATCCTGCCAAAGAATGCACATATCCATTGTTAAAAAAAACTAGCTTCCATCGATCTATTGCTCAATAATAACAATAATAAAAACTACCTTTACATATATGATCTATTAATTAATTAAGACAAAATCATCCCTACAGGCCTTATATCGGCCTCCACATGCATGTTTTTTTCGAATGCTAGTTATCTAATTAGAAAAGTATGCACCACAGCCCTAAAGCATGAAGTTCTGTTGGTGATTGAATCCTTCAACAAATTCTGGAAGGCATCTAGTCCAAAATACTGCAGTGAAATGCTGCTCTGCCACCCAGAACATATGAATGTTTAAAAACAAGGAGGCTCAATAAAGAAAATACAATGAAAAATAGGTCAAACAAACCTTTTGTAAGACATTAAAGAAAAGCAGAATCACATCATCATTCTGCAAACATAATGAAATAATATATTCAAACGAAACCATGATTGAGATAACACAGCTACTCTACATTCAATCAAAAGAGCAATTTGTCAAGCACCAAAAAGACAAAAAAACCTTTATTACTACATTGGCATTCATATCAAATTTCCCATCAACAAGCATATCAAGAAGAGCATTCAGAAGTTGTTCGCTTGGTTGCCACTTGCAAAAATCAAGTAAGAGACTCTGCAAAGTTTGATAACCCACACCAACCAACGCTCTAAATTCAGCCTGCATTTACAAAACTGGATTAGCAAATGCAAAGGAAAAAATAAAATCTAAAAGAATGTACAGTTTAATACAATATTCTCTTTGAAAACAAGTAGCAGACGAAAAATAATTTTTTGCAGATAGGTGCAATAAATATTCATGAACTTATAAATGAAAGGTGTCACTGCATGGAAAAACAGGAAAGTAATCAGCTGATTATGTCATGTCAACAAAATCCAAACACGTGCATGATTTGCATGAGATGAAGTTGCCTAAAGAATCTGGGGCCAAGATGTACATGCTAATGGAAAACTTACTCTTTCAAACATAATCTTATATGTGCGGAAGGCCAAAAAGTATAAAAAATGTGTAAATTACATCTACACAAAAGCATAATTATTATTTGCCTTTTCCCAATGAGTTCAATTTTATCAATTTGAATCCGGTGAACTCCATATTTTTCCATACCCGAATGTTTTTGCTGTCTGAGCCGGTGTAGAGAAGGCCGTTGAAGGTGGTGAGGGAGTAGATGTGGCCTACTTCGCGAATGAGAGAGGCGATGAGACTGGTGCCGGAGGGAAAGAGGTCGTTTTGATCCGGCGGAATGATGAAGGGATTGGTGTGGGAAGTCCAAGGAGAGGTTTTGTAAGGAGACATGGGTAAGGAGACGTTGCTGTGGCGGTTTGAAGAGCTCTCTTCTTCCAATGAGGATTTGATTGAGGCATCTAAGTACATGAGATCAGAATGGTTGTAGCCGCAGGAGCATTACTTTTTTCTCTGATTTCTGTGTTGAGTTGTGAGGGATGGAATGAGAAGGAAGAAGAAGAAGGAGACGTAGGGTATGTAGAAATGAAAGAGGATGGTGATTGTATAAAAAAATATTAGCCAAGCACAACTAAATCAACATGATATGTAATAAACAGAATAAAGGGCCGCAGCAGCAAAAATGGAAATCACCCTTTAATATCAAAAATAATAATACCTTCACTTTTGAATTAGAGTTTTGGGATGCCATGATCTCTGCCAAATACAAGGCTAGCTAGCCAATAGGGAGACAACAATGTACACATGGTGCGAGTACTGCAACACTCAAGCAAATCATGCGAAAAATAGGATTATGCTCCACTTCATTTAGGTGGCAAAATCAAGGCAGAAGATGATTACAAATTCTTTTACTTGAGAGAATGTTGATTGGTCTTTCTAAACAAAGTGGAAGATAATCTCATCTTTATATGAATTTGTTTGGAGTGCATCTTTACTCAAATGTCAATCATTAAATTTATGAGCAAAAGTTTGAGACCCATGCAACACCCCATGCAATTATCACAACACTCCTGTTAACTTTTGGACCACCAGCCAAAAGCAAAAAAAAATAAATAAAAAAAGTCTTCCCATCGCACAAAGAAATGAATTTTTAGGTAGGGTTGAGATTGTAAAACACTCATATAATCAAGTACACAAAACAAAAAGTAACTCATGAAGAATGACCAACATCTAATTTTGCTCAAAAATATATATTCATGGATCAAAACATTCAAAACAGTGCAAAATTAATTATTGCCAAAATAACCATCTTGTTGAAAGAAATACAAAAAAATAAAAATAATATTGAATTTGAACTTCTGCAAGGCAACCACCCAACCTAGCCAATGTGTAGGCCAAATGGGGCCCAACTAGATTGGTCAGCTTGATCAACAATCCCTCTTCTATAACCCAATTTGCAAGTAAAAGTTAGGAAATAAGAGTGAACTTTGCCACGATGGCAGTCACCATATAGGGTATGTCCTAGGATGCCACCAAACCGGTCATTACCTCTTTTTACTATAAGCAAGATTCTACAGCTATCGGATCACACCAATGCACGCTCGTTATCGTGCAAATCATCTGATAACTCCCCAACTTTATAGAACAATTGCAACCTCAATAGACATTTGTTTCATAAGCCATTTACAATAAATGATTGTTCCCGAAATGGTAAACATTTTGATATTAAAATACCAATGTATCATCACCATTTCAAGTAATGTCAAATTTAAAATATAAATCTTTTATGAAATTCCCTTATTAAAATCTACAAATAGACCTCAAATGTTTCTTTGCACAAAAAAACTTTCAAATTTGTTTTTTTAATCAATTTATGTTACATATAGCATAAGAACAGTAGACTTTTATAGAAAATTTAAAAATCTGCATCTCCATCTGTTCAATAACTTTATGAAATGAACAAAGCACAATCCACGATCATATGGTTGTTTAATAAATGTATCGATAAAAATAATAAATGTATTAGAAACAATATGCCTAAAGTGAGTTAACAAAGCAAAATAAATCCTACTGCTACATCATTCCATGGCATAGTCCGTCACTTTCAGGATATTCCAAAAACCCATTCAAGAACTTGCATAAGTCTAAATTGAACAGAACAGACAAATATTTCTGGAAGAATTTAAGAAAATAAACTTTACAAGGTGAATCGAACAAGGAACTAAAAATAATAAAGAAACTCAAAAGAATTTAAAAAAACAAACTCAAAAGAACTGAAATAAGCGAATCAAACCGCACCATCACCTTCATAAATGAAATCGGAGAAAAGAACAATAATAGAAAAGTTACCTTTGGTTGCAAGATGATGTAGCGTCAGTCGGCAGTCGGTAGTGGGCAGTCGGCACATATCACTCAAGAAAAAGAAATTTATGAATCTACAGTAGAGAAGATGAAATGTGATTCGTGGAGAGGCACGGCACAACTTTACCTATTGCTAAGGAAAATAAGAAATCCGAGAAGGAGTTTGCAATCTGCGATAGAGACCCGAGGGAGAAACCGACAGAGAGGCGAGTTTGCGGGGTTGCCGAATAATTTCGAGGGAGGGAGCAGATCAGCGCGCGCGAAGTAGAGATGTCGAGTCGTGGCAGCGGTCGAGCGCGCGTTGGAGCCTGGAGGTCGTCGCTAAAGAGCAAAAACTAGGGCAAGTAGAAATGGACAGCATGAGATCGCGAGAGTTATGCTTATTGCTTAGGTTCTTCTAATGTGTTGTTTTAATTAAATAAGTAATTCGTAAATTCCCAAAAAAAAAAAAAACAAGTAATCGTTAAATTTAAATAATTTATATTGTAATTAATTTAATTATTAGATCTCTCTTCTTAAAAAAGTGAATATTAATTTCAATTTATCATTTTATTTATTAAATTTAATTTTGAAAATATCCATATAATCAGAATTTGTATGGAGGGCGCTGCCCCCGGAAACTCCTGCAGGAGTGTTGCCCCTTGACCCCGCGACTTGACTGGGAAGACGAACTCGACAGGGGGCACCGCCACCTTGGACCTCCAGCATATCTACGAAGCTAGCGTACGACGGTCAATGATATGAACATATATGAATCAAGCCAAATTCAAGGCAACTCCAACATATATTTTATTGAAATTGAATGATTAATCAATTACATCATTTTATTATTATTTGTTTTGCAAACAAATCATCCCTAGTTCAACCTAAATTTTGTTTACGAATAATTATCATTATATATAATGTTAATGATATTTTTACAACGTATTATGTACTATAGTAAAAATAATAATTTGTCACTAAAATGATATAATATAAATTAGCAGTTAATTTTTCTTTTAGTGTCAAAATTAGCAGTCAATTTTTCTTTGGTGGCTAATATCTAGATTCCTTATTATTTAGAGGCCACACTTATTTTTGGTCGCTAAAAGATATCTTTAGCGACCAAATTTTTTTGTCTCTAATTTTTTGGTCGCTATTAACCCATTTTCTTGTAGTGGTCAAACTGAGCGTCTCGGAAATACAAGCCCAACGACACCAAATTCAACTCAATCCGAGTCCAAATGAGTCTGAATCAAGTACCCGAAGCGCTGCTGGAAGGTTCAAACCGCAATTTGAGTTACCAAACGGTCTTCGATTTTAACGATCTTATACTCGAATCGAGCGACTCGACGAGACAAATCCAACGAGCCCAAGATCGCCAAATTCCGACATCATTAAGGCCTCCAAATGTCCAATGACTGGTGCACGATCGAAGGGTTCAATATCGGCCGTCCATTCAAACCACTCCCTATTCGCCCATGATCTCACACTTATTTACGAGTCACGCCACTCCAGAAAAACTATAAATAGAGCCATCATTCTTCACAAAGGGGGACTCAAGTGAAGAGAGAGAATAAGAAGAGAAAGGGAAAAATGAGAATCCTCTCCTCCTCAACCACCGCCAGAGCTCTTCCCGCCGCCTGAATACGCCGGAACTCTGCCGGATTTTCGGGAAACGACGGGATTCTGCAAAACTTTGTAAATTTGCTTTAAGTTGTAATCTGATCGTCCCGATTTGTGGAACGAATCAGTTTCTTGTAATTTACAAAAATACTAGTGGAACTTTTTAGCTAGGCGAGGCCTCGTGGTTTTTTTCCCTTTTTGGGTTTTCCACGTAAAAACTCTGGTGTTCATTCTCTTTTCTGTTTGTGTGCTGAATCTCCATACAACGCTCGGACGCGAATTTATAAACTCTACCGCCACGTATTTTCTAGCACGCAACAAGCATCATATATACAAGATGACGATTATTATTTAGGTTTCGTTTGGACTGCTTTAAATTATTATTTTTTGTTTTGTTTTTAAGATATGTTTGTACTAAAACATAGATTTACAAAACAGTAAAAATGGCGTCCCAAACGAAGCCTTAATCTTAGGCTTCGTTTGGGACAGCTTTCTTACTGCTTTTAAAAACAATTTCTTAGTACAAAAAATTCAAGTAAAACAAAAAAAAAAAAAAAAAACTACTTTAGAAAGAATTAAGTAAGTTGCCCCAAATAGGTTGACCCGAACCCGGAACTTTTGGATCTGGTTCCCTGGTTCGGGTCAGATTTTCAATTCGTGTCAAATATTAACACTCCTAACTCTACACTATTTTTTAGTCTACTTAAATAGAAGAATTTTAGTAAAATATATATTTTTTATTAGACTTATTTTGTACGCCGATAAATTTTTATATTAAATCAATTTTAATTAACTTGTAATTAAATAAATTTTTATATTAAAAACATGACTAGTCCATTATTTCAACTAATATTATTTATTTAGATCAAATTGTAGTTTTGCTTCAACAAGTAGCTCTACAATGATCCAAAATTTAATAAAAAAATTGTCATTTTAATTATAAAATATTAATGCCGAAATATTATTAGTAAAATATGCAAAATATAATAGGTTAGGTCTACATATTTTTAAAATAAATAAATATGAAATAGTTAGATTTTAATAGTAGACTGGAAAAAAATGGCATTGCAATTCATGTTTTAACTAGAATCTGTGATATATTAGTAGTTAATTAATGCTGACAGGGATGAAACATTGGAGATAAAATTTTATTACCTCTCTCTTAGGTTGTCAAGAAAATTGGGATAAAATTGTCAAACCAAGGTCCAAGTCGAGTAGCGGAGTGTTCAAATTCGAGCTTGTTAAGCCTTCGAGCTCGACTCGCGAGCCGATAAACTTGACTCGTCGAGCCCGAATTTGAACGGATATTTTATTTTCCATTGAAGGAAGGCTGCCAAAGAACTCCTCTTCCTTAGTGACAAGTGACAATCATCTTTCCTAAATTGTGTTAAAAAATAAAATAAAATTAAAATTTATTTAAATAATTATAATAAAAAAAATCTTTCCTAAATTTGTGTTACTCTCTCTCTCTCCCTGCTGGTTTGTAGGGGTGTCAAAACGAGTCCACGGGTCATGTTCGGATCCAACCCAAAATGACCCGAATTCAAATATGTTGACCCTAATCATATCCGATTTTATAAATGGATCAGATTTTCTAACTAGGAAAAGACCTGTAAATCCTGGTTTTGCAGGTGCTGTTGGCTGAGTCCGAATGTGAATCACTGAATCCTCCGTGCTTGAGTCAACAAGTCTGTGACTGTGGGACCCAGTTTTGTAAACTGTAAAATATGTTTGTTTGTCCTATACTTATGACATGTCAACTAAAAATTTATCTTGATCGGGCACGAATCTCAATGCAAAATCAAGTTGGAAACTTCTGAAATTAAAATTAGGATGGACCACCCGAACTCTGATTTCAGCAAACTTATAGTCTATCTAAGCGTTTCAAGAATACGAACCCAACGACACCAAATCCAACCCGATCCGAGTCCAAACAGGTCCAAATCAAGGGTTAGAAGCGCTGTTGGAAGGTTCAAACCACAATTTGGATTATCAAACGGTTTTCAAACATAACTTTTTTATAGTCAAATCGAGCGGCTCGACGAGACAAATCCAACGAGCCCAAGATCATTGAATTCCGACATCACTAAGACATTCAAATGTCCATCAAACGGTCCATGATCAAAGGATTCAATATCGGCCGTCTATCCAATCACTCCCCATTTATCATTGATGTCTCACCTATTTGTGGGTCATGTCACTCCAGAAATTTATAAATAGGCCTCTCTTTTCTCTTGAAAAGGGCTCGAAGTAAGAAGAGAAGAGAAGGAAGAAGCTTCTCATCGACCACTGCCGAAGTTTCGCCAGACCACCGCCGAAGTTTCGTCGGACCACCACTTGAGGCCCTCACCTTCGTCGGACCACCGCCTGAGGCCCTCACCTTCGCCGGACCACCACTTGAAGCCCTTGCCGTTGCGGGACCACCACCTAAGGCCCTCGCCTTTGCCAGACCACCACCAGAGCATCTTAAGAGGACATTCGCCACTTGTGGAAGTTCAAATTTCAAAGAACTAGATGCTTTGAAAAACTTGGTGCAATTTTTCCTACATTATTCAAAAACCCAAGCAAAAGAGCTAGTTTTTTTGTTTTCAGCTTATCCTCAACCAAAGCAGCAGGTGAAAATTAATTTAATTATCAATAAAATTTCATTTCATTGTCGTTTTCTCTACTTTAATTCCTTCAAACCAAAATTTTTATGTTGCAATAATTGCATTTTTTTTACTATTGAATTATATGATATAAGAGTTTGAAATTATTCCATTCGCCATCGCAATTACCCTCGATAGGTTTTAACATGGAACTTCCATCATCAATAACAGATGCGCACAGGAATATAGTAAGAAGGTAAAACAATATGTTTTATACTATACAATAGTTCAGTAGATAATTCGTGTGCACTACTTAAGAAAAATCATTGCTCAATTTGTCCCCTACTAAAAATAACTCTGAACCCACTCTACGTGGGCCCATAGCATAAAACCTATTGAAACTTGTATGAGATTATTGCAAATAAGAGTTATAAAAAAATTTAGGAGACAAAACTAGGACACTTACAGAGAATAGAATGGTCTTCAGGAGATGTTGTATTAGTGTCATATCTTAGGGGAATGAGAATAGTGATGCTTTGAAAGGTTAAGCCTTCTATCTTAAATAATTCACTTCATTAAATTCATTGGTGCATTTTTATTAACAAGTAGATTCGCTTATTTCGAAACTTTGACAATTGGAGGCTATGATATGACAATTTGTTGGTAGAAACTTCTCTTAAATATAGAATTGCATAGAATGAACTTAAAATCTCCATTTGATTTACTTACTAATGCATTTAATATAGAACTTCATGCATCAGTATAACTTTGTCCTTGTTTACTGCATCACTACTTTTTTACAAGCAAACATGATATAATGTGATGGTATTGGATACAAGCATAGTAATTTATCATCACTTGAAGAAACTTTGTTTGGACAATCCAACACATGGGACTCTATGCTTCCTAATTTTGCCACACCCATCCTTATATTCTCCTTTTTGCCACACCTAAGTTAGTTGCTCTTGGTTTTCATCTCCATTTATTCTCTAGCATTTTGATTAAAAGCTTTCAAATTCCAATTAATGAATTTTATCTTAGTTTTTGGATTAAAATTTTAGGATTTATAGTTTAGGGTTTAGAGTAACATTGCATAATATAACTATATTTCTTTACTTTTAGAGGATGTGACCCTTCCCACTAACAGAACCTTTAGAAAGGGTGGTAGAAGGGGGAGGAGACTATAATAGATGTATTCGCCTGTCAATCCTTCTTCTACTTTAGCAAAGATTCGTTAAAGAGGGGGGGGGGGGGGGTATGATAATTTAATAGTAAGAATTTTGCTGGTTATAGCTTGTCATTTCATTGCTTTGTGAGATTTTCTGCAGGACATTTGAAGTCCTTAAGATTTTCTTTTTGTTCCGAATAAGAATTTTTTACCCCGACCTTTATGAAATTTTTTTCTAATTTTCTTTTATTATTATTAAGCACTATCCATGACATTTTAAGGTAAGTTCTTAGCTAATTCTTCCCATTTTTTTCTTCTGTTTTGTCTTAGGCTTTGATTGCAATTATTGTGTTTTAAAGTAATTTTTAGTATTTTTTTCCAAAAATAAAAATAGAAATTTATTTCAAATAAAACCTTAATCATTTAAGATTGAAATTATTAACTCAGAATTATCAGGGTGCTTAATAATTTGATATAAATGTTATTGCTTTTTCTCTAAGAAAAAAAGTACTAGAGCAACTTGTTTGTAACTAGATTTCAATTCGGGAGTGAATTATTGTAGTCTTATCGTCCTAAATTTTAAGGATAAGTCAGCCTTTTATACCTCAAGCAAATACTAGTGAAATTTTTTCAACTCGGCGTGATCCTTTGTTTTTTTTCGCTTTATAGGGTTTCCACTTAAAAATACTGATGTATTTATTTTTCTTCTATTTGTGTGTAGATATCCGTACATATTGTAATTCTTAAATTTACGTAAATATTCTATTACGATTAGAAAGAATAATTCCTTTTTAGGAGTGGGCCCGAGGCCCACCAGGGCTGGTGGAGAGTTCGTAACGCTAAGACATTCGTCGGCCCACTCTTGTCGCTACATAGGCTACGGAGAAGCTGATAGGATAATTCTTCTCCAAGTAGAATCTTGTAATATATACTCTTATTTTGAAAATTCAAACCTGCGACTATGCGAGTGGGCCACCAATAATTTAATTATTTTTCATGGTCAATTTTGGTAGCTTGGCTTAAAATATACTATTAAAATTTCTAATTTGGTTAATAAGTTGATTAAAACTGAGAAAATTTCCGCGCAAGCACATGTGTAGAATAGGGAAGACCGCTCTACTATTATCAATATTCAACACGGTCCTAAAATCCGACCCGAAAATTATTTGTCCGGGTGAACCCATTTGGGAAACGGGTAATTGGGTTTGGATTTTATATACTGAGCCGATTGTATTTTCAGGTAAGATTTGGGTAGACCCAAAAATTCAAAATTGACCCGAGTCAACCAAAAACATGCTCGTATTGTCCTATGTCGCGCTCACTCCGTCATCCATGCTTGTGCATTGCAGTCATGCATCGAGCTCACCTGCTCATGCATTGCGCTTGCCTGTTTGCACTCAGGTCAGTAGTTCGGCTCTTGTCGATCAGTTTGGGTCCGGGTCGAGTTTGGGTCAAGAATTATAATCCGTTTACCTAATCGAGTCATGTTTCAGGTCAGACGAGTTAAAGGTGCCGTAATTTCAAATTAGTCCCGAACTCAACCCCAAAAACTCTTTTTTGACACCCCTAATTTTAGAGATGAAAACTCTCGCTTGAATGAATAATGATAGAGGAGTCCCCTCGAGCCTCTGTGGGGCAAGGATAGTTGCAATGTTGGCAATTGGTACATTGAGCCACGTCGCCAATTAATTTTGCTTATAGTTTTTCCCCTATTAGTGTATTCGTTTGTAAGTATGTTTTAAATAAATAAGAAATCCTCAAAAGAATTTTGACCTTTGTTACATATCACTACAACTTTGTGTTTTAATGCTTATTAGCCTTATTTATATTTTTATTAATTTTTTTAAATAAAAAATTAAACTAGTAACTATTGCCATAATTATCAACCATATATAATGACATTTTTAGATCTATTATTGAAAATAAATTATTTCATATATTTTGAAAAAAAAAAATATTATCCTAAACATTTAGCACATTTTGAAAATATTTATTCATTTTTTATTAAAGAAAGATAATCGGTAACGTTAAAATAATAAATTTTAATTATAATTTTTAATAAAAAAAAGTTGATATAACCAAATTAAAGTCTTATTAAGGTAAATATTAATGTATAAAACAGATACTAAGATTTCTATTATTTTGCTTCAGTTAAACCTTAAGCCCACAAACCCTAAACATTTAAGAAGAAACACTTAATTAATTACCTGGAATTAAACCAAGAAATGAAATGGAACTTTCAGCGGAAGGCTTTTCTTCTTAAACGACGAACTACATTTTTACTGAATTTGCCAAACAGAGTAACAAAGCAGGTTCTCTTTGCTTGCCTAATGGAAAGAAAAAAAAAATGTTGAACAGTAACTAATGGGGGATATTTATATCAGAACGGGAAGTCAGTCGGAACTGCAGTTTCAGAGTCAAAGAGGCCGTCGTCCCTACCGAGAATCCAATCAAAATAACTTTCATTGAAGACATCGTCGACGGAAGAATCTGAAGGAAGATCAGATACGAATAGATCGCCTTCGTCAAGCTTTTCTAATGTAGAGAAGATATCTTCGTCTTGATCCTTAAGAATAACAGCACAAGAGCAACAATCACCATCCGATCCTATGGAATCCGCTCTCCTGTTCTGAGATGAAAAATCCATTTTTTCTGCTTCCAGTATCTTTTGTCTCACCTCTTCCAGCTTCTTGTTTATGGCTGCGAGTTCTGCTTGAGAGGATAAATTTGTTGGCGGAGAATGAGCATCGCATTGTGGTTTCTGTGTGGAAATGGACTTGTAACGGTGGATTATGCGGTGGAATTCGGAAGGTTCATTCGGCCAGTAATGGAATGCACCGAGATCAGGAGAGAAAGAGCAGAACAGGACATCAACTCCACAAAGAACGGACAGCTCTTTAGCCTTCTTCTCTATTCCCTTGATCCTTGATTTGTACGTGTTGATTCGAGCACTAGATTTTTCTCTGTACCTGATCTGTAGCTTTGCACGACCCATGGCTCGCTTCCTCTCCGGCGAGCAAAAGCAGATAACAAAGGCGAAAGTTTTCCAGTTGCAGCGGGCGGAAACAGAGAGAGACAGAGAGGATAAGAGGAATGCAATAAGAAGAAAGGACCGTTGGTGGCCTAAATAAATAAAATCCCTTGTAATTTCGACTTGACCGTTTTAACCCTATTTTTTATAGCCTTAGATGACCTACAGAATAAAATATTCTATCTATGATCCCACATATCTGTAGAATTAAATGTGAATGATTATTTTTTTGAATATAATATATTTTTTTTTTGTGGGAAAATTATACTTTATTTTTAATTATATATGGGAAATTTTTTTTTATCGGATAATATAAAATTTTCACATATCTATATTTTTTTAATTTTTTTAAAGGGGTTTTTACATCCGTACCACTTTATAACATGTATTTTACATATTTGACACCCTAAACATTAATATTTCATATTTAAAACCTAAACACAATTCTATCTTCATATATACCACTCCGTCCATTCCATCGCTCACGACATTATCCCCGAAACCTCACTTTCTCGCGAACAGGTTTCACTGCGAGTCTTCCCTTCTCCTCTATCGCGAGTTTTCCCTTCCCCGGCCGCAATCCATCTATTTCTTTCCGGTCCCTAGGTCGAACAACTCCAGGGTAACCTCGCGAGCAGAAGGCGTTGCCCTCGTCTGGTCAGATTTCTCCACATTTGCTTGCCCTCCGTGAGTTTCGTGAGTATTTTTACCTAAACCACCGCCGAAGGTAAAGTTCTTCGTATTGCTCCGTCTTTGCCGAAGTTTTCTACATTTTTTCTGCAAATGAACTCTTAGCTGCCGAAGCATCGTCTGTGCCGAAGTTTTTTTCGCAAATGAACTAATTGTTGCCGAAGCTCATCCTGTGGCCAAGTTTTCTACATTTTTTTTTTCGCAAATGAACTCATTGCTGCTGAACTTTTCTACAAATTTTTTTCTAATGGATTATCCATGAGTTTTGACATTTTTTTGCTTTGACAGATTCTACAAAACTTCTCCAATGACTTCAATGAATTCTTCAGCTAGGGACAGAACACAATAGCAATCACAAATTTATTGTTACTGTCAGTTGAAGTGTGTGGTGTACACATGCTTTCGAGGACCTAATCGAGGCCGACAATTTTATAGATGCATTCATAGTCGGACTGATGACGATTGCAATTTCTTTAAATGGATGGATGAATTAGAAGAGCCTTATCATGATACACATTATGATTTAAAAGCCGCAGACGACAAGATTTTGAAGAAGCTTGACTTGGTCATATTTCAGTTGAAAGTGTTTATTGCTCTTGTTGCCCTCGACGTCATCGTTAAGATGTATTTTGCTTAAAAAGTAATTGTAACTGGGTTGTTGTAACTGTGATGTTTTGTGGAACATGTTTTGTACTGTGTTGTATCTTCTCAAATTAAATGAATGTTTTTTATCTTATGAAACGTGTAACACAGTTACCTATCGTTTACAGATTACAGTTTGCAATTGTATATAAAAATTTTGGTTGAGATAAATTGGTTTACGGCATTTGGTTCCCAAAATTCAATTGCCAAAATCTGTTTAAACTGTTTCATGAATAACAAGTCTAATAAATTGGTTTAAACTGTTTCATGCCTGTAGCATTGTTCACGGCATTTCTTCCATACAAGTTATTTGTCTGACTTTGTAACAAAATGTAGCAGCTTGGATTTTCTCAAATTTTCGATTTACTGCAAAAGTTCCCAAAATTCTTCAACTTCATACAGCGATATGAATACCAAAAGCTGAAAAACCACATTAAAATGCAGCAGCTTGGATTTGCTCAAATTTTCGATTTACTGCAAAAGTTCCCAAAATTCTTCAACTTCATACAGCGATATGAATACCAAAAGCTGGAAGTATATGTTGTTTTACACAAAAAACCACATTAAGGGTTACACTTATAAACCATGAAGATATGAATATTGAAATTCTTCAACTTCAATGTCAGCAACATTCCTTCTGCCTGACAACTTCTCTCGTCTCGGGATGCCATATTGAGTGGAATATGTAGTCTCGTTGTTATTTTTTTGGAGTGGGTTTTTGCAAGTGCTCCGATGATGACCACAAAGACCACACCTACCACATTTATGAGCTTTCTTGTCCTTTTCCAAGAAATTTACTATTCTTTTTTTGCGGGGCCGACCCCTTGGTCTGGATGTACTCGGCACTCCAACTTCGACAGCATCATCGCCTACTCTCCACTGATCCTTTCCAGGTAGCGCGGCTATTGCTCCATCGTATGCAACTCTATACCTATAGATTTTGTATCATATTAAACACTAAATTGAAACTTCATAAGCAACTCTATTTAATGTTTACCTGTATACGTAGTAGTGTTCATCAATGTAGGAATGCCATAGTGGATGTTCTTTCATGCCAATGAACGCTACAGCATGGATACATGGAAGTCCAGTAAGTTGCCACACCTTACAAGTGCATTCTCGTTCTTCAACATCGACAATGTGTGCCAACTTCTAAATTTTTAATACCCATATTGTAATAGAACATTCAACCATGTCTGAACTCACAACCTCCATAGGATTTGAAATAGGTTCATCTGCATCTACTTCATGTAATACAATAACAATCTCAACACGTAAATTCCCATTCGACTGTTTCACCAACTCATTCACATCATTATCCGTAGTAATAATTTTATATTCTTTGGGTGTTGTTCCATAAATGTGGTAATACATAAGATATTGATGTCCTTTGAGCCATGAACATATTCTAGCTATTTCTGTTCTAAGTTTGCAAATATTAAAATAGCTTTTCTGAAATTTAACAGTTCTTTGTTTGCCGCCATTGTACCTTCTTCTACATGGATCCGAGGTTTCCACCCAAATACCTCCATATTTAAATGAGACCAATAATTTCTCTTTTTTTCAACAGTGCTATCATCAGAAACCTGCAATACCAGAGACAAAAAATTCATTTTAAAATGTGATTTAGATTTTTCAAGAGTAGAAATAACTGTGTAATCAAAACTTACGAAGGAGGCTGTGTTCGAACACATTAATACACAAAAATTGAGAACACCCAATCGGCTGAAATCCTATTGAACAAATCAATTTGTAAATTTTTAGTATTTGCTGTTATTCGAATAACCCTTTCCTCAAGTTCTATTTGCTGCACTGAAACGGTTTGGCATTATTGCATACCTTCGGTATGCAATATCACGCCGACGTTGCGAACAGAGGAAGCAAAGTCCGACCTTGGTAGCAGTCGTGGGCTTCTCGAGCGCGCGCGAATGATAACACAGAACAGAGAAAGTGGCGGAGCGCGCGAGAAGGGGAACACCGAACACACCAAAGGCGGGAAAGTGAGGTTTCGGGGATAACGTCGTGAGCGATGGAATGGATGGAGTGGTATATATGAAGATAGAATTGTGTTTAGGTGTTAAATATGAAATATTAATGTTTAGGGTGTCAAATATGTAAAATACATGTTATAAAGTGGTACGGATGTAAAAACCCCTTTTTTAAATTATATATGGGCTTAACATATCTTATTGTTATTAATATTTTGCATATTTTTAACTAATTTTTTTAATTTTTAGCATATTTTTAATATTTAACAAATAAATAGTATTAGTTAAAATAATTAATTTATTTTGTAAAACGGAAATCAATATTATGCTTTAAAATAGCTTCGACATCAAATTTTATTTATTAGAATTTATTTATTTTACGTAGTTTTTTATAGTATAATTTTTTATTCTGATATAATTTTTATCAAAATATTGTGATTCAAAACAAATTAATTTATATCTTTACAAAATGCATCTCATAAAAAAAACGCGACTTTTAATATAAAAATTGATTCTATTTTTAGTTAAATAAAATTGATTTAATATAAAAAATTTATCTCTACAAAATGCATGTGATCAAAATAATTTAGGTATGAGTAAAAGTTAATTTTTTAGCACATTAAATATATAAATATGGTGTAATATTATACATAAATTTGTCAATTTTTAAGTATTAATAAGCCTACCAAAAAATAAGTTTAAAAATGTCTAATTAAGAAAGTTAATATTAACATAAAATTAAAATATGATCAAAGTAAACAATTATTAAATTGCTATGCAAATATTATAATGTCATAAAAATAAATGACATTCAATTTTTTTTTTAAACACAAATTTTAAGGGTATATAACTTTATACCTAATAATTCACCAAAAAATCATCTCAATTAACCATGAATCTCAAGACATATTTGGATGATAAACTTTTTCCTTATAGTCCTCACTATTCTTGAATTAATTCGCGAAACAAAAAATATTATTTATTAATTAATGAAAAGCTTTCTACTAAATCGCATATTCGGCGATAGTATTTATTTTATAAAAGATTAATGGCAGAATAAATATAATTAAAATATGCAAAATATTAAACATAATAAAATATGTTGCTTCTATATATTTTTTAAAAATATATAAAATAGTTATATTTAATTAATAATTCATTTAAACAAAATGGCATTGCAATTATTTAAAGGAATTTTTACATATATAAGACTTAAAAAGTTTCTTATTTACTCATCTAATACCTAAAGTTGTCTAATTAAACACCTACCACTTAAAACTTACTTGCCTTTTTAAAATATCATTCGGTCCGCCTCTCCGTCAAAACCCACACGACGCTGGCTTCTTAGCACGCGAAACTTATCTTCCATTCCTCTTGTTTGAGCGGCTCGTTTGGCATTTGCTCATCTTCTCCATTTCGTCGAACGCAGAAACTCATCTCCGTTCTCATTGAAACGCCGCCCACCTTCTCCATTTTGAGCAAACATCCTGACGGAGTAGAATCGCTCAATGTGTGGTGTGAGCTTCAATAATTGGCCTCTCGTCCGATCGTCCTCGATCAGTCATTCCAGAAAGACTCATTGGGGTAAAAGCTTTAGACGTCTTCGATCTCCCGTCCGAAGAGATTTTGACATCAGATGGTTCTACAGAAATTATTTTGCTTATGTAATCCAGTTATTCACACAATTTCTACTCTTTTGTAATTATGGTGCGCAACGGATGTTTTGACATCAGTTCATTCTTCATAAATTAGACAAAAGACATAAGTTTTGAGATGATTTTAATCATCATAAACAATTAATTCCACCTACATCATTTTACGCATCAGTTTTTAGATCATTTTTGCATTGCTTACATTCCATGATCTTGTCACGGTTAGAAGATCAAAATCACATCCACCTATAGATTTGGTATAAATAGGCTGTTGTCACAGAACAATAAGGTTCAAAAGGAATTATTCAACAAGCATCAGTATATCCAAAATGCCAATTTGACAACAAATTGCTCTTACCAATTCACTTAAGAACTAAATTAACAGAAACACAAGACCTGCACAGAATTGGATACCGAAACTGAGATTTACCAAGCGAAAAAGAAATGTAGAAGACAAAACAAAGATGCCGAGATTTCAAACTGAGATTCTTACATATTTCTCAAAAACTTTTTTTGAGAAACTCCAATGCGGAAGAACGAACTCTAGACAGAGAAATGGGGATAACGTTTTTCAAACCTAGACGGAGAAATGTCTTTTGTCTAATTTCTGTAGACGGAGAAATGTAGAAGACAAAACAAAGATGCCGAGCAAAGAGAGAACCCTAGACGAAGAAATGGGAAGACCGAATGGGAGAGTTGCCAAGCGAAGAAGCCAGCGTCGTGCGGGTTTTGATGGAAGGAAGACGGAATGGTATTTTAGATAGGCAAGTAGTTTTTAAGATTGATAGGTAAGTCAATAACTTTAGATGTTAGATGAGTAAATAAGAAAATTTTATAAGTATTATGCATGTAAAAATTCCTTATTCAAAATCATAATGCAGATATATACACTACCTAAAGGTAAAATATTGTGGTGGAGAGTTGGTGAGAAGTTATATCTTTTCTTCCAAGCACCACTCTTTTCTATAATTGTACCCCTCTCCCCCCCCTCTCTCTCTCTCTCTCTCTCTCTCTCTCTCTCTCGCTCGTCTTGCTAGAGAAAAAAATCATGGGCTATACAAAATTAAAGAGGAAGCTTTTGTGGAAAGTAATTTTTTTGTTTAATTTTTTTTTAAGTAGCTGAAAATTAGTGTCCAAATATTAATTATAATTGCGGTCTAAAAAGTAAAGCATTAAGAAAGTTATCCCGGTTTTGTTTGGGATGGCCATTTTATACACACACCACCTAGAGACTCGAGAAGATTGATAGACTTATCAAAATTCAATACGATCCTAGAATCCGACCCGAAAATTCTCTGTCAGGGTCAACTTATTTGGAAAATGGGTTAGGTTCGGGTTTTATATTCCGAGCCGATTGCATTTTCGGGTCGGGTTCGAGTTAAATTGAAAACCCAAAATTGACATAAGTCAACCAAAATCATGCTCACCTTGTCATCTGTCACGCTCATCCCATCATCCTTGCTTGCATATTACGATCATGCATCGAGCTCACCCCGCTCATGCATTGCGCCTGCCTTTTTGCACTATGGCCAGCAAGTTCTGCCGTGTCGATCAAGTTGAGTACGGGTCGTGTTCGGGTCGATAATTCTAATCCCGTTTATCTAATCGGGTCGAATTTCGGGTTAGATGAGTTAAAACTAGGTTAATTTCAAATTGGACACGAACTCGACCCAAAAACCTATTTTGACGCCCCTAATTTTAGAGATGAAAACTCTTACTTGAATGAATAATGATAGAGGAGTCCCCTCAATAGAGGAGGCGCCTCTTTGGGGCAAGGGAAGCCTAATCAAAGAAATAGGTAGAACACACCATAGGAACTATGACATTAAGGTAGCGTTGTTGACAACTGGTACATTGAGCGATGTCGCCGATTAATTTTGCTTATAATTTTTCCTCTATTATTGTATTGGTTTGCAAGTATGTTTTAAACAAAGAAGAAAAGCCTCAAAAGAATTTTGAACTTTATTACATATTACTTGAACTTTGTGTTTGTATATTAATATTTGTTTAAATGTTTATTAATTTTTTGTTAAAAATAAAAAATAAACTATTAACTATTACCATATATTTTTATTAAATTATTAACCCAATATAATGACATTTTTAGATCTATTATTGAAAATAAATTATTTCACATATTTTGGAAAAAAAAATTATTATCTTAAACATTTAGAACATTTTGAAAATAGTTATTCATTTTTTTATTAAAGAAAGATAATCGGTAACGTTAAAATGATAAATTTTAATTATAATTTTTAATAAAAAATAAATAGTTGATATAACCAAATTAAAGTCTGATTAAGGTAAATATTAATGCATAAAACAGATACTAAGATTTCTATTATTTAGCTTCAGTTAAACCTTAAGTCCACAAACCCTAAACAATTAAGAAGAAACACTTAATTAATTATTTGGAATTAAGCCAAAAAATGAAACGGAACTTTCAGCGGAAGGCTTTTCTTCTTAAACGAAGACGAACTATATTTTTACTGAAATTCCCAAACGGAATAACGAAGACAGGTTCTCTTTGCTTCAAAGAAGCTGTCGCTACAGTCAAAATAACTCTCCTTGACGACATCAATGGATGAATTTGAAGGAAGATCTGATATGAATAGATCTTCGCCAACCTCTTCTAGTAAAGAGAAGATATCTTCGTCATCTTTAAGAATTGCAGCACTAGGACAAAAATCGCCATCCGCACCTATGGAATCCGCTCTACTGTTCTGAGATGAATAGTCCATTTTTTTTGCTTCCAAAAACTTTTTCATTTGTCTCACCTCTTCCAGCTTTTTGTTTATGGCCGCGAGCTCTGCTTGAGACGACGAAGACATTGGCGGAGAAGGAGCCTCGCATGGTGGCTTCTGCGAGGAAATGGACTTATAACGGTTGATTATGCGATGGAAATCGGACGGTTCATTCGGCCAGTAATGGAATGCACTGAGATCAGGAGAGAAAGAGCAGAACAGGACATCAACGTCACAAAGAACGGACAGCTCTTTAGCCTTCTTCTCTATTCCTTTGATCCTTGATTTGTAAGTGTTGATTCGAGCACTAGGTTTTTCTCTGTACCTGATCTGTAGCTTTGCACGACCCATGGCCGGCTTCCTCTCCGGCGAGCAAAAGCAGATAAAAGAGGCGAAAGTTTTCCGGTTGACAGAGCAGAAACAGGAGACAGCAGACGGAAACAGAGAGAGACAGAGAGGATAAGAGGAATGCAGTTTTTGAAAGAAAGTTGTGAGAAGAAAAAGGATCGTTGATGGCCTTAAAAAATAAAATCCTTTGTAATTCCGATTTGACCGTTTGAACTCTATTTTTTTATAGCCTTAGATTACCTAAACCCTAATAAAATGTTCTGTCTATGCTCCGATATTTTACTTATCAGCATTAAATGGAAACATTATATTTTAGAATATAATGTACTTTATTTGACATATAAGTTTTTCACATATTTTTATATATTTTTTTAAAATTATGTATAGGCTTAACATATTTTATTGTTCTTAATATTTTGCATATTTTTAACTAATATTTTTAATTTTTAGTATATTTTTAATATTTAACAAATAAATAGTATTAGTTAAAATAATTAATTTCTTATGTAAAATGGAAATCAATATTATGTTTTTAAATAGCTTCGACCTAAAATTTTATTTATTTTACGTAGTTTTTTATAGTATAATTTTTTATTATGATATATTTTTTATCAAAATATTTTAATTCGAAACTAATTAATTTATATCTTTACAAAATGCATCTCATAAAAAAACGTGACTTTTAATATAAAAATTGATTCTATTTCCAGTTAACAAAAATTGATTTAACATAAAAAATTTATCTCTACAAAATGCATGTGATCAAAATATTCTACTAATCCTATTTCAAGTTGGCTAAAAAATAATTTAGGTATGAGTAAAAGTTAATTTTTAGCACATTAAATATATAAATATATATATGGTGTAATATTATATATAAATTTGTCAATTTTTAAGTATGAATAAGCCTACCAAAAAATAAGTTTAAAAATGTCCAATTAAGGAGAGATTATTAGGTGCGGGGTGCGGACGGGGAGAACCGTCAGCACAAGCATTGTTCGGCGCTAGGTACCGGCACTCGATACCGCTGAGTACCGCTAGATACCTAGTGCTTGTGCGGACAGTGCGCACTCCGCATCTAATAAATTTTCCCAATTAAGAAAGTTAATATTAACATAAAATTAAAATATGATCAAAGTAAATAATTATAATTGAAATTATTAAATTGTTATGCAAATATTATAATGTCATAAAAATAAAATTTATTCAATTTTCTTTGTTTTTTAATCACAAAATTTAAGGGTACATATAACTTTATACCTAATAAGTCACCAAAAAATCGTCTCAATTAAACATGAATCTCAATAGGGCTGCAAACGAACCGAGCCGAGCCGAGTATGTGAGTGTTCATGTTTGTGTTTGTTTAACATTAGCTTGTTCATGTTTGGTTCGTGTTTGATTCGAGCTTTATTATTTGTGTTCATGTTTTGTTCATTTAATTTAAGGGTGTTCATGTTTGGTTCATGTTCGTTTGCTTAGTGCTTATCGAGCTTTAAACAAGCTATGTTCGTGAACATATTTCGCAAACAATCTGTTGAACAAGCAAATCTTAAATTTGTTCATGAACATCCTAAACAAACAATCTAACAAATATGGACAAATATGAAATGTTTCTTGTTATTAATAAAAAATAATTATATTATTATGTTATAATTAAAGTTTTTATATTATGTATATTTATCAATTTTATAATAACATATTATTTAAGTTTTTATCGAGCGATTTTAATCGAACCCGAATCAAGCTTTTTATCGAGCTTGTTCATGAACATCAACTGATGTTGTTCGCGAACATAAACGAGCTGAACGCATTAGTGTTCAAGCTTGTTTATTTAAGAATCGAGTATTTAAAATATTGTTCAAGTTTGTTTGTTAGTTAATTAAACGATCACGAACGAGCTTTAATCAAACCGAACAACGAGTAGTTCGTCGAACGTTTGGTTCGCTTGCAGCCCTAAATCTCAAGACGTATTCGAATGATAAACTTTTTACTTATAGTCCTAACTATTCTTGAATTAATTCGCCAAACAGAAAATATCATTTATTAATTAATGAAAAACTTTCTACTAAATCGCATATTCGGGCGATAGTATTTATTTTATAAAAGATTAATGGCAGAATAAATATAAATAAAATATGCAAAATATTACACATAATAAAATATGTTGCTTCTATATATATATATATATAATTATATATATATATTATATAAATATATATATATATTTATATATATATATATATATATATATATATATATATATATATATTTTTTTAAAAAAAATATATAAAATACACAACTCCCCTTGGCCTATTGGTTGAGAGCTTTGGCTTCCAACTAAGAGGTTCAAGGTTCGAGTCCTTGTGTATGCGTTGTGTGTGTGAGTTTGCCTTAAATGGCCTAAATGTCCCCAAAAAAAAAAAATATATATATATATATATAAAATAGCTATATTTAATTAATAATTCATTTAAACAAAATGGCATTGCAATTATTCAAAATCATAATGGAGATATATACACTACTTAAAGGTAAAAATTTGTGGTGGAGAGTGTAAAGTTTTATTCTTTTCATGTGAGGTTAAGGCAGAAGGATTTTTCTTCCAAGCACCACTCTTTTCTATAATTGTACTCTCTCTCTCTCTCTCTCTCTCTCTCTCTTCTCTTGCTAGAGAAAAAATTCATGGGCTATACAAAATTAGAGAGGAAGTTATTGTGCAAAGTAATTTTTTTGTTTAATTTTTTTAAACTAGTTGAAAAGTAGTGTCCAAATATTAATTATAATTGCGGTCTAAAAAATAAAGTATTAAGAAAGTTATCTCGGTTTTGTTTGGGACGGCTTTTTTATTGTTTCTTAAAACAACTTTTTTGTACAAGAGATCGGGTCTTCCTCCGACTTCTATCATCAGACAACGGTCTTTCAGACCCCGGTTTCCTGCCAACTACGGTCTTTCTGATCCCGATTTCCTGCATACTACAGTCTTTTGGACTCCTGTCTCGTGTCAACTATGGCCCTTCCAACCAAACAAACATGTCTATGTTGATTATTATAACTACTCCCAACATGTAATGCTCTCTATATTATGTACATTTGTACCATCAAGTCAATGCCTTCTCCCGAGGAAGGGCCTCATTTGTAATCGAATGCAAATATTAGTGGATTCATTCAAACTGGGCCAGACCCCGTGGGTTTTCCCCATTTTCAGGGGTTTCTACGTAAAAATTCTGGTGTCTCTTATGAACGCTACACACACTCTCTCTCTTATCTAGTTGTGTGTTGGATCTTCGTACAATGCTAAGACGTTAAACTATATATTTTTCTACCGCCGCGAATACTCCAGGATGCAGCAAGTAGAAAGTTTTTTATTAATTAATAAATATATTTTCTATTTGGCAAATTATTTCACAAATAGTTAGCACAATAAGGGAAAAGTTTATCATTCGAATATGTCATGAGATTTGTGCTTAATTGAGACGATTTTTTGGTGACTTATTAGGTATAAAGTTATATATGCCATTAAAATTTGTGATTAAAAAACAAAGAAAATTGAATGTCATTTATTTTATGACACTATAATATTTTGCATAACAATTTAATAATTTCAATTATAATTATTTACTTTGACCATATTTTAATTTTATGTTAATATTAACTTTCTTAATTGGACATTTTTAACTTTTTTTAGTAAGCTTATTCATAATTAAAAATTGACAAATTTATGTATAATATTATACCATATTTATATTTATAAATTTAATTTACTAAAAATTAACTTTTACTCATCTCTAAATTAATTTTTAGCCAACTTGAAATAGGATAAGTAGAATATTTTGATCATATGCATTTTGTAGAGATAAATCTTTTTATATTAAATCAATTTTTTTGTCAACTTGAAATATAATCAATTTTTATATTAAAAGTCACTCTTTTGACTCGTTGTATTTTGTAGATATATAAATTAGGCATAAATTAATTAGTATTGAATCAAAATAATTTGAGATAAATGGGATAAGAAAAAATTATACTATAAAAATATAAGCCAGAGTAGGGGTGCTACCGAGTTGAGCTCAGTCAGGTTTAATTCAAGCTTGACTCGCGAGCCAAGTATCGAGCTCAAACTCGAGTCGAGTTCAGAAGGCAAGGTGCGATCCCACCTTCCCTCGTTGCAATCTCGCCTTCCAACAGGTGTTCGAGCACTCCAACTCTACAATCCCGCCTTCCAATTGGTGTTCGAGCAGTACTCTAGCTCTGCAGTCCCACCTTCACGCATTGCAATCCCGCCTTCCTAGTGGTGTTCGAGCACTCCATCTCTGCAATCCCGCCTTCTCGCCAGAGATTTCGTTCGAGCCCGCTGCCATTATGTAACACATCCGAGCCGGCTCTTGAGTAATTGAGACGTGCTTTGGTTGGATAGAACTCTAGCTCTATGATATAATGAGCTCGAAATTCTGTTCGAGGTCGACACATGAGTTCGACTTACGAGCTCGATAAACTCGACTTGCGAGCTCGTTAACGAGCCTAGCCTGAGCAGGCTCATGAGTCGTCTAGACACGATTGCACCCCTAAGAAAAAGAAATAAATTCAAATAAATAAAACCTATGTCTAAGCTTATTGAAAGCAGAATATTCATTTTCATTTTGCATAACAAATTAATTATTTCAACTAGTACTATTTATTTGGATCGTATTTTAATTATTCTTAATTATATAGCTCTACGATCGCAAATAAAATTATATTTATAATAAGAATTTAATGCTGAATAAATATTAGTTAAAAAATACGTAAAATATTCAAATAAAAAATTTAAAAATATGAAGTATTTATATTTGACATATTATTGGATAAAAAAATAAGATATATTATATTCTAACAAATAATGTAAGGCAGAAAATTTTATTCTCAGAATTTAAGGCTACGAAGAAATAGGGTAAAACGGTCAAATGGGAAGATATCTGGCCAACGATCCTTTTATCTTCTCACAAATTTATAAAAGTTGTATTCCTCTGATCCTCTCTCTCTCTCTCTTTCTCTCTCTCCGTCTGCTGGCTCCTGTTTCTGCTTTGTCAAGACGAAAACTTTCCGCTCTTTTATCTGCTTTTTGCGCGCCGGAGAGGAAGCCATGGGTCGTGCGAAGCTAGAAATCAAGTACAGAGAACAACCTAGTGCTCGAGTGAACACCTACAGATCAAGGATCAAGGGAATAGAGAAGAAGGCTAAAGAGTTGTCTGTTCTTTGTGGTGTTGATGTCCTGTTCTCCTCTTTTTCTCCTGATCTCAATTCATTCCATTACTGGCCAAAGGAACCATCTGAATTCCACCGCGTAATCAGCCGTTATAACTCTATTTCCTCACAGAAGTCTTCATGCGAGGTTCCTTCTCCGCCAACAAATTCATCTCAAGAAGAGCTCGCTGCAATCAACGAAAAGCTGGAAGAAGTGAGACAAATGATAAAGTTTCTAGAAGCAGAAAAAATGGATCATTCATCTCCGAACACGAGCGCGGATGGTAATTGTTGCTCTTGTGCTGCTATTCTTAAAGATCAGGACGAAGATATCTTCTCTACATTAGAAAAGCTTGACAAAGACGATCTATTCGTATCTGATCTTCCTTCAAATTCTTCCGTCGACGATGTCTTCAATGAAAGTTATTTTGATTGGATTATCTGTAGGGAAAGCTTCCTTGACTCTGAAACTGCAGTTCCGACTGACTTCTCGTTCTGATATAAATATCCCCCATTAGTTACTGTTCAACATTTTTTTTCTTTCTTTCTATTAGGCAAGCAAAGAGAACCTGCTTTGTTATTCCGTTTGGCAAATTCAGTAAAAATGTAGTTCTTCGTTTAAGAAGAAAAGCCTTCCGCATTTCATTTTTATCAATTTGTTTCTTCTTTGAATATGCGATGAACATTTATTAAAATAACAAAGCGTGCACTTACTGTTGAGGGTTTGTGGATTTAGCTTTAATTGAAGCTAATTAAATAATAGAAATATTTGGATCTTTAAAGTACAATAATTGATCTTTTTAATAATTATTATGACGTAATCGAAGTTTGAAAAAATGCAGTTTGAGGAATTTGGATTCCAAATTTTAGCAAACTAAAGGATCTCTCCTACTTTGGTTAAATAATCCGAGGAGTTTGAGTCTGCAAATGTTTGCTTAGGTTATAAGCATGTCAATTTTGAAAGACATTTGATCCTCAAATTACCACTAAATATTCTCGATTGGTTATACTTCTAAGTACTTAATTTAGACTCATTTGGACTCGAATCAAACTATTTTTGACATTGTTGGGCTATTCTTGTCAAATTAATTACCTTGATTGTATTTTTTTTTTTAAATATGATTCAATTGTTCTCCATAAAAATTAAAAATCATCAAAATTTCTAGCTCTAATTTCAGAGTAGGAGTGTCAAAATTGGGTTGCAGGACCGATTTGGGTCGAACATGATATTGATCTGCCACTGGTTAAAATGATTTGAATCAAACCCGCTTTATAGATGGGTCATAAATGTCAACTCAAACCTGACCTGTCGGGTTTCATGTTTGACCCGACACGAAGAAAATGGTTACGTTCGCAATGAGCGAGTTTTTTAGCATCATTGTTGTTATTTATGATCCAACTACGGTGAGCTGTCGTGACTTCCGAGCCGACATGAAGGAACATTGTCAAAGGAGGTGAAGAAGTCGTCTTTCTCGAACGGTTGATTGGTTTGAAGCCTTCATCGTTGTCATCGAACATGTCATGCTATCACGGGTGGCTAAGCGGTGACCGCCGGAAAAGAGGAAAAGCAAACCTAGGCCGCCGGGGCCGGTTGCGGTGTCTCATCCTAGGAGGCTAGGACCTTTGTATGCTTGTGTGGTTAGGGCTTGTGGGCGGAACAACAGAACCGGAATGTGGGGAGTAGGGGACGGACCACTGTGCAGGCTGATCGGGGTCAACTTCGAGTTAGTGGGTTGATTTGGACTCGACCCATTTTTTCAAATGAATCCTAGAACCCGACCCATTTGCAAATCAGGTTTATCCTAACCTAGAATTTTAAGATAGAGTTTTCTGTTCGTGTCAAATACTGACACCCCTATTTCTAAATATTTTTACAATTAAAAAAGTATATTAAAGTTCATATATGATCAGATTAATTTTATAGATATATAAATTATTTAACATTAAATTAGAATATTTTGCTCAAATTTGTATCATAATATATCATGAGACTTTCTTTTTTAATCTTATTTCGTTATCATTTCGGGAAATTTGTTATGCTTTTCCCACTATTTTGTAGTAAAAAATATATACTCAGATGTTTATTTGATATATGACGCAACATGCCAATATTCTTCCAAACATAGGATAAACAAACATATTTTACCGTTTACAAACCGGGTTCCCTCACTCACAGACTTGTTGACCCGCGCACGATCGATTCAGTGATTCGCATTCGGACTCAGCCCAAAGCACCTGCAAAATCAGGGTTTGGGGCCGGGTTCGAGTTGAAAATTCTGACTCATTTGTAAAATTTGGTATGATTAGAGTCAACACATTTGGAAATTGGTCATTTTGGGTGGGATCCATATCCGACCGGTTGACTCGTTTTAACACCTCTACAAACTAGCAGAGAGAGAGCAGAACACAATTTTAGGAAATATTTTTTTTTATTATAATTATTTAAATAAATTTTTTATTTTTTATTTTCTTTTTTTAACACAATTTTAGGAAAAATGGTTGTCAATAAGAAAGAGGATTTCTTTGACGGCCTTCCTTCAATGGAAAATAAAATACCCGTTGGATTTTAGTTTGACAGTTTTACTCCTATTTTCTTGATAACCTTAGAGAGAGAGAGAGATAATAAAATATTAAGTATTAACTATTAATATATTACAGATTCTTGTTAAGATATGAATTGCAATGCCATTTTTTTTTTCCAATTTACTATTAAAATCTAACTATTTCATATTTATTTATTTTAAAAAATATGTAGACCTAACCTATTAATATTTTGCATATTTTACTAATAATATTTCGGCATTAATATTTTATAATTAAATTGACAATTTTTTATTAAAATTTGGATCATTGTACAGCTACTTATTGAAGCAAAACTACAATATGATCTAAATAAATAATATTAGTTGAAATAATAGATTTGTAATGTAAAATATAATTACTATATGATAAATCATGTTTTTAATATAAAAATTGATTCAATTGCAAGTTGATTAAAATTGATTTAATATGAAAAATTCTCGGTGTGCAAAATCCATATAATCAAAAAATATATTTTACTTAAATGATTCTATTTAAGTAGACTAAATAATGGTGTAGAGCTAGGGGTGTCTATATTTGATACGACCCAAAAATCCGACCAAAAATTTCATGTTAGGGTCAACCCGTTTGGCAAACGGGTCGAGTTCGGGTTCAAAAAAATGACCCGTTTGAAAAATCGTTTTCGATCCGAGTAAACCCACTAACATGTAGTTGACTTGGATTGACCCGATTCCTGCAGGTAGCGGAAAGCAAGAAAATTCAGCTTGTTGTAGGTGATCAATGAGAGTGGCATCATGAGATCCCTCGCGGCCACAAAACCATGGCCAAAGCTAACCTCAAGAGGTCGGATAAAGAGAACGATAAGCAATAGTAGAGGAGAAGCGGAGAAGTTGCGCCTCTTTGGTCAAAGATTAACGATGATGCCGAGAAAAGAGTCGACGGCGACAACTTTAATGGCGAGCTCTTCGTCTTCAATTGGAAGCGCCGCTAGCTGCCATTTCATCGCCTCCTTCGCTCCTTCGACAACGTTCCTTCTTGTCGGGTCTTAACTCGAAAGTCATGATTGCTCGGCAAGCTTGCCATTCTTTTTGTTGGATCGAAAGTAACGACAACAATGGGACTTGGGAGGGAGGGAGCTGCCTCGTTCGTTGCGATTTGCAAAGACAACCAACACCTCCTTTGATGACGTTCCTTCCGGTCGATTCGGCAACTCGTCATTTTTTGTTGGATTAGAAGTAAAGATGAGGTCAACTAGTGTCAGGTCAATTCCGGGTTGGACCCGACCTCAACCCCTAACCTTATTTTGACTATCCTATATGAAGCGGACTCAAAGTTAAATTTTAGTTGATTAAATATATAAAAATAATATCTTTAAAGTAATGAAGAAAAGATAAAAAATAGTGTTGAGTTCAAGTTGAGTTTAAATATTTGCTAACTTAAATTTGACTTAAAAATTAGACTTTTTGTTGACCAAAATATTATTTTAATAATTTTATCTATAAATTTTTTTTTTAGATATTTGAGTCAATTAAGATAAGCTCCCACACATCACATAACCAACATATCAAAGTGAGCTGTATTTTTTATGTTACCTAGATATGTATCTCTAATTAGGTGTGTTTTTTTTTTCCCAAGAAGAAAACTGGAGAGTTGTAATTGAGGTCGATGTCCACTTCATTCGCGACCACATTTAGTCCCAGGAAATCCATATGTTCCTATATCCACACAGGATCAAACAGCTGATGTTCTCACCAAACCACTATCTACCTCTCATTCCAGTTGTTTCGGAGCAAACTCACTGTTCATCCTTCACCATTCGTTTGCGGCGGCTTAATAGATCAACAACTACAAGACAACTCCACAACATCTGAACAACCTCATGTGAAGGCGGCTACTATCACCACCGTTGGATAATAAACCGACTGTGCTCAACCTAGCCGTTCAACTATCTTGTATTCATTATGTTTCTATATGTAGGTGCTACAACACCTCATCTATTTGTATCTCAGTTCATTCATTTCATTCTATTGTATTTCTTCTTTGTGGTCTTCGCTGTACCTCTGGTTGCTTTTGTCTTTAGTTGCGTTTCAAGAATTCAAGTGTTTGATATGGTGAATTTAAGATGCAATATAATTCATTGTTGAATTTAAAATTCATAATTTAGTATTTTAGTTCATTTTTTTGTGTGTATTTGAACATCTATAAATTTAACTATTTTCAAATACACTCTAAACTCTCTATTATTGTCGCCGCATAAGTGTTTAGTAGAAATATTACTTATGTTGTTGATGATATCTTATTTCTCTAGCGTGCTTTGTACAACTAATAATGATCTAAAATATTCATAAATTCTTTAAATTATTATGAGCATATTGCTTCATTTGGTTTGTTTCAAAGATATTAACAAAGAATTACCGGCCCTATTCAGACATTGCAACATTATCTCCTTTTTATCTCACAACTCCCTTCAATGTTGCACAAGAAAATAATTTCTTAAACCTTTACAAAATCATTCTCGATTAACATTGACATTGGAGAGAGCTCAAAACTATCAACCTCTAAGGCTTCGTATGAGGCAGCTTTCTTATTGGCTTCGTTTGAGACAGCTTTCTTATTACTTTCTAAAGCAGCTTTCTAGTACAAAATTTTTTAAACTTGAAATTTTTTTGTATTAAGAAACTGAGTTAGAAAGTAGTAAGAGAGCTGTCCCAAACAAAGCCTAAGACTAAGGCTTCGTTTGGGACGTCATTTTTACTGCTTTGTAAATCTATTTTTCAGAATAAAAAATAATAATTTAAAGCTGTCCCAAACGAAACCTAAACAATAATCGCCATCTTGTATATATGATGCTATAGTTGATCCATACCTTCCAATTATTTTTCCCCTTTAATCAATGTTTAAGATTTATGATGCTCGGAATCCTCAATGATTTGTGATTCCATCATCTCATTTATTATTGAATTGAAGCCTCCTTCCAATTTTCATTAAACTTCTTCTGAGTCTAACATCTTCTTGTTATTTTTATTTTTTTAATGTGTAAGAAATGGATGCCATCTTTAGGACTCTATAATCCTATTATTATTATTATTAATTTATATTAATAATAATTTATCCCAAAAAAGTTATTGAACTCAAGTATTTGAACACATTATAATCAAATAATTAAAAAGTTGATGTAAGTGAAAAAAATATAATATATAATTTTGTTATGAGTATTAATATAATAAAAAAATTGATGAATATTGATAGAATATGATAATATATTAATGCCATTGAATATTTACGTAGAAAATGACTTATTTTTGGCATCCATTATTTAGTTTGATATCAAATAAAATTCGAGTGAATTTGATTCAATTCAGAATAAGAAAATTTGATTTTAACTCATCTTGAAATTGAGCAAAATTAAAAGATTTTTTATTTTTTATTGTTGGCTCAAAGTAGTACTTTAATTCATTGATATTTAAATATAAAAATCTTAAAAAAATATTTTATCAAATAAGAATTTTAATCTATATTTATAAAGATTTCTTTTAAAAATTAATTTTGGCATCTTCCGAAAAGTATTTTGTATTCCCCTTATGTCGGCCAGCTTCTTAGGAATTTTTTTTTAAAAAGAAGCGCGCTAATAATTAAAATTATGAGGAGCATTGTTAAAAAAAATTTAAAGGAGCAAAATCGATAAATTGGTTGACGTAATTTATATTTGTGAAGAAAATGTCAAAACATATGGTTATTTCCACAAAACTAGACAATTAGCCAAAAAATTTAGCGTATTCCCCTCACCTCATTGGTGTAAATCTAGATTACGTCAATCAATTTAGATATATTTTTTTAACAATGCTCTTTTTCATAATTTCAATTTGTAGTATGCCGCTTTTTTAAAAAAGGGTGATTTACATAATACCACTTTATAAAAGCTATATTACATATCTAACACCCTAAACTTAAATATTTCATTTATACTATCCAAACCTCAATTTAACTACAAAAATACCACACCTTCTCTACCAAGCATACGACATTACTCCCTCCTGCTGAAATCCTCAGTCCCGTGAACTCTTGACCTAGTGTGTTTTTCCTTCCAACGGTGATTTTCAGAGAACGAACAAGCACATTTCCTTTACTTTTTGTCGACCTTCTCTCCGTAAATGTTGTAGTTTGTGTTGTATATTCCCTCACAAGTTAAATTGCAGTTAAGTATATTGAAGTCATTCACTTTTCTAGCCCTAATTTTTGAATGTCTAGTTTCAAAAATAGCTTGATTTGATATTTTGTGTATAACGTTAACAAATCTTCTGTCGTTTGAAATGATTTCAAAAAACTTGTCATTGACAAAAATCAGAAGTCAATATTCTTAAGTTTATTGCCACTGCCATCTGAATTGTTCTGTATGCACATACTATCGTAAATCTAATAGTGAAAGATAATTTTATAGACGCATTCATAATCGAACGAAAAAGATTGCAATTACTTCAAATGGATAAAAGAGAGACTTCTTATACCACATTTCCTCTATCTTATTTAACTTTTATGTGTTAAATAAGTAATAGGCCACTTTTATACTGGTATCCCTTTTTAAAAAATTGCCCAGCCTACCTGTCGAATTCCGGAGAGATCGCGCCGCCGCTCTCCACATTCGCCGCCGCCTCCGACTGCTACGGAAGGAGCAGATCTAGGATCGAGGCGCTGAACAAATTAATTCATCCTTTGCGCTTTCAAGTTCGGTTCCTCCTCGTTCTCGCATTGCCTATTTCTCTATTATTTCATCCCCATGAATGAAACCCTAAGCTTCTCCGTCCCGGACCGAAATTTGTTTACTCTAATTCATATCATTATTTTGTTCCTCTTGATTTTCGTTTTGTGTTTTTTTTTTAATAGAATGAGAGGAGTTATCGTATTTAGAAGTAGTGCAGCGAGTTGATTTCTTCCCCTTATTATGAAGATTGGATTTCTCCTTTTGGTAAATTTGCCGCCGAAATGAGGTTGTCGCGATTGGTTTTCTGCCCTTTTTGGATAAAGTTGCAGTCTTGTGATCAATAACCACTTTTGGATTTTCTTTTTTATGTTTGGGTTGGTGCTCCCTATCTTTCATGTCTGGAAGCTAAATAATCGTTGTAAGGGTCATTACTCTGTTGCATTGCCAAGAAAAAATCCGTGGTAACTTTATGATATGGTAAATTAAGACTCAATATGAAAATTTTGGGTTTAATGGCTGTTGTATGAGAAAATTAGCTGTATATCCAATAAACAAGAGGAAAACAATAGAAAAAGATAGTTGAATCAGTACCTTAGCTAGTCCTTCTATGTTCCATAAGTCAATAAACATGCAGGTGTTGTCGTCCCTGTTGAAATTTCAAAAAGAGAGGAAATGTGGTAGAGAAATGTTGGCAGGAAGTAATGGTGGGGTTGATAACTTTGTGGAGGAAAGCGTGTTAGGGGTGTTAAACTGTGCTGATGTTTTGGTTAAAGATCCAATCTGAAACTTCATGACTTGTTTTAGTTGTTTAAGATAGGCCCAAACTTGTCCAGTTTGATTTACAATGCATGACATGTCACGAGTTCACACCAACATGATCCTACACAAGTTGGATTGAATCACATAAACAAAGAGTGGGGGAGCATAGTTGTATAGGGTTAGGCCAAGGTATTATTGCCACTTTAAAAGGGAGGGAGAATTGGAAGGAATAGAGGGATAGAGGGAGAGAGAGAGAGAGTAGATTGGCAGTATTTTTGGTTGCCAAGGATCATCTCTCTCCAATTGAAGTAGGGTGGAGAAAAGAAGTAGTTTGAAAGATTGCTATTGATAATATCGGTTGTTAAGACTTAATCATTGGTGTCTGATTTTTCCACACAACTGATTACTTGCTTGTTCATCAGCTTCATTGCATGATGCTAACTTCCCGGTGTTTTGACTTTTACTTATTGTCTATTCACTTATATTTCCACAGTTGTCTTTTATCTTGGATGCTCTCACTCTAAGTAGTTGACCAATGAGCAACACAGGTTAACTCTTTTTTTTTTAGTCATATTCAAGTTGATGTGTTTGGTCAAAACTCGAAACTGGTAAAGAATGATGTATCAAACTTGATGGCCTAATAGGCCGATCTAAGCATATAGAGAGCTATTTCAAAACTTTCAGTCTCGCATAATATCTGACATAACTTATCATAATCTTCTAGAATCTCTTAGATTTAGTTTTCCTTTAAATTACCAAGCTTTTTTATTCAGGCCACATGCTAACAAACAATTCTAAAGCTTTTTTTGGTCAATCTTGATCCCTAAGGCTTGAAGAGAATGGGCATCATGCAAACCTTTATATTGTCACCCATCTAATGAATAAAAAATAATAAGTCAAATAAAATGCTAATATGTCAAATCTAATGAAGATTCATAATACAATTCATAACCTGAATAACATATTAGTCTCATTAGCTTATGCACTTTAAGAAGGCTTTTGTATCAATATGGGATATTCAAAAGCCATGGAAATACGTCAACATGCTTGAAGGTGTGGTCAATGTTGTCAGATAGGCTTGGATGCACTTTGGCATAATTTAAGCGCACTACTATTCAAGCCAAATCCATCCACACTTGCTTCTCTAGTTTTTTGTACTACATAATTATATTCCTCGTTATGGAATCTGCTTGTTGCATTTATTGATTTTTATGTTTTGTATCTTTTCTATCATTCACTTTGTTGTTTGTATTTTATTATTTGTATTGAATTACTAATAAAAATCATATTTTTATAGTTTTATGCAAAAAAATATGTATGATACTGAAAAAAATATGATATATATGATATTGTAAACTTGCTTGATGTATAGCTTTTATAAAGGTATTCTTCCTCAACATATTTTCTCTACACGTATGTCTCATGTTAGTGCCCATATTTCATAGCTATTAATTGATCATATCATGATTCATGGTGTCTAATAATCAAAGTGTGATTAATCTGGTTCAAAAAATAGAAAATCAAGGTAAAAATAAGTTCTTGAAAATAGTAGGAAATCACTTCACTATCAAATAATCAAATTTATTTTATACTAAAAATTTTAATGTGAGGAAGGATTTTATTTAAGAACCATTATTGAAAAGCATAAAAATAATAATGAAGATGCATTCCTATACTTTTTTATTAACCTATAAAAGGCATATGAGTAAGCATGATACAAAATTTGCCGGTGGTTTTTTAGGAGGGTAGGCTACTTGAAATGTTATGTGAAATGCGATTGGATATGCATGAAGAAATAAGTAGATGAAAAAAAAAAGCATATCATGGCATAATCGCTCTTCATCATCTCCCTCTTTACCATTATGCATGAGATTCTAATAAGATGTGTAGGTGACAATGGTCTTACTTAGTCCTTGGTCATACCAATGTTTATGGGTAAGTGGATGATTGCCTTTATTGAGGGAGGTTTTGGAATATGTTCAGCTTCTCTACAAAGAGGGATCGTTATGAGGGAGGAGTAGAGGGGAAGAAGAGGGAGAGGGGAATAGAGGAGCTAAGAAGGGGAAGGGAGAGAAGGCCTGCTAAGTAACAAGCGAGGAAAGAGAGAGGAGGGTAGAAGGTGTGATGACTAAGTGGTAACATTAACACATTAATAAATCTTAGTCTCAAGAGTGGTAGAAGTTGCTAGGAAGGAATGATAGTCTTTTCAAGTAAGTGGGACTATTGGGAAGATAAAAGTTGTGGTAGTGTAAGGGCATGCTGGCTTAGTTCAAATGGAAGGAGTGGGTGGTCTAGGAGGGTAGGTTGGGATACAATTGAAGTTCGTAGATTTGGAGGTGATGATAGGGTTGTTTGGGTCAAAGGGTAGCTGAGATTGATAATTCAGTGGGATGATTTGAGTTTTTGGGATTGCTAGGGTAGATTGGGCTTGTGGTTTGGAGTGGTCTAGAAGGATTGATGGTGTTAGTAGGGTTGCAAAGATTAGTGGGGTAGTTTTAGCTTATTGGTATTTGGGGGACTATTAAATATGTAAGTGTAGGCAAGATTTAGGGATGTGGAGGGGCTAGTGGGAATAGAGGGGGTTATTGGTTGGTAAACTTTAGTGGGTTCGAAGGTGCTTGTCTTTTGATCAACATATCAATCAAGCTTGTGTAATATTTTATAAAGGAGATTTTGAGTGGTATCCTTGCAGGATGCATTGTTCTAGTATATGGATTATTAGATTTAGTAATATGAGACTGTTAGCCAATTTGCTGTTTGTCTTCGAGATTATAGCCTATAGCAATTTTTTTTTTTTAATTTTTTTTAGTATCATGCTTCCCTTCTTCTATGATTTGTTTTTTGCTACTAAAGTATTGATACCATTATCTATCCTATCCATGGAACGCCCATCGCTAGTTCCAACTTCCTTTTTATATTTTCTCCATCAATCAGGATTTTGAAGTAGCTAGTTGTGCTAAATATTTCTATGTGAAATAGTATCAAAGCACATCACTAGTTTGAATCCTTATTGGCATAACTGGGCATCTAAGTGTGAGATAAAAATGAATTGTCAAGCAGACAATATAAAATTGTTTCTTCTTGCTATTCATAATTGATGATCTGAGTCATGAACCTTGATTTGACCACAATTAGCATTTGAGTTATTTGTGGCGTGGATTCAATGCACTCATTAGGTTTGTGAGTGGTTAAACCTTTGATTGTAAAGACTCGGTTGCACCTTCTCCTTTATTTTAGTCTTTTAAAGAATTTATCTTGGGCATTGAGCTAATTTAATCACAAACTCGTGCCATATTATGCGTAGACATGTTTTTGAGAAAGAGAGCACATAAGAGTGCTTGATCTGCCTAAGTAATTGTGGAGTTAAATAATGTGGAACCAAAACTTATGGCTTTGCTTGATGATGCTAACCAAGTATAAGGTGATTTTGTAGACATTTATTCTGATAAACTTAATAAATTATCAATATTGAGAGATTTACAAAATGCTATTAATTTAGCTAATGAATCACAATTGCCTAATTTACCTCATTATAAGATGAAACTAACAAAACATGCTAGCTTTAAAAGATAAGTTAATGATTTACTAAAGAATGGATTTATTAGAGAAAGCATGATTCATTACGATGTACTAGCATTGCTTACACCTAAAAAAGTATGCTCTTATGCTTTCTCTTAAGTATAAGAATAGAATAAATTAGACAGCAACCCAATCATAAGATTTATCCTTTTTGAAAAATAAAAGGTACTATGCAATTGATTGGAATTTTCCATTTTCCCATCTCATCGAATTCCCAAGATATATAGAGCAATGGGGAGAAAATATATCATGCACCTTTGCAAAAATTTAGTAGAAAACTAAAATACTGTTCATTTAATTATAGCATATATTTTTGTGCCAGAACAATGACTCTTACATGTATAAGCCTACCAAATATCATATAAAATTTAAAAAATCCCTCATTTTAATTAAAATAAATGCAAATCCCAGCTATACTAACGATTGTAGTTAATCATTGACTTAAAAAAACAGCACTGAAAGAGGTTTCATGAATTAAATTTTGTCAAATACAAAAAACATAAAAGCATCATACATGTTTTCATTTTCCCAAACATATAATTTGTTTCATGAATTACTACAAATCCAAACATCTAGTTTGATTCAGGAGTTAATATAAACTAAAAAATATTTTATTAAAAGACAACTGAATCTAATAATTCAATCATTGATATTTCTTAAAAAATATATAATCATCAGTCAAACAATGAAACACTCCAACAAGTACTAAACCTTAAAAAAACTAAATTAAAAAAAGTCCACACAACCTTCAAATAGTTTCAACGCACAACATTTATTGAGGCTATTTGACGTAGAACAACTTACCGCAACAAACATTAAAAGCACTCAGCTCACCTTAGCTTGGTGGTTGTGAGGTTTACATCCCAACTTCACTTATTTGGAGCATCAGATTCTTATATAGATCAAAACATATCCTTATGCTTTGTAGGTTTCAAAATTACCACTCTCCCATTAATCTTAAAAGCCTATTTATTAGAACTCCCAAAATGAGTCGTATCTAAATCATATAACCAAGATTTACTCAAATTAACATGAGCAACATCCATGTACAATACTTCACACCATATTCTATCCATATAGGTAGCCAATTTAATCAAAACTAGATACATTTGAGACACAGCTATAACAGTTTTATCTACCAAGCTACTTTACATTATTATAGTCTTATGAATGTTGTTCAGGTTTCAAGCTCATGCAGTTTAAAACAAACTTAGACACTACATTCTGACAACTCTCACCATCAATTATAAGTTTGCCAAGCTTCTTCCCACGCTTTAAATTGTTTTGGAAATTATAGATTTTTTCCAATTAGATTAAATTTTAGGAGAAGCTATGTTGTAATGCATGGTATTGAAAGACTTACCAATTATAGCATGCTCAAAATCATTAATTTCTTTATCAAACGCATGGGCTTTATCATAATCATTAATTTCGTCATCCCCCTCTTTCATTTATATGTAAATTTCTATTGGTATAATTCTAGTGTAATGATTAATTGATCACACTTAGAACATGCTTTAGCAAAAAGTTTAGACCTAGATGTATGAATTGATTTTCCCCTAATGTTTATTATTGTAGTATTACTAACCTTTGATGCAATTGTTCAGCCTAATGAACTTGATTACTTGATAAAATGATGCTCTCTCTAAATATGTGATAACTCTCTTAGAAATATAAAATTATAACATTTTTTTCGAACTCTGATGTAATTTGAAGAGCAATTTTAAAAATAGATTTTCATTCTTCACCTTCCTCTTTTTTAATTTGATTGTACCCATTTCTCATATCAATCTTAGAAAATATCACTGCATCATTATTAATACCTACCTAGCATATCATCTAAGCATGATTAAAGAAACATATATTTAATCGCGATTTTATTAATTGCTCTGCTATCTATCCACACACATACACTATTTACCATCTTTCTTAAGTGTAAGTAAAGTTATTATAACACAAGGAGTCGTGACTTCCCTTATAATCTCTTCTTAAGTAAATCATCAATTTGTCTCTTTAGTTCAATTTTTTTTTCTGCATCTTTCTTGTAATGATGTAGATAGGCAATGATGTTGTATGAATTAAATCAAAAACATATTATATATCTTTCTTGGTAGTAATTCATTAGCAAGTTCATATCGCAAATTCCTGATTAGCATCATCAGACAAAGTCATTTTAGGCACCACATGAAACTTTACAACTATTTAGGCAAGATCACATGTTCTTGTATATTCACTTTTTCTAAAGCATGTTGCTCAAAGAATTTTCAATTGAAGTGTCCTCAAAAGCACTTTTTTTTCATCAAAATTATTAATTTCAATGTCTTCTCCTTTCACATTTATATGTAAAATGTGCTCTATTTAAATATGTTAGGCACAGAAAATTTTAATATTTGTTCTAAGTCTAATTCAAGTTGAGAAGCAAGCTCATATGTTGAAAAATGGTGAGTTGTTATATCTTTTTTATATTGGGTCTCAAACCAACCCTAAATCTAGTGAGTGATTTCACAATCTTTAATGATTTAATAACACAACAATATTTTTTTCAAATTTATTCATGTTTTCAATGACAATTTTGATGCTTTGCTTTAATGAATAAAATTCATCAAATAAGTGATCCTCCCAATATTACAAAATAAATAATTTTCTTTTATAAGTTTTTTCATTTCAGTTCATATGAAGCTCACTGTCTAATCTCTATCTTTGTTTTTATATGCTCACCCCATTGTTTAAAAAGGCAAAATCGGAAATCAAGGTGAGGCATAAGCCTCAAACGGGAAAATAAAATACCAAAAAAGTTATTATAGAATTTCAAAATAATTATTTATATTTTGCTAAACTTTTAGTCAAAATATCTTAGCAATACTGACTTAGTCTTCTCATATTTAATATACTCTTGATTACTCATTATGTAGTAATGAAATAGATTCTTAATTTTATATATCCAATAAAAAAAAATCTATCATATCAACAATCATAGAAATTTGATTTAAATTCAAATGCAATAAATTTGATGAATTGAGTGTAAAATGAAAATAATGAAAATAGGAGCAAAGCAACAAGAAGACTCTTGTACCAATATAAGCTAGGGTACAATATACTGAAAAATAATAGGAAATAAGAAGAGAACATAAAAATACACTTAATAAGAAATCCTTATGGTTTCAAATTGTTGAATCATTGAAGGCAATATAACTAAGAAGCCATAACAATAAGAAATATGAAGATTGCATCACATGCACTAGCTTGGCTCCTATTATTGATTGTTATATATTTTAATCAAGTATTTGAGATTTTACTTATAGTCCACGAAAGAAAGATCATTACGTTAAAGTCGTTAGATTCTTTTGAAACTCTTCTTCACATGAAATAGGCGAAGCTGATGCAGAGCTTGAAGAAGACGAAGCCGACAGAGTGCACGCTTCCTTCGAAACTCTACTTCACACGAAGCAGGCAAAGCTGACACTGCGGTCGAAATCGAAGAAAGTTCGTTACCTTCGCTGTGACGGGGGATCGGCTCGTTCATAACTCTACTTCACATAAAACAAGTGAAGCCGAAGTAGAGCTCGAAAGGGAGAAAGATCGTTACTTCGTTGCAGCCGAAGTCGAAACAGCTACGCCCTAAAACTTATATTCACAGTTTCATATAATTATATAAAAAAATTAAATAGAACGAGACGGTGCCTCAAACAACCTTTAGGAGTTCCACCTCAACACGTAGGCCCCATATAAAAATATCGTTCGGGTGAGGCTTAGGCCTCAACGCACCAGAGTTCCGCCTCAAGTCAAGGTGGGCCTCAAGGCAGACGCCTCGAACACCTTTTTAATCGATGGCTTATCCAATAAATTTTTACATGACCAATTAGTTTCTTTTTTACAAAAAATACTTATTGTTCATCATACATGGTGTGTCATTCAAAGAAATTGTCTACATTTAGTAACTATTCCCTAAATATTTTATGATCAATTTAATTATCATAAATAGATACTTCAACTTCTAACTTGTCTGCATTTAGTAACTTTGTAGCTATGTCATCATCTACGTTGCAATTTGATGTTTATAAATTCTATTGTTAAAGCCCCTAATTTTTCTATTAAGATGGTTCCTCTCTCTTGCTAGATTTAATATTCAAATGAATTGGTTTATTATTGTAATAGGAATCTACTTTAGGTTCACATATATGAGCTTTAAGCCCATATCTTTTTGTTTCAGTCATGGATGTTCTTGCTAGACATTTACAAGAGGATGTACTTGGTGTATGCTTTTTGCTGATGATATTCTTTATGTTGATAAGATTAGAGAGAGAGTTGAAGGTAAACTTGAATTATGGAGGTCAACCTTAGAGTCTAAAGGTCATTACTCAATTGGTTTTATTTGTTCAATAATTAGATCAATTGATTTTTGAAAGTTAATTATAATTTCTTTATTTTATGATTTTTTAAGTTACTTTGATAGTTTATTCCATTTTAAGTGACATGTTGATGCAACTTAGAACAACTCAGGGTCAAGATGTCGTAATGCAGCTAATATGATACATGATATAATTTTATATAAATTGAAGATCGCACATCACGAGTTACCAATGAAGCTATCAACTTTCTTTAAATGTAAATCATACTCGAGTTTAAATCGATTGATAATGAAATGATCAAAATAACTCGAGAATTTCACCAATCAATTAGAAACATAGAAAATCAACAAACAATTTGAATTTGATTCTAATAAGTAGATTTTTAATGTCGATTTTTAATTAAAATCAGAAGTACTAACAAGTCAATATCTAACAATGTAAGATAAAATAGAACAAAGAACACAAATATCAAATAAAAAAAAAACAGAGGCCTTACACAGACACAAAGAGATGACTTTCCCAAACTTTAGTATTCGCTCTGCACTCAAAGAAATTATTCATTTACCTTGCAATCATAATATTAAAACTGAAAAAAAGCCAAAGTTTTTTTTGATGTGTTTTAGAGCAGCTATTTTTATATTTCTTATTACCTAGTCTTGTAGAGAAGTAGAGAGATTCACCATAGGATCAGCTTAATACAAGTTCAAAGTGAAATCCCAAGAAACTGAGCAATGCCAAGACATGAACTATCCTATAAGATAGTAAAAAAAAGCAACATATTTGGACCATCACTATAGACATATTTTAAATATATAAATAATAAATTAAATGAACCAATTAATGAAAAGAAACTGAAATAACTACACTCAAATAAATGCTTGATGTCATGCCTTTGGCGACAATAGACACAATGATTTCTATGATATTTAGTTAGAAACATTGGTTAAAATTTTATTTTATGATGATTAACAATATAATCTATTGCTCTCACTTTTCCCAGGATTTTTCAATTTTCAATAGAAGTACCTTACTTAAAAGGCCCACTTGCTACAAGAATGGAATCCTATATATTTAAGCAGCCAACTTGCTATTTTTTCTCAAGCAAAAGATGATCCAATGAGCGTGTCTAAAACATGCAAAGAATGAAATTTCCCAAGCGGTACTTGATTGTTATTCTGACATTCTTCTGTACAAATGTTTGCTACGTTGAGCGCATGGGCTTTTCAATTGCTTACACTGTTGCTGCTGATTCCATTGGTATCAATCAATCTAGCAAGGGTATGATACTCTCAACCTTCTACTACGGTTATGTTCTTTCACAAATCCCTGGTGGATGGGCTGCGCAGAGTCTAGGTGGTCGGCGCATCCTGCTTTTATCATTTCTGTTATGGTCGTCTACATGTGCCTTAGTTCCATTGGACCCAAACCGAATCAACATATTAGTCGTAGCTCGCCTTCTTGTTGGCATTGCTCAAGGCTTCATTTTCCCTTCCATTCACACAGTTCTTGCACAATGGGTGCCACCGCACGAGCGATCCCGGTCCGTTTCTCTGACTACTTCAGGAATGTATCTAGGTGCTGCTGCTGGCATGCTGTTACTCCCAGGTTTAGTAAAACACCAAGGTCCCCAGTCTGTATTTCTCGTCGAAGCGGCGTTAGGCATCAGTTGGTCTATCCTCTGGTTCAAATTCGCAAGCGATCCTCCGCATTCCGACCACCTCAAGCCAACGGGGCTACCGTTAACAAAGTCCAAAGATAAGGGGAGTTTGTTAAATCCAGCTAAGGTCCCATGGAAAAAAATGATCTTTAGCATGCCAGTGTGGGCAATTGTAGTGAACAACTTCACTTTTCATTACGCATTATATGTTTTGATGAACTGGCTACCAACCTACTTCGAACTTGGCCTTCAACTAAGCCTTCAGGAAATGGGATCATCAAAGATGCTGCCTTATCTCAACATGTTCTTATTTTCCAACATAGGTGGAGTCATAGCTGATCGTCTTATAACCAGAAGGATCTTATCCGTCGCATGGACTCGCAAATTCCTGAACACTATTGGCTTCCTTATCTCTGCACTTGCTTTATTGATTCTACCTCTGTTCAAAACTTCTGCTGGTACTGTGCTTTGTTCTTCAGTTTCATTGGGGTTTTTGGCCTTAGGGAGAGCAGGATTTGCTGTAAATCATTTGGATATAGCTCCAAGACATGCGGGGATTGTAATGGGAGTTTCGAATACTGCTGGAACTTTAGCTGGTATCATAGGCGTTGGACTTACAGGAAGAATATTGGAGATTGCGAAGGCTACTGATGTTGATCTTTCTAGTCCGAAGAGCTGGAAGCCTGTGTTTTTTGTTCCAGGTTATCTTTGCATTTTTAGTTCTTTGATTTTTTTGATATTTTCAGGAGGAGAAAGAATCTTGGAGTAAAGAGACCGTCTTGATGAAGATTGCAGGTATGTTAAAATGAACTCGGGTTCGTGAGATTATTTTGAAACTGCTATCTGAAGGAGATGACTCTTCGTTGTTGAATATAGTTACAGTAATCTCATTCCAATTTGTTTATTTCAAATTATTATAATTAATTTTTTGCAATTTGTTTACAGATTTCGTATGTAGAAAGCATATTTTTAATGATGTATATTAAGAAAACCTCTTTAAGTGTTACATTGATGTTTATTCACTAGATTGTGTGATTAATATTTAATTTAAATTTTGCAAATAATATGTGAAAAGGTTGGAGTGGCTCTAATGGCAGACAAAATTAGAGTCATTTTAGATAGTTTGGTCAAATAAAATGTCGGCCTTCCGAAGCCCGGTTAGGAGAGTAGATGTATTAGATTCAAGCTTTATTTAGGATAGTTTTTTTACTGCTTCTTAAAGCAGCTTTTTAGTACAAAATTTATTTTTTTTGTATTAGAATGCTGCTTTAAGAAGCATTAAGAAAGCCGTCCCAAACGAAGCTTCAATCTATGTTAAGAAAGATAGAGGTAGACCTAAAAAAAGTTGGTTAGAAAGTATTAAAAATGACTTTTTTATTAGACTTAAATGAGAATTTGACTCTTAATAGGACATAATGGAGAAAAATGATTGCACGCAATAGGATAAAGTCTTGATGTTGAAATATCAATGCTTTATATATATACTAATTTTAATATTGTTGCGTCTTGAAATATTCATGGCGGTAGAGAAATATAAAGTTTAGCTTCTTTATCTTGTAAGTAAATTCAACACATTGAATAGAGTCGTGTAGCAATTGTAAAAGATATCATAATTTTTACGTGGAAACTAAAAAAAAAGAGAAAAAATATGGGGTATTGCCCAATTGAACTAGTGTTGATTGTTGATTATAGATAATATCCTTTTTTGGAGAACAAATACATTGTATAGTGTATATTATATAGTTAGAGAAAAATCTGTCATTTGTTCTTAAGAGAGTGGGTTTGTTTGTTTTGTTTGTAGGGCCATAGGGTCGTAGTTGGATGTTGATGATTGAAATGGTTGTAGTAGAGTGGTAGTGATCAAAGGAACCATAGTTAGTAGGCAATGCAAGTCAAAAGGATCGTAGTAAGACAGACGATGGTGGTCAGAGGGACCGCAGTCGATGGTTGGAGGGATTGTAGTGGCGGACTACGATTGTCGTAGGGTTCATAGTCGACGGGCAACAATGGTCGAAGGGACCGTAGTCGGTGGGTGATAGTGGTCGGAGGAAGGCTTGTTAGTGGCTTTCATATCGAGGTCTGACAACGATGGCCGGCCAAAGGTTCAAGGCGGCGGCTTGGTGGCATGAATTTGTCGGAGGATTCTTTAAGCTCCAGAGCTCTTCGCTTCTTTCCACTTTGCTCTCTCCCTTCATATGAAGAATGAATGGCTATTTATAATTTTTTTGGAGTAATTCTTAATAAATATGAAGAAGCTTCAATGTAGATTTACAGTGTTTTATCGGATGACTCATAGTGATTCTCTTGATTATATAGTGTTTATCAAGCATTTAAGTACTTTAATGATGTCAGAATTTAGCAATCTTGGGCTCATTAGATTTGTCTTGTCAAGCCACTCAATTCGACTATAAGCATGTCATATTTTGATTTCATTTGATCATCCAACTAATGCTTTGAAGCTTCCATAAATGTTTGATCCTTTGAATTGGGCTCGTGGATTTAGCGTCATTGGATTCGTCTTCTCAAGATGTTCAATTTAACAATAAACTTAGAGTTTGGTTGATCCCGAATTTTATTTTAGATGTTTCCAACAAGCCAATTTTTGTGGCTATCAAATATTATTATTAAATTCAATTTAAGATGGAGTAAAAGTTAGTACTCTATTAATTTAATTCTTTTTAATTATTATGTGCAATAAAAATAGCAAAAGAAAACAATTCATGCTTATTTTCTAAATTTAATTCAAATTATAATTTATTTGTAATAAATTTAAATTTTAAGTAAATAAAATTTTATTTTATGTAATACTTGAGTAAATTTTACATAAAAAAATGAACCTAATTACATGAATTATAATTGATTTATTTTTCTCTAAAAGGAATGGGAATGTTTCATAATTTGCACCTTATTTAGCATTTATTAAAAATAATAAATGAAATATTCTCCCAAATTAGCGGTATGCTCTCATAGGCCAAGATAAACAAACTACAGTGATATATTAGTAATAATTAAAATAATGTGGTTGCATAATAATAATAATTTATGATAACTATTATCCGGCGCCTATAGCTTGAGTTAAATTTAGGGTGGTTATCGGGGTCACTAAAGATTAGGTTAGTCAAACACCCTCTCAAATCTAAGATAAGGTTAAGCTTGGGCTCAAGTTGTTCTAATGTCCCTCGGTTTCATCGTGTTATGTTCCATTAACATTAAAGATATCTAGGTGTCTAAGAGGATCGAAGAATCTAGATTTTGAGCCTACTAAGAGATCAAAGTAATTTAAATCTACAACCACAGAGGATGCCAGGGATCTTAATGGTCTAAGGGAAACTATGCTAGGATAAGCTAGCTTAGTGGGCCTATTAGTCAATAGAATCTAAATGGTTTGATCAAATTGATGAGTACATATGTCTCAAGACAATTACTTATGTTCAAGTCTAATTAAGTTACTAGGGTCATGAGTAATTTCAAGTTAGCCTAGCGTTCACCATTGGTCAATCGAATCTTTACTTATATAATTGTAGTCGTGTAAATTCAATGAGTAAATAGGCTGTGATGGAGTCTAAATACCACTAAGGGTGATAGATATTAGATAAATGTCCTAGTGTTTCAAAGAGCCCCTATATGCTAAATAAAGATGCTATAGGTTGGGATCAAATATAGAAGACTTGGGTCAATTTGAGACAACTTTCTTATTGCTTTGCTTTTTAGATCACAATAACAGTTCTAATCGACAACTTTTTTTTGTTAAAAAACTCTTAACCTACATCGGTTTTACAATTGACCGTAAAAAAAGCTACAATTGTCCCAAATAGAGATCTAATGATAGGTCAAAAACTAACTACTTCACTAAATTTCACTATTAGTGTTCATTGATCAATATAAAGTTCACATTAATTTCTATTTTAACCATTTTTAATAATAATATAAAACTTTAAATATATCATAAATTTAATATAAATGAATTTACTTTACATACATTCATGCTAGTTTAAATATTTAGAGGTGGTGAGACTAAAATGAGTTCATCATCACCGTATATCACAGTAATATTCAGGGTTAGGATCGCCTATACGGCACAAGTCCCGCGCGAGCGAGAACCCTAGCGGCCGTGTTCGGCGAGGAAAGTACACAGAAATCCCAGCTACAGTCTGAAAGAGGAAATCTAGAAGCCATGGTGAGTGCTTACTTCCACTTGACATCTTTGGAGGTTTTTCCTTCTTTTGCTCGTTTCTGGCATTCATGGGTTTTGATCATTCTGCGTTATGTTTATGCTTGTAGTCTTTGATCGCGAACGAGGATTTCCAGCATATTCTTCGTGTTCTGAACACGAATGTCGATGGAAAGAAGAAGATTATGTTCGCCCTTACATCCATCAAAGGTATCGGCCGACGCTTCGCCAACATCGTTTGCAAGAAGGCTGATGTCGACATGAACAAAAGGTATCTTTATCTTCTGTAGTCCTTCGTACCCCAGGTTTCTTAAATATTATCCTGGATGAAAGAAGGATGGTTTAGGGTTGGATCTTTGATTGTGATATGTTCTTGACTCCTTTCAATTGTTTTTGCTAATCTGCAGTTGAAAGGCGGTTTACAAACTTTTGGTGCTTATTTATTTTTCTTGATAAACATTTTTTATGTATGCTGCAGGATTTCTTAGTTTTGTTTCCATTAAATTATGGGCATATAGTAAATAATTGATGCATTTAAATGATCTGCTTATGTGTTTGTTTTATTTGTTGTGCACATGTTCACTGGAGTTGTTCAGCTTTTATCTCTTTAAAATGATATTTTCTTATGTTTTAGCTAATTCTAGTTGGATTTATGATTTGAATGGCATTCTATAAATGTTTTTCTAGAGCTGGTGAGCTTTCAGCTGCCGAGCTTGAGAATCTGATGACGATTGTTGCGAACCCCCGCCAGTTCAAAATCCCGGACTGGTTTCTGAACAGGAAGAAGGACTACAAAGATGGGAGATACTCTCAGGTTGTTTCTAATGCTTTGGATATGAAGCTCAGGGATGATCTGGAACGCCTGAAGAAGATCAGGTTAGTACATCCGTTGAATTTCGCACGTCAATGTAATTTTTCCTGTATTCTTTGTCAACTCCTACCTTCGCAAGATATTCGTGTGCAAGGTTTTAAAAATTAACAAAAAAATTTAACTTAGTTTTCTGCTGTTTGTAAATCTGACTGGTTATAGGGATATGGTCCCGCTGTTTTCTATTCAGCTTTCAAATAGCATGGGCTGAAAATTGTTGTTGATTAATGGCCAAGCAGGTTTTATTTCTATACAGATTCAAATCAGTTTAGTTTTTTTCTAACATATTTGGTATTAATTCATCAGTTAAAATGATATGCTACTATTTTTGTATATGATATCAAGTAGCAAGCATATCTACTTATGGTCTACTGAAGAATAATCATATAATCGTTCCACTCGGGTTCTGTAGAAACAGTTATAGTTTAGAAGTTGTTATGAGAAGTTTGTGAAATGTTTAAATATTTTGTTTTATGAAGTATGGACATGACACAAAACGGACATAACAATATGACAACTATAAAACGTAACGCACAATACACTATAGACTATGTTATATTTAATAAATTATTAATATAAAATATATAATTTCTTGTGTTGTCTATTGAAGGCAACGTTGGGTGAAATATAATTTCATATGCTTATATGTCATAAAAGAAACTTAATAGTGATAAAAGAAAAATATAAATACTATTAATAATAAAAGATGCATTTTATCACAAGTGACAATTGTCATTTGTTAATATTTGTAATTGTCAAATATTGTGCCAATATCAATATTGTTTATAAAATGTAAAAAAAATTCCAAAAGATGCATAGTATCATATGCAAAAAAATGTATATTAGGAGAAGGAAGGAATGCTCTAAATCAGCTCTTATATTGTTATTTTATCAAACTAGAAGGTACATATAAGAGTACAGAAAAAATATGTATATATAATTTCAAAATAAGAATGTATAATCTTTAGGTAAATTCTACATATTTGACTAGAATATTTCATTGATAAAAAAATATTAAGGTAAGGAAAAACACAAACTTATTAACCAATTGACATAGAAGATCAAATAAACAATTAATCTCTTAGCAATCCTATTTTTTTATCCCACATTGTCAACGTTTGCAATGAATAATAAAGAAGAGAGCTCACAAAAAAAGACAAAATTAATAACCAAGTGAAATACCATCTTGCAGTTATATGGTGTGTAGACCGGATTTGGATGGTGAAGAAGAAGATGTTAGAGCATGTTAATGGCTTGCAAAGAAGAATGATTGAAGAAGGCTATTGTGAAATTTTATTTTAGAGAAGAACATGATGCTTGTTGAAGTTAAAATCACTCATACAAGCCTCATGTGACCTCCAATTGTAGAGAAGAATGCTCACATGATCTTTGATTGCTCATAGATGGCGCTCTTACTAATGGAAGAAGGGGAGAGACGACTAGGCATGCATGGAGGGATGAGCAAGGAGACCTACGATGCAATATTTCATAATGGGCCCTTGCTTAACACTATCTATATTAACAAATTAATTATTAATTTAGTTATGTAAGTAGTTGGTAAATATTACTGATTATGATATCAACTTTTCGCAGCTTCAATTATGCTAATTAGTGCTTAATTACAGCAGTTTAGTATTAGATATGTAATTGTGCTTATTAATACATATTAGTTAATAAAACTATAATAATTTGTTTTAAATTAATTATTAGTATGTTGATTTAATTATCGGTGAAGTATGCTTTAATCATGCTAATTAGTGTTTAGATAGTTTAACTAGTAAGCAATTAGCTTTAGAGTTGGCTTATTTGATAGTGGTAATAAATTTAAATATTAATTTAACTTGTTAGTTCCTACTTCCTGGCCAATGATTAAGCTGCTAAATTTGGTAATTTGAGCTTGAAGGTTTTTTTTGGGATAAATACATTTATTAGTTAGTTGATAAATTAAATAGAAATAATTAATGATTAGGATGCTAAGTTGCTAACTTAGCTAATTGGACTTTATTTGGATTGATTAGTTTTTAATTAGTCTATTTTGGAATTAGTTCTTTAATTTCTGTACAATGCATATCCAAGCAACCTTTTTGGAATTTTAGTTGGAAGTTTAGTCCGAAAATCCTGCCAAATGATTTTTAGAGGACTTCTATGTGTGAAGTTTTATAAATATGGATCTTGGTTGGATTTATCAAATCCAGTCAGATTTGGTGAATGCGACCTTGAAGGCATACACTCACTTGTCTAATGAACTTTTGTTTAGTTTTGTTAATCTTCAATTAGTTTGTTTTTCCCATTAATTAGACTTGTTAAGATCTAATTAGCTTAAGTTACCGTACTAATCATCAAAACATTACTAGTTATTTATGTTAATAAGTTTTCTTTTTGTAAATTTCACTTGCAAACATTCCTTAGAGTCTTTACTTTTCTTGGTGTGTTAGTTTCTTCCCTTGTTCATTTAGTTGGGCATGTGACCACAGTTGTTTTAAGGCATAAATTTTGGTAATTCTTATTCATTTATCCGGGACAGTTCAATGCATTCTACTATGTGTGATCTCAAACAACCCTCGTGCATGGGAAAAATTATTAGGTCCGGTCACCCGATACAGCGATACATCCTGATTTTCCTCTATCTATAGTAAAAGCGCAACTGTTACAGTAACTGCGCTTTTACTATGGACAGAGAAATCCGAATGTATCTCTGTCGGGTAATCGGACCTAATAATTTGCCGGTGCATGGGGCCCGCCTTTTTCCTTTTTGATCTTTATAGTATTTCCAATCTGCTTGGCATGTACCCTCTTGGAATTGATTATGTTAATCTGGCTTTTGAAAATCTAGGAATCATCGTGGTTTGCGCCACTACTGGGGTCTTCGGGTTCGTGGGCAGCACACGAAGACAACTGGAAGGAGGGGGAAGACGGTCGGCGTCTCCAAGAAGCGATAAGCTTTCCCTTATATGTCTGTCTACTCTTTATGATGGAGGCATTTTTGCGCTTTCAGGAGCTTTCTGTTCTTGTTTATTTTGAGTATTCAAGTGAAGTATCCATAACTCTTTGTTTTATTTTTCTGCTGTGTTGTTGAGCATCATTATTTTGAATGTTTTTGTTGTTTTAAATTAAGCTTTGTGATTCAATCACTGTTAACTCTTTTTCTTTCTTATGGAAAATCTATAATAACTCTTTTAATTTCTTTAGTTGGAGCAGAAATTCTCTTCATTTCATTTTAAAAAGGGAACTAACTCAATTATTGTGAGGATTGAGCCCATCTATTTATATGAAATTAGTTTTTATCTAACACCATATTTTGAAAATTTGTTTTGTTTGAGGTTCATGATATCTTGATTTGTTCGTTAAGAGTTTGTATCTTAAACTAAGAGAAATGGGTTTGAAGCTTTAAGAGTTATTGTGATTATAGGTGGCCCAATGTGAGCTCGATCAAATATTCATTTCATGAAAACTTTATTATATAGTTTATTCTATATGATTGATTAGATGCAATTTTTATTATTGTATGCACAGTAAAAATTATTTATATTGTTAAGGTGCAATTTTGAGAAAATAATCAAGCAAATTTAATTGTATGGCTTAAAAAAATGTTATTTTAATTTTATTAACATTTATTTATGAAAATATTGAAAATAGCAAATAAATATACTAAATTTTAATTTTTGCTATTCAGATATTATTACAAATAATATTGAGTGAATCATATTAATTCTGAGAAAAAAAATTATAAATAACCAATTATAAAATCCTTGAGTTGCAATTTTTCAACTTAAAATATATGTATATATATATACATATAATAGAATTATCATATTATAGTTATAAGAAAAAAGGGTAAGATCCATTAAATATTATTTTTATAACTTTTAATACCAGGCAACCAAAAGTTATTAAAAAAACAGTCAGATAAGATCACGGCAAAGCTTATATAGAACAAAAATAACATAAAAAATGGCAGGGCATCTCTAAGAGAATAGTTTTTAGGGTGTAAGTGAGCCAAGCTCACAAGCAGAGCTTTTTGAGCTCAAGACTTATGAGCTATTCAAGATCAGCTTATGAGCTCACGAGTCAGCTTGAATAATTATTAACATTTTAATTAATTTAATTTTATTTATTAAATTTAAATATTTAATAATAATAATAATAAATGTTTAAAATATTTATAATATAAAAAATGAAATTATATTTAATGTTAAAAATTAATAATAATTTTTAAAAAAAAAATTAATAAAAGATTTAAATATTTAAGATAATTAATAATGTTTATCTTTACAATGAAATGAGCTCTAGTTCGAGCTTTCTTTCTGACTGACAAGATGAGCTCAATAATACTAAAACTCGACTCGTTTACGCCCCTAATTTCAGCTAATAAACAACCATCTAATAGAAAAATAAGAAAAATGTCCTCTTTGTCTTAGAAAAACTCTTAAACACATGTATGTAGATAAAGGGCGTAAATGAGCCGACTTTGACTAAGCTCAAAATATTGTTCAATTCAGCTTATCATGCAAATGAGTAAAAAAATTTTACTTGTATTTAACTAGTTAATAGTTAACTTATCAAGTCAAATATGAGCTATTCAAAAATATGAAGTCTACCTTAAAGTCATATGCAAATTATGTAAAACACATGTCATCATTTATATGTATTTGTGTGTCTATCTGTGTTTTGCTTTCTTGCTAAGATTTTATTTCGGATAATTTTCTTGAAAATTTTATAGGAAGCTACTGTAAAAAACAGTAAGAAAATTGTCCCAAACGAAGCCTAAATATAAGATCTTAACAAGCAAAAAAAGAGTTTTTTTCACAGGCCTAGTTGGGATTGTAGGTGTAAAAAAACATCAAATGTAATATCTTCAAGAGAGAAGCAAAGAGAGCTACAAGGCCATTAACTTGTAGTAGACCAAGTTAGCCACTTAATCAAAATAGAAGCAGGTTCCATAGCAGGCTCGAAGTAATAAAACTTAAAATTACAAGTTGCAGACATCATTAGAAGTAGGAGATGAAGGCAGAAAGAGTATTTCGCATGCAATTATTCTAATAATTATAAAGCAGAGCAGCATGCAAGCAGATTTTGCCATAACTGTATATCTGGAATGGTTCTCAACTGTAGGAGCTAAGTGAAGAAATCACATTCAAGGCTCAAAAATCATGCTCTCAGCGTCTTTCTTTATAGACTGGAAGAGCACAGAGGACAGGTAACGCTCACCAAAGCTCGGGAAAATCACCTACATTCACAAATGTATCATACTTTTGTTTTAAAGTCACAGAAAATAACGAAGAAATGAGCCTAATTTTACATTTGAAAATGAATTGTTAAATATCTAGCACTCTTTTCAGGTTATGTAAAAACGTAGAGTTTTTTTTTTTCATAAATATTCTTGCAACCAAAATTTATTCCAAGGACGCTGCCTCTCGGCACCTATTTGTTCATCGTTGTATGCTTCACAGATATCTTAGGGGTCTAAGGGGGCAGCGCCCCCTGGCCGGGTTCGACCTATGTTTAATTATTTTGGTTGTAACGATATTTTTGGATTCTCTTTACTATTTCTCTTTGTATTTGGTTCATCATTCCCTAACAATAACATCTCTACATAATATGTTTAATTATGTTGGGGCAATTGCCTAAAAATCATAGTATTTTAAAATTTTTAGGGGAGGCAATTACCTAAAAACCCTTGTAATAAAGACTAAAAAAATATATGGAAGGGGACAAATTATCTAAAAAATCATATAACAAAGAGAATATTATCATAATTCAGAAAATGTAATGATTTCTGATCCCTTAAGTCATAATTTCAGAGAATGGCAAAAAAATATTGAAGTAGTTTCCTGTGTGAAATTGAAGCAGTTTAATGATATTTAGAAAGAAATTTGAACTTAGTGCTTCTATAAAAAAAAATTAAGGAGTTCCAAAAAAGAATAGCAGTGTAACCAAAGAACTTGTTATATATGATGAATATTGAAAAGACTAATGTGGTGGGAGATAATAATACCCATAAACAATAAGAAATCTGAAAATGGAAATTAGAACTTACAACAATCAGTTTTCCTTCATTCTCTGGCCTCTGTGCAATCTTAATAGCAGCAGCAGCAGCAGCTCCAGATGATATTCCAACCTGTAAGGGAAGTTCTCTAATAATTAGCCAGGAAGCAGAATCATATTATACAAGGAAGTCTTAATGCACGTTGTTCAGGAAAAAAAATGATTTTTTTTTTTTAGATGATGAACCCTCACCAGCAATCCCTCTTTCAATGCAAGAAGCTTTGCGGTTTCAATGGCCTCATCACTTGAGATCTGAATAGAATCACCATTAGAAATCATGAATCATTTGCTCGAGAGGGGAAACAAACAGTAGGTTAAATGTGGATGAAATAAGAGTTGTAACTACCAACGAACTAATGAAGACCATTCAAAAAAATTTTCTAGATCTTCAAAAAAATAATTAAGCTATATTACTGTTAAAAAGGAATCGATATTCCACCAATAATGAATATCAGCCTATCAACTAAAAAAAGATAATTACCTCTCTTTGTTGAACTTATAATTAGATAAATCTACCCAAAAGAGATGTTATTGATTCATATATGATTTCACCAAGAGTAAATCCTCACATTTAAATTTTAAAAAATCCTAATCATTCATATGTATTGTTGCGGGCGGAGAAATTTGTGGCGGTACAGTGAAAATATTTTACGTCTTTATAATGTACGAAAATTCAGCACATAAACAGATAATAAAGAAACACTAGAATTTTTATTTGAAAAATCTTGAAAGGGAAAAAATCACGAGACCTTGACCAGTTGAAAAGATTCCATTAATATTTGAATATATTACAAAATTTAACCCGTCCTTCAACTCGAGGATAATGAGAATACAATGAATTGGAAAATGAACCAAACTTCAGATGAGTATCCTTGATGTAGATTGAATAATAAAGAATATTTCACAAATGTCTGGCGATGATCAGAGATTCAATGATAATCAGTGAATTGGCAAATGTCTGACAATGTTTGTTTGTTGGGAAAAGATCCGACAACAACCAACAAATTGGCAGAAATCCAGCGACTGTCGGTGGGTCGGGAAGAGATCCAGCGGCTGGTGGTACTAGCAAGAGAGCTCCTTAGTTTTCCCTCTTCTTTCTTTCCCCCTCATGTAAAGAATGAGAGGTCTATTTATAATTTTTTGGGAATGACATGCCTAGTAAATATGAAAAAGATCAAGAGCATGTTGGGAGTGTTACATCGGATGATTCATAGTGATCCCCTTGATTAGGGAGCGTTTATCAAGCATTTAAATGCCTTAGAGATATCAAAATTGAGTGATTTTGTGCTGGTTGGATTTGTCTCGTCAAGCCCCTTGATTCAATCATAAGCATGACATATTTGGATATCATTTGGCCACCAATTAATGCTTAAAAGCTTTCAAATAGGCTTTTGTTCTTTGATTTGGACCCATTTGGGCTCCGATTGGATCGAGTCGTTGGGTTCGCCTACTTGAGAAGTTCAATCTGACTATAAGCTTGCTGAAATTGGTGTTCGGATAGTCCCGATTTTAATTTTTGAAGTCTCCGATTCAAATTTGCATCGAGATTTGTGCCAGATCAAGGCGAATTTTTAAAACCTTAACTATCTTCTATTTTGAATATACCAATCAGCCAAACCAAGAGTCTGGGTGCCGCTTTATTTGCTTTTGGGCAAGAAAGAAACAGAAACCCGATTTGCTCACAATATTTGTACCCGTTTCCAATTTGCTAGTGAACCCTTTCACTTTTGTTTGTTCATCAGGAGGAGAGAGTGTATATTTATTTAAAAAAAAAAAAAGAGAAAAAAATAAGAGAGAGTGCATATCCTCTATAAAAGAACAATTCCCTTTCTAGTGACTTGAAGTATATAGCCTTCTTCCCTTTTAATTCTCCTTCGTTTGTTTTGGCATCCATATCCTTGAACTATGAGGTTATGATTTTGTGAGTTTTTTTATCAGATCGAAAGTTCTCAAGGGCTGAGTTCATTGATTTGGGGTATAATTTGGTATATTGTTCTCTCGGTTAGGGTTGGGGCTAGGATTTCAAGTGGAAGGATTTGTAATTACATGTTAAGGTGTGGTGGTGAAATTAGTAGGCTTGGTTTTTAAGTCTAGGAGTTATTTACTTCATTGTAATTTTGTAAATTTGTCTATGCTTTATTGAAATGTTTAATGGTCTCCCCACCATCTTCATGACACTATCACCATCACAACCTCCCTCAACTAAGCTACCAACCCTACCAACACCTAGCCCTCCTCCAACATCTCTTATTATCCCCCATTGAAATCGTCGAGCGAAGAGAAAAGAAACTCTGTTTTAGTTGTGATTAAAATTTTCATTGGAAACATATTTGCTTAACTAAACTATCCTCCCTACTGACTGATTTCGATGACCATCCAGCCATCAAACCTCCAGTGTCCTGGCCCCTTTCCAGAACATCCCAAAATCAATCTCCATGCACTTTATGATCAATCTAATCCAAGTACATTTCATATCAATGCCTTTCTCGAGAACTCCAGTGTCCAAGTGCCCGTCGACAATGACTTGACATATAAATTTTATCCAACAACGTTAGACTCAAATTTCTCCATCTACCAACTACTGTCACCCACTAGTTCCAAGTTCTTTCTTTCCAGTGATGACAACAAGCTCACTTGTTCAATGAAATGCCTAAACATTTCCTTGCACCTTCAAGGATGCCATTTTACAATCAATCTCTCTGTCCTACCAATTCAAGGCACTCGCTGCAACAATCTTTGCACGCCCATACCATTATTCACATTTTTTAAAAATTTTCTATCGAGAAAGTGTTTGCTAACATGTTACATTCTGGTATAATTCGACCAAGCCATAACTTGTTCTCTTCTTCGATTCTCCTGGTTAATAATAAAAGATGGAACATTACATTTTTGTGTGGACTAACATGCCCTCAACTAGTCCACTATCCCCCACAAATTTTTGATTCCTACCACTGATGAAATGCATCATCAAGGTCACATGGCACCTGCTGACATCCACAAGGTAGCCTTCGGCGCACATGAAAATTATGAGTTTAACAAGATGCCTTTTGGCCGAACCAATGTATCCATGACATTCCACAATATAAGGAACATTATACTTAAAACTTTTTAGCTCAAATTCATAACTTTTTTTGACAATATTCTTTTCTATAGTGTCTCAATTATAAAAAATGTTCACCACCACAAAATCATTTTTCGTTACCTATAAAATCATGAATTCAATAAGCAACGCTCCAAGTGTTCATTTAGCCAAGCTCAGGTTGAATATCTTAGACATCTAGTATCCACAATAGGAGTCCATCCCATAATTGACAACATCAATATCATTCTCACTAGGCCGCCGTCAAACATAGTCAAAGTCTTGTGGAGTTTTCTTTGTTTGGACGAATATTACTGTAAACTCATCCGAAATTTTGAATGCATCACAGACTATTAATTGCACTACTACAATGGAGTGCCTTCCATTGGAAGATACTACTCAACAAGCATTCAATCTACTCAAACCTAAGCTCACTAATCCCTCGTTATTTGCAGTTACTCAACATCTCCACTTTATCAACACTGACACTTTTGGAGTTGGAATCAACACAATCCTATGATCAAAATAACAAATCGGTTGCCTTCTAAAACAAGAAATTGAATGCCAAAATGCACTAGGTATCAACTTACATGCAAGAGATGTTTGCCATCACAAAATCCGTGGCTAAGTGGTGACAATATTTAGTAGGTTCTAAATTCATCATCCATATGATAAAAAAAAGCATCTAAGAACTCATGTCTCAAGTGATCACGATTAATTGCCATCACATGTAATTTTGCCAGTGCTCTATTGAACGTATTATTGAAATGCTCCAACAATTACAACATAAAACATCAATGATCCTGAAATTGAGGGAACTTTGAAACCACTTCGAGGCAAACCCGGGCGACTACCCCAATCACACTTTACATAATGGCCTAATATTAAAAAAAATGCAAATCATCCTATAGCATCTACTTTAGGACTCAAGCAACCCTTGCCTAAACTATACCATTCCAACATTATTGGTGATCATAGTGGCTTGTGCTAAAACAATCAATCTCATTCATGAATAATTTTCTTGGAACCTCAATGCAATTGCTTACCAATTTGTCAAAATTTGCCACATCTAAATAGCTACCAACTATCAACTAATGGCTCCCACCAGATTTCTACAACCTCTACCAAAACGAATGGCCTCCTGAGAAGACATTGCAATGGAATTCACTGTATAATTACTATCATCAACTGGCAAATCCACCCCTCCTAACCAAATATGGCACATTTCATTGCATTAACATCCACTTTACTGCCAGCTCTATATGTATTAGATTCATCACTAACATTTGTTACCTCCACGATACGCCAAAGAAGATTATTTCCGACCGATTAGAATTTTTATAAGCCTTTTTTGACAAGCGCTTTTTAAAGATCTGGACACTTCCCTTTCAACACAACTCATCATCCGCATAAAGATGGTCAAATTGAGATAACTAATCGGGGGCTTGAACAATACTTACTATGCCATAAACCAAACAATTTGGTCAAAATTTTTACATTTGATAGAGTATTTATATAATACATCCTTTCACACTTTACTCGACATGTCCCATTTCCAAGCTCTATATGATTGGCTATAGAGGAGTGAGCCGAGCCAGCTTAAACTTGGCTTCTTAACAATCTCACAAGTTGAGCTTATTGAGCCACAAGTTCGAACTCGAGCCTACAATCAAGTTAAGCCAAGCTCAACTTATAAGCTCATCGAGCTGCTCGATTTTCTTAAATATAATTAAAAATTAATTTTAAATTAGTATTATATAATATATTTTAACATTTTTAAATTATTTTCATTATTATGTATATATTAAAAGTAAATTTTAATTTTAATCTACAAAGTCAAAGATATCGATACCTAGCTCCAACAATGTGATCGAACTCTCCAAAATGTCTGCAGACACTGGTGCCAGAGTCAATAACAAATGAAGACTAAGCGCATAAACATCACTAGGATCTTAACCTGGACATTGGCTCACTTGTTGTCAAATTACAACCCCACAGGCAATTTCTTTGCTTCGCAACCATCAATACCCTAAGTTGAGCCACCGCTGCTTTGGCTCATTCCAAGCACTAGAACCCATTGGCCTAATCAACTATCATATACAATTACCAACCCACTCATAAATCCATCCCTTCTTTCATATTTACCTTCTCAAACCATTTACCCAAGGACACACCCTTGGGCTGTGTGAGCTTCCCCAAAATGCATGGTTGAACCATCCCTTTTATTCAACTAGCAAGTATTGTGAAATCACAACAAATCTTTTTTGACTAGAACCTCCAATGCCAACACATAGTCCAATGGACAAGGCCTCCCACCCAAAGATGTAACGATAATTTTGGTCGAGGAATTGATCATTGCTTCTCCTAATTTGGAGCTTGCAGACAAGATCATTCATCAAAGAGAAGTCAGGATTGATATGACTACACAACAAGCCCTGTTGACATGATGACAACATAGGGTTCACATCATTGGTGGTTATAGTGGGAAATTCATACACCAACCAAACCCAATTACGATTTGGAGAAAGGTTAAGCATTGTGTTTTATGAGCGAACAATATGAGAGTGCCATTTTTTTAAGTTGTTATTTTATAAAAAAGTGTCAAGAGTCCTTTACTTGGGTTGGCTAAGGTTCTTAGAGTAATACGATGCATGTCATGCTAAGCTTGGAGCAATGATGAGGAAGTTATCAATTATGGTAATGAGTATAATTAACCTTGGCCATTATTTTCAAGACTAATGCAATATAAAAAATGTTCCCTCACTCTCTCTGCTACTACTATTTTTACTTACTTTTCTTCTATTCAGTCTTTTTCCTCTACCTCCCATGCTCATCTTCGGTTGCTTCCCTGAAGACACCCATAACTTCAATTGTAGACCTCAACAAAATGATGTTTAGTTTGGATAGTCTTATATATCAGCGTCGGAGGACTTAAGAGTTGGTTGTTTATTAATAGTATTCATGCAATATAGATTTGTCATATCCTGCTAATCATGTTAATTGCAATCGTCTTTGATTTCGATAGTGGAAAGCATTTGGTTGTTAGTTTGTGTAGCCCATTTTTAATTTCTCAAATCTACTTGGCATCCAGCTTAAAGACTTGAATTAGTAGAAATTTAAATTATTAATTAATGGTTAAAGTTCGGTGAGCTCTATAACTAGATTATAGCTATTTATAATAGCTATACTATTTTTTAAAAAACGGTTCATGATGTCACCAAGAGTAAATCCTAAAATTAAAAAAAAAAAGGCTTCATATTCTTATTTTCAATTCTATTTATAAAACCCTAATTATCCTTTATTTTATTTAGGGAGGCTAGCGTGCAATGACTGCAAAGACGTGGAGATTTGGAGTCCAAAACTTATTTGTCATTCATAAAAGGTGCATAGAAGTGGTGAGAAGCAGAGGAGATTGAGAGGATGGTAGAATATATAGTTGATTAATAGAATTGACATCACCGCCTACAAGAACTTTGCTTCTTTTTCTTGATCGTTTTATCAACTTTGTTTGGTGGTTATATCAATTTTCCATCTTGTAAACTAAGGCTTCGTTTGGTTCTTCCTCTCATTTTATAAAACATAGCTTTAGAAATAATGGTTAAGGGAATGAAATTTTCTAACGGAGAAGCTAATATCAAAAAGCTTCTCAAAACAATAGAAAAATGAAGTTCCCTAAAAAAGATTTTTATAAAAGCGTCCCATCCAAACAACGACCAAAAAATAATTTTGCCGTTTCTAAACGGAAAAGGAAAAAAACGCTGAAATAAACAAGGCCTAAATCAATATCAACGTACTCTATGGTCAACGTCTTTGATTTTTGGTGGCAGTACATTCTACTTGGTTTTTACTTATTTTCTTTGTTTGATTGGTTAAACCTTCTCATTTGAGTATATTCTCACTCTATGTTTTCTTTGGGTGAATCAATGCTTTAA